>OU744320.1:54160740-54414032 GCA_916610145.1 Eristalis arbustorum | reverse complement strand
ATTATATATATGAATGAATAATAAATAATAAATAATAAATAATAAATAATAAATAATAACTAATAAATAATAAATAATAAATAAAATAAGTACTACTAATAAATCTATAAATACATAAATAAGTAAATAATAAATAATTAATATAAAATAATTAATAATAAATAATAAATAATAAATAATAAATAATAAATAATAATAAATATAATAATAAATAATAAATAATAAATAATAAATAATAAATATAAATAATAAATAATAAATAATAAATAATAAATAATAAATAATAAATAATAAATAATAAATAATAAATAATAAATAATAAATAATAAATAATAAATAATAAATAATAAATAATAAATAATAATAAATAATAAATAATAATAAATAATAAATAATAAATAATAAATAATAAATAATAAATAATAAATAATAAATAATAAATAATAAATAATAAATAATAAATAATAAATAATAAATAATAAATAATAAATAATAAATAATAAATAATAAATAATAAATAATAAATAATAAATAATAAATAATAAATAATAAATAATAAATAATAAATAATAAATAATAAATAATAAATAATAAATAATAAATAATAAATAATAAATAATAAATAATAAATAATAAATAATAAATAATAAATAATAAATAATAAATAATAAATAATAAATAATAAAATAATAAATAATAAATAATAAATAATAAATAATAAATAATAAATAATAAATAATAAATAATAAATAATAAATAATAAATAATAAATAATAAATAATAAATAATAAATAATAAAATAATAAATAATAAATAATAAATAATAAATAATAAATAATAAATAATAAATAATAAATAATAAATAATAAATAATAAATAATAAATAATAAATAATAAATAATAAATAATAAATAATAAATAATAAATAATAAATAATAAATAATAAATAATAAATAATAAATAATAAATAATAATAATAAATAATAAATAATAAATAATAAATAATAAATAATAAATAATAATAATAAATAATAAATAATAAATAATAAATAATAAATAATAAATAATAAATAATAAATAATAAATAATAAATAATAAATAATAAATAATAAATAATAAATAATAAATAATAAATAATAAATAATAAATAATAAATAATAAAATATATATAATATAATAATAAAATAATAAAATAATAAATAATAAATAATAAATAATAAATAATAAATAATAAATAATAAATAATAAATAATAAATAATAAATAATAAATAATAAATAATAAATAATAAATAATAAATAATAAATAATAAATAATAAATAATAAATAATAAATAATAAATAATAAATAATAAATAATAAATAATAAATAATAAATAATAAATAATAAATAATAAATAATAAATAATAAATAATAAATAATAAATAATAAATAATAAATAATAAATAATAAAATAATAAATAATAAATAATAAATAATAAATAATAAATAATAAATAATAAATAATAAATAATAATAATAAATAATAAATAATAAATAATAAATAATAAATAATAAATAATAAATAATAAATAATAAATAATAAATAATAAATAATAAATAATAAATAATAAATAATAAATAATAAATAATAAATAATAAATAATAAATAATAAATAATAAATAATAAATAATAAATAATAAATAATAAATAATAAATAATAAATAATAAATAATAAATAATAAATAATAAATAATAAATAATAAATAATAAATAATAAATAATAAATAATAAATAATAAATAATAAATAATAAATAATAAATAATAAATAATAAATAATAAATAATAAATAATAAATAATAAATAATAAATAATAAATAATAAATAATAAAATAATAAATAATAAATAATAAATAATAAATAATAAATAATAAATAATAAATAATAAATAATAAATAATAAATAATAAATAATAAATAATAAATAATAAATAATAAATAATAAAAAAATTAATAATAAACAATATATAATAAATAATAAATAATAAAATTAAATAATAAATATTAAATAAAAAATAATAATAATAATAATAAATAATAAATAATAAATAATATAATAATAAAATAATAAAATAATAAATAATAAATAATAAATAATAAATAATAAATAATAAATAATAAATAATAAATAATAAATAATAAATAATAAATAATAAATAATAAATAATAAATAATAAATAATAAATAATAAATAATAAATAATAAATAATAAATAATAAATAATAAATAATAAATAATAAATAATAAATAATAAATAATAAATAATAAATAATAAATAATAAATAATAAATAATAAATAATAAATAATAAATAATAAATAATAAATAATAAATAATAAATAATAAATAATAAATAATAATAATAAAATAATAAATAATAAATAATAAATAATAAATAATAAATAATAAATAATAAAATAATAAATAATAAATAATAAATAATAAATAATAAATAATAAATAATAAATAATAAATAATAAATAATAATAATAATAATAATAATAATAATAATAATAATAATAATAATAATAATAATAATAATAATAATAATAATAAATAATAAATAATAAATAATAAATAATAAATAATAAATAATAAATAATAAATAATAAATAATAAATAATAAATAATAAATAATAAATAATAAATAATAAATAATAAATAATAAATAATAAATAATAAATAATAAATAATAAAATAAATAAATAATAAATAATAAATAATAAATAATAAATAATAAATAATAAATAATAAATAATAAATAATAAATAATAAATAATAAATAATAAATAATAAATAATTAATAATAAATAATAAATAATAAATAATAAATAATAGATAATAAATAATATATAATAAATAATAAATAATAAATAATAAAAAACAAAATAAATAATAAACAAACAGATAGAAAGAATAACACATAACAAAATTGATAATAATAATTATAGATGTATTAAAATGATTATGAGGCTAGATTGGAAATCAAAGATTTTCAGACAAACTACAAGACATGTTGTACTGATTTGATAGTTTTGAGATTCTAGTTTGAACTTTATCAATATTTGCCAACAAATGCAGTTCTTCAGTAGAGAAATGCCATGGGAGATCAAAAATCATTTTCAAAAGTTTATTTTGGCTTATTTGCAGTTTGCGTATGTGGCTGATTGCACAATTTCCCCAAACGGGGCATCCGTAGAACATTATTGCTTGGAATATTGCCTTGAAAATTATTAATTTATTATCAATACTCAGCTTTGATTTGCGATTTATAAACGGATATAGAATTTTTATGTTAGTATTTATCTTACAAATCGTTTGCTGGATATGTAAGCTAAATGTTAATGTTTTATCCAGGTGAACTCCAAGATACTTGGCACTGTCTTTCCATTCAGTCTGAGTTCCGTTAATTTGAAGATTGTTGCTTGGTAAGAAGCAGGCTTTTCTTTTTCTAGTAAAAAAGACAGTCTGAGTCTTTGAAGCATTTATTTTAATCTTATTGTTATTGAGATACGATAGTACATCATTCAAAGCAGACTGCAAATTGGTTACAATGTTGGAACCAAGAGCATCTGATGAGAGAATGCAGGTATCATCAGCAAACATAGCAGATTGACAATTATTAAGTACTGGGAAGTCAGACGTATAAATAATGAATAAGACCGGCGCAAGCACAGATCCTTGAGGAACACCTGCAACGATTGAGTAGTCGCTTGAAAAGTGGTTATTGACGGACACCTTAAAATAACGTTCAGATAAAAATGATTGTATGATCTTGACTAGGTAAACAGGAAAATTATAAGACATAAGCTTATGCAGCAGACCATTATGCCAAACTGTATCAAACGCTTTCTCAACGTCAAGTAATACCATACCTGTACTTTTACCTTCAATGAAGTTTCTTTTAATGTGATTCGAGATACGATGAACTTGTTGGGTAGTGTTATGGTGTACCCTGAATCCAAATTGCTCAGGAGGCAGGATATTTTGTGAATTCATGTATGTCACTAATTTATTTTTAACTACTTTCTCGAAGCATTTGCTTAAGGAGCTAAGTAAACTTATCGGTCTGTAACTGTTTGGCAAACTAGCATTTTTACCCGGTTTCAGGATTGGGATAACTTTGGCAGATTTCCAGTCTACAGGAAAATAACTGATCTTGAAGCAGCTATTAAACAAACTTTGAAGAAATGGAACGCATTTTTTAGGGAGATGTCTCAGGTATACATTCTTTAGCCCATCAAAGCCAGATGATTTTTTCGTCTTTAAAGAAGAAACTATACTATTTACTTCAGCAAAAGACACAAAGTTGGCACTGTCTTCAAAGGAGCTTGTGTTCAGCAAGTGCATGGAGTGCTCAACTGCCGAAGTAGTATTGTTATTGGGAACTATGTTAACAGTCATGCTATGGTTGCTAAAAAACTCATTAGCCAAAGCGTTTGCTTTATCCTGATTTGATAGCATTATGGAGTTTCCTACTTTAAATGCAGGAATGTGGACATTTTTCCTTTTGATGACCTTAACCGTGTTCCAAAAGGGCTTACTGGCTTTTGCCAAGTCTTTTAGCTTATAATTCCAGGATTGGTTTCTGAAGTCTGAAATTAATATTTTTATGTTTTTATTAAGATCTTTCATATGAGAGAGGTAGAAAAGATTTCTAGTAGCAATCCAGTCAGATCTTAAGATATTTCTGATTTTTATTAGTTGTTTTATGTGAAACGGCAGCGCATTGTCGCTGTCACAACTTTTAACTTTCTTGGGAACAGAATGCTGAATGCTCTCCAGTACGGTGTTGGTGAATGAACGTACGGCCTGATCAATCATAGATCGATTGGTAGCATTGGCTACATCATCTAAGTCACCAATTTTTTGACGCATAAGACGCTTAAATTTGTCCCAGTTGGCATGCCTGAAGCTAAAGACTAGATTATTTGATAGCGCAGGTGTTGGGAGAACCTTGCACAACACTGGCAAATGATCTGAACTAAGATCATTGATAACGACGGGTTGGGTAAAAAGTTCCGGAGTATTTGTCAAAAAAATGTCCAAAGTTGACGGGTTTGACCGAGAACTTGTTGGTATGTATGTGGGATGCGGTGGAAAAAGGATGTGGAACGGATGTCTTGAGTTAAGATCAGCAAGTTCATTACCCCAAGCATTTGCTCTCAGGCATCCCCAGCTCCTATGCCTACAATTTAGATCACCTCCCAACAAAAAAATGTCGTTTAAACTTACTAATCGTCGCAGATCATTTCTCAACTCTGACCGTTTTTTAGCTGATATTGATTTAGCACCCGGGAAATATACAGAAAATATTTTTATTGATCGCCCATTGACAAAACGAATTTCTAAACCAATATTTTCAATCAGTTTTGTGCCAATGACAGGAAGAATTTTGTGTTGGATAGTTCTTTTAATAACAATGGCAACACCGCCTCCCCTTTTATCATTTCTGTCCAAACGATAGCATTTATAATCCTTATTAGATAAGTTTACATCTACACTCAGCCATGTCTCTGTGACTAAACTAATATCTACGTTAAATTTGCTTAAAAAAGCAAAAAATTCTAACATTTTACCTCGAATGCTTCTAGCATTCCAACAAATTATTTTCAGACTACAATTCATTATTTACCTTGATACAGATACTTAACAGCTAATTGTGCAATGGTATTGAACTGCTCTGCTTTAGTGCTACATCTCCCTAGCAACGTAATCATCTCAGCTGTGAGCGCATTGATCTCTTCCATGGAAAAAACTGCATTAACTCCAGTAGGTCCACTGCTGCTGTTGTTGTTGTTCGTCCAAGCATTAGGTAGTTTATTACAGCTGACAGCTGAATGTGACACAGCGCTACTCTTTCGTTGAGTATTGAGAGCAGGAAAGTCATTCATATTCGGTGTAAATGCTGAATGCTGCTGAATCCCTCTCTTTGGTGGGTGAGAATTATTTCTCGCTGAAAGCCTCTCTCGAATTTCAAGAAAGCTTTTCCGGCTAATGCATGACTGATCGGTGGATTTGTGCGTGCCCATGCAGTTCGCACATTTAATATTTTTAGAAACACATGTTTTGGTTTCGTGGTTCTCAGAGCAATTCGCGCAATACGTTTTAATGTGACAATTTTTTTCACCATGGCCATACATCTGGCAGTTATAGCATTGTGTTAGTTTACTCTTTTGTCTCCGAGCAAAGTCCCATTTGACTTGTGTTTTGAAAATGGATCGAACATTTTTTTTCAGTTCACTGAGTCTAATAGAACCCATTTCGTGAAAAACAATGTAGAACACATCAGTAAAGTTATCATACTTCTTTTTAATGAACTTAATGTTTTGACATTTAAGTCCGTGTTCAACCAGTTCTTTTTTTAGTGAATCGATTGGAACTTCGTCGAGACCATACAGCATGACCTTGAATGACCGTGCTGATGGTAAATCGTGGGAGAAGAATTGCCAGTTCTTTGTTGTTAACACGGAACGAACACTGTTAAAACACTGTTAAAACCAACCAATAGTTATTTTTTTAATGCAATAATTGTTGATATTTGCTTCGCGAAGCAAGTTATGCACACTATCACTCGTTTTTTGCAGAACACAAATTGGAGGAATTTTTGATTTTCTATTGGATATTGGCGGAGTAACAATCTTATCACACTCAATATCATAATCAGCGTCCACTAAACTTTGGAATGGTTGGAACATATTAGCACTAGAGTTTATAATTTTAGAACTCATTTTTGGTGATTTTGATTTTGATGACATGGTGTCTTCAAAATTAGGAGATCGAGCTCTTTTGAAAATTTTGTTGTTTGAATTTACTGCACAGAATGAAAGACGTCACACCGGTTTGAAACCAAAACGACGACTCTTTTTGCCTTAAGATTACAATGTTTATGCATTGTAAATTTATTTTAATTCGCTAAGTCTATTGTGTCAGTAGGTTCTCTGATAATAAACAAGGTGAAGCTCGCATACAATGTTCGTTAACGAACGCCGTGTAGCCATATTTCGAATGTGAATTTTGCTGCTGTCGTTAAAATCCAAAGTGAGACAGGTGTTAACCTGCTAGGCAATATTAGTGCAATTTTTTAAAACTGAATATGAAGTTAATTGTGTTATATCTTTAACATATTTACTTTAGATATCTTGAGGACCAGGGCCTAGCTTCTTAGCAACAACTCGTGCCAGCCGTGCTATTGTTCTTTCACGAATGGAAGGGACCTACAGTTGTATGCCGACTTACTACACAGAATCTGTTCTCTGAAATAGATAACTCCAAAAATTAATTTGATCTGCAAAACAGCTAGCACCAACTCCCATACAGTGGGCATGGGAAGTGATTGGATTTGACGAAACTTGTATTCTTCGGCGCCATGTATATTGCTACACTCTACAGTCCAAAAACTTTATGTATGTAATTAGTCTTAAGTACGGGATTTCTTTTTTCAATCTTTTGCTAGTTTGTCTATACATATATCGTGCATACATTATGTTTAAATCCAAACGTTATGTCCTTTGACAAAATGTAACTAATAGTTCAAAACCTAAAATCGTCAATCTAAAATATATTGTTTATGTCCGTCCACATATCAATGCATTAATAATTAAGCTTTCATGCATATTGTAGACTGTGAAACGATAATGAACAAAGCAAACCCTAAGCAAGAACTAACCATTCCTTTTTAATAGATACGAATATTTTATTACGAGAAAATAATGATCCTTGTGCCATTTATGCATCCAGTCACACCCTATATGCAGAAACTACCTACATTAGTGTACTTTTTGTGGGGGTAATATCGCATATGTTGTATGTAAGTATGTAGATATACCATAAATATTCCAACTCATATGCAATGCACAAATAGTCTTTTTGAGCAGGGAACATTGAATGTGCCTAATCTGACACACACAGAATTTTAGATAAAATACCAATAGGACTCTGTATGCATATAGAATCGTTAATACTTCCATATGAACTATAGCAGCAAAAGCGACAAACGAAATTGCTGTGCTTCCCATGGATACATTTCCACGCATAAGTATGTTTGTAAGTTTATATTTTAGAAACGTATTCTCTGAGTACGTACGCTTGTAGAAAAGCATGAGCATAGAGAATATACACATATACCTCTATATGTATATTGTTAGTTATGAGATGAACTTAAAAGCTTTACTAGCCAATTAATGTCTGAAAGCAACTGATACCATTCCGTTAAATACTTCATCATTTTCGCTGAATGCTATGAAAATGAAAAATCATGAAAGTTATGATACCCTCTTAAATACAAATTTTAGTATAATGTACCAATATTTGCTAATATTTAAAGGGATACATATATATTTATGCACACATATGTGTGAATGTTCAAATAAAACACAACCAAAAAGAGTCGGTCTGCTATGCAATAGACGAGTAATACGTCGGAGCGTTTGTCTGTTGCAAATATAACTCAGGTTTTTTTTTAGTAAATTCAATTAACTGCAACTAAACCTTTTAAATAGCATTTTATCAGAGTTAAAGCCGAACTTTTACTTCAAAAATTTAACCGATCTTTTCAATGATATGCAAAGTACATACATCAATAATATTTTGTAATTTTGAATAAAACACAGAATTTCAATGGTAGAAACTTTATTATAGCATGAAAGAACGGTGCCAGTCATTCAGTTTTTGACTATTGCTTATAATGTCCAAATTAAAATTATAAAATATTTTAAATATATTTTAATTTTATAAACTATGAAAAAACAAATTACAAAATAATATTAATTTGACAGTAGTCACGTAGCTTTTGCCCGTGTATGACATCTGCATCTGACATTCGTTCTCCGGAAATCAAGTACAATTCCTTGCCCTTGAATAAAAAAAACTAGAGGCATGAGGAGCAGTGCTCGAAAAAATGAAATTAGTCCAAACCGAGTAAATTACTATGGCCCTCTTCAAACTCGCGAAAATGATGATATGGAAGATGAAATCGTATCTGAACCAGTGAAAAAAGTGTTCCGCCTATAAAATTGTTTCAAAAATCGTGTGATTTTGTGCATTCACTTATGAAAACTCTGAAAATTAGCGATTATTCCGTGGAAAAAATGTCAATCGGGATGAAAATTATATGTGAATCTCTTGAAGCATATGATTCGGTGATCAGCTGTTTAAAAGCACAAGACTCAATTTTTCTAGCACGATCTAAAAAGTGCTAAAGTTTTTAGGGTCGTTCTGCATGGCATGGGTGAAATAAATACAGAATATTAAAAAACATAACTTATTAAACTTGGAATAAAGTATATTGAAGTGAAAAAAGTTGTCGAGAAATTCGAACAATACAGTGACACAATTTACATATAGATAAAACAAAAACATTGTAAATGGGAATGCAAGGGGTATTCGTAACAAAACCACAGAATTCTTTAATTTCTTAAATAATAACGACATTCATGTCACTCTAGTCACTTTATTTGATTTTAAATGCTATAGAAATGACAGAATCGGAAGAGGAGGTGGAGGTGTCGCCATCCTTGTGAAAATATCAATTCAACATTCGCTTTTACCTGTTATAAAAACTGAGTTGGTAGAAAATGTAGGTATTGAGATTAAACTGAGAAATCAAAATCCTATAAGAATTTTTTGTGTTTATTTCCCCGGAGGAAATGCAGGAGCAGCCACAAAAACGGTTCTTAAAAATTACTTCATCAAATTATTTAATCAGGGCAATAACCTGCTTTTTGGTGGCGACCTAAATTGTAGGCATAGGGCTTGGGGCTGTCAAAGAGCAAACGCTTGGGGATATTTCAGCAAACGACCTCAGTTCCGAGCACAATTATGTCCTTTGCCAACTTCTATGGTCTGGAGAGAGGAAAACGGAGTATTTTCAAGACCTTTAAAATGTCAATTGGACTCGTTTTAGAAGTGAAATCAATGCAAAATTGAGAAATTCACCAATGAATTTGGAAAGTATTTCCGAAATCAGTGATGTGGATGCAGCACTAAATAAATCACGTTCAAGCATCATTCAGTCCCGAAAGTTCCAAAACAAAATTTTTCTCCAAAACTTCCTTCTCATATTTCGGCGCTTTTCAGAGACTAAGAAATAAGTGCAGAAGAGATTGGATGAGATACCGTCAGTCAGTATCAACTACAACTACAGTATCGCAATAATATAATTAGCAAGCAAATTTTGCAAAAATGATAAGCCGTTTTGGAATATAGTAAAAGTTATTAGGAATAGGAACAAATAGACCACTAGTCACAACGCGGTTATTACAGTGCACAGTGCAGAGCACTATTCAGAATTATTTCGAGAACAGCTCTCATCAAATCTCTTCTGCTTCTTAACAATTTAAATTTTCGCAAAAACAGGAGGGCTTGATCTGATAAGAAACACCTATATCAAGCAGCTGCCCAAAAGTGGAATAAAGTTTTTAACATTTCTTATAAATGCGTGCCTCAAAATGGTATATTTTCCTGACTCCTAAAAATTAGCCAAAGTTATTCCAATACAAAAATCCAATACTAGACCACCAGTCACGACGCGGTTATTACAGTGCACAGTGCAGATCACTGTTCAGAATTATTTCGATAACAGCTCTCATCAAATCCCTTCTGCCTCTCAACAACTTAAATTTTCGCAAAAACAAGAGGGTTTGATCTGATTAGAAACACCTATATCAAGCAGCTGCCCAAAAGTGGAATAAGGTTTTTAACATTTCTTATAAATGAGTAGATCAAAATTAAATATTTTCCTGACTCCTAAAAATTAGCCAAAGTTATTCCAATACAAAAATTTGGCAAGCCTTCTGAAAATCCTGAAAGCTACAGGTCAATAATTTTGCTTAGTAACCTTAGCAAAGTTTTTGAAAAAGTTCTTAAAGAATTGATCTTAAAACATATATCTGAAAACAATATATTCCCCAATGTTATACCCATTTATAAATAGGAAATCCTTACTTTCACTTGAAAATAAAATTATTTTTTATAGGGCGATTTTTCAAACCATTATGCTATACGGGTGTCAGGTATGGGGTAACTGTACGCAATGTCACATAAAAAGATTGCAAGTATCTCAAAATGAACTTCTTAAAATGATGTTAAATTTGTCTTGGCATCACTCAACTAAATACATACAAAAAAAAGCGAATGTTGAATTGATTCCTGATAGGATAGAGAAACTGCAATTAAAATTCAAAGAACGCTGTAGTTTTGTTGAAAACCCGCTTATTAATATTCTAAGTGATACTTAATCTCTATTGTTTATATATATATATATATATATTTATTTATTTGTTTGTTTGTTTGCTTATTTATTTATTTATTTGTTTATTTATTTATTTATTTATTTACTTATTTATTTATTTATTTATTTATATACTTACTTATTTATTTATTTATTAATATATTTACTTATTTATTTATTTATTATTTATTATTTATTTCACTTATTATAAAACGTGTGTGCTTACTAAATTTGTATTGTTCACTTATTTATATACTTCTGCTTTTGTTGTTTTTTTTTTGTACTTTCCTCCAAAGTAAAATAATATTATTTTGAAAAACACAATTTTGCATAATTATTTGTAAAATATTTTAGAAGAAAGATATTAAAATATCATATATCATATAATCTGTAAAATGTGCGGTAACAATACTTATGTCATCAATATTATGCGAAATAAAAGATCTATCTATCTATCCATCTATATAAATTTTACCAACTATGCGAGTAATGGCGGGCTTCAAACTCTTTATTGTTATTGATGTGTGAGTTTTTCCATTGCGACTTCTTAAAAATGTTTGTATTCTGATATACATAATGACGCCATTGTTAAAGTCGTTTAGCTTTAACAAAAGAAAATATTTCAATAATTCAGAAACGCTTTGAAAAAGCTGCATTCCAATGGGCTTGCTAATGAGACCCGTTTGTTGATACTAATCCTAGCGATATGTAGCAAGCAGTTAGCACAATTCGAAAAGCTGAGCAGTCGAGTATAAATAAAATATTGAGATGTACTTTAGTAATGACAGTGATATGTGGTGAGTTTATTCATATTTTTTATTTGTAATTTTTGTACTGTTCTCTAAAATATGTGAACAGTTTATTTATATTTTTTATTTGTAATTTTTGTATTGCTCTCTAAAATATTTAAAAAAATTCGATTTAAAGAGAGACAACTTTTCGTTTTAAGGCGTTTATTAAATTTATTAAATTAAAAAAAACAAATCTTTTGACCACACGTTTTACTTAGCGGAACAACATGGAACTTACAATCTTGTTAATTGATATTACTACAAGATGAACAGATTAACTACTGGAATTTCACTAAAACAAGATTGGTTTTTCTAGATATATTTCCATTGCTTTGAAAAAAAAACTGAACTCAACGAATAACAGAAAGAAAAAAAAAACTTTTGTTTTTTGTTGCCTATAAATTTTTGTACAAATTCTCTTTAAAATTAGTTATGTATTGGAAATAATAGTATGCAATGCGTGCGTTGCAGACACAATCCACAAAAATCGTAGTAAACGAATTGCAAAGAGGTGTCAAGTGAGACACGTTGCGTCTTAATTGACATGAGTTTGGGTATGATCTTTGTACAAAAATGTGCACTAAATTTTAATCACATGTATTACAAAAATCGAGATCAATATCATTTGGCCGTGGGGATGAGAATGGAGGTCTTTGATTTACTGTTCGGTCTGCTGGAGAATGATCTCACCAAACAATCGAAGAGACCAGTTCTACCAGCAAAATGAAGACTGTCCGTCACTCCGCTGTCAGTATCATTTAATTTTATAGCTACTTGGCTCATTAAGGGAATATGCAAAAGTTTTCGATTGCATTTAAGTTGGGTCTGACTAATGTTAGACATGCAACGTTATTTTCTATTATTATTTACTTATCAGTAACAAATACCACTGAATGGAAAGAAATAGCAGAAAATGTCAACACTATGTGGAATTTTACAAGCTGTGTCGGCGCATTTGATGGAAAATATATAAGTATTGAATGTCCTAATAATGTAGATATCATATGCCATGGTTAAGTTCTTATACTGGCTTTCTTTCTGCCATTCAGTTAAAGTGTCTCAGTTTTAAAATTATAAAGGACCTCTATTTGAGTCGGCTCATAGAATTGTATCTAATAAACCGCAAGACGGAAATCGACTGCGCCTCATAAGGAGATACGCACTACCCTTTCTATCCAAGATCTAAACGGTTCGACGCTGGAGTTTCACGCTCCCCGGCCACCAGAAAGTTTGGCGCGCTTAGCAACATGTCTTATGTCCCGCACCGATACCGCTGTACTTTGGTGGTGGTTTGCCGTGTCGGCCAACAATTGAGATCTTTCGCCAATTCTTTATCTTATCTGCCGAAGCCTTATACAAGGCAGATTTTCTGGGCGTTGATATTGATCAGTGTTACCACAGGTTAAACTATTTATGAGTCGCAGCAGCTCATTAAAAGAGTCATTTTGAAAATAAATGAATCCAAATTAAGGTTTTTGATAACACAATCACTCCTTATGTCAAACAAGAAATTAGTATGTTTTTTTGCTGTTGGTGGAGTATTAAAACTTCACAGATGCACTTAGACTCAAGACTGGTCCATTGTACTACCAGACAGTAACCTTCAATTTCTTCTAAAGACTAGCAGGCGCTTCTGTGATGAAGGGCTAAGAGAATCAGCTCTTCAGCTCTCACTACACAACGACGAAGAGCTGCCACCTGACCCAAGCAAAGGCGGGACGTGTCGCTGTCGCCGTCCCCTCCACTTCCAGACTTTTGGGGGCAAACGCTTGGTCTATCTAGTTTACACAATGGAGAATCATGCCATCTACGATTGTGCTCAAGATGTCCAACCATCAATGGAAGCTCTAACCAAAGACGCAGGTAGTTCGAGAGCAGATTAAGGCCTAAGAAAGTTTCCTCTAATTCTTGTCTGGCAAGTTCATCGGCGATCCCATTTCCAGCGATTCCTTGGTGTCCTGGGGCCCAGATGAGTTTCAATGCAATTTAACTGGCAATTAAATTCGAAGAGGATTTGCATTCCTGAACTATCTTGGTAGTAGTTAAAGCATTGAGTAATCCCTAAAGTACAGCCTGACTGTGACTACAGACACAGATACGTTGACCCGTGGTGAAATAAAATTACGTTAGGTGTATAGGTAAATTGTTTTTTAAAACATGAGTCAAATCTAAAAATGATGAACCCTAGAGTCAGAATAATCAAAATGAGTCCATTTGACTCTATAGAGTTCCTGTGGTAACACTGATATTGATATTCAACTTCCAGTCATCGGGCCTCGATCTTTTTGTCTGATTTATACACGATCAAGTAGTCGGCATACGCTCAACAAAATGTTGAACAGGATCGGCGAATTAACGGCACCATGTTGCAGATCATAAATGACTTCAAAAATACCTGTAGAGGTCACGTTGCCATTCTTGACGACGAACCGCCAACCGGTAGGCATATTATATTGTAGGTGCAGCAGTAATTTACTAATACCTAACCGATTGAGCTTGTAGAAAAGTCCTAACTATACGGCTTCGACCTACTCTAGCTACTCCAGATCAATCAAGCAAGCTTGCATTATATTTGACTCTTGTTCCATTGGACATTCGACACCAACTTCGACGCGGCATGAATAGTGCAATGCCCCGTTCTGAAACCGAATTCTGATCAACTGTTCAGTTGATCAGATCTATTTATCACCTTTTCGAATACTTTATTGCTATACTACCTCGAAATTGTAGTTGCAAATGCGTGTCCCTTCTTGATGACAGCATATACTTTGTTTTGGCCTCATTCATCGCTAAACCCATTTTTGCTGCCTCCGTTTCAATCAAGCAAACGCTTCATTGACGGCTCGCTGAGTCACGTCAATGTCATCCGCGTATGCTAGCAATTGCACGGATTTTTGGAATATCGTGCTTCAGTGTTGGCGTGTGAGTTTTAAACGACCCTCTCAAGTACAATGTTGAAAAAATCAAACCATGAACAATCTGACGAGTCAGTAAAAAAAAAAATCTAAAACAATAAATAAAAATACAGCGCTGAATACTGTCTTTGCATTATCATTGATCCATTCAACTCCAATATGATTAGGCAATGACAATGCTGCCATCATAACATAATCGAACATAAAATGTTGAATACCTGTTCTACTCGGTGGCTGCCAGTTCAGGGAGCTTAAGATAGGATGTTATGATGGACACCTTTGACACATTATTTTTTACTATCATCTTTTGGAGAAAAACGAGAAAATAACGTCGTTGATGCGGCAGAAAAGTTAAATGATGTCAACAAATTGTATTTGCATTTTATGTCCTATATTCTTAATATTATTAACAAAATTAATAGAGCTTTTTTCAGTCTGAAAAAACTATTATTCATTTGCTTCTACCTGTAATTAGAAAAATTAAGGTTGCTGAGTAATTTTATTGAAAAAAAGTTCATGAATACTGAAATTGCTTCCCAAAATGAAAATTTCCATGTTCCTATACAAAGCATATTATTTTTCAAAGGAAACCATTTTACAAATAACAAAACGTTTTGAAATATTATATAACTTTGTGTATCCAAATCAAATCAAAATTTGATATTGAAGATGATAAACTTATCTTAATACAATATTTAAGTAAAAAAAAAAACATGCAAGATGGCGATTGAATTTCTAAACTTCTAAAACTGTTTGAGACATTCCCATTTTCCAAACGTTATATTCAAATTTTAAATGATGAATGTAGGTTATTTCGGATTCACGACATAAGTAAAATCGATCAAAGTGATGCCTAAATTTTGGTATTCTCTAATGAATTCAAAAAACATTGTGAAAGAACTTATATATAAAAACGGACTATATGTTGAACTAAACTGTTTTGCCTCATAGTAGTACTGCAGCTGAATGAAAATTCTCAGAAATAAATTTAGTGAAAAACAAACTTAGAAATATATTGAATGTAAGCAAAAGTAATTCTACTTAGAAAATTTCTGATATACTTCACTTATTTTCCTAAATCTACTTCGAAATTTTGAAATGGAAATCCGAACCCTGCCAACGAGCTTACGGGCGGTGCGATGTGAGTACTTTCTTGTCTTCTCTTTGGATGAGGGCGTGAGAGAAATTCTTTCATTGAGTTAAGAGACGTTTGGGTTTGATTATGCCTCTTCATTCCAAGAAACTGATCCGGAGATGAGACAAAACCTGACGTTGTCGGCTTGATGTGTGTTCTTTTTTAGTGCAGATTTTTGTTTAATCTCTAAATATTTTTCTCTGCTGACACAAGACAGATTTTGTTGACATGTAATTACCATTAAAGCTTGCACACCTTTGAGTAGAGGCATTATTGCACTCAGTAGTCTTGTGAGTACCAGCACATATACCACAGTATGTTTTAATGTTACAATTTCTTTCACAGTGGCCGAACATCTGACAGTTTCGGCATTGGGTTAATTTCCCTTCCATTTTTCGGTTAAAACTCCGTTTTACTTGCGTGTGTAAAATGGAACGGTAGCATTTTTTCAGATCAATTAATTTTATAGACCAACTTTCAAGTGAGAATAAGTAAAAAGTGTCTGTGTATCGTTCATACTGTTTAGTAATTTTTTTAATATCAATACACTTCAGGCCAGAGTTTAGTAGCTCAATCTTCAATGTTGTAGTTTCTATATCACTTTAAAAGCTTTAACACTTTTTAAATCATGTGAGAAGAATTGACAGTTCTCTTCTTTCAATTTAGCGATGACCATGTTGTACGATTCCATGATTTCACATGCAATTTTAATACCAATCGATATTTTGTTAACACAGTTGTTGAATGCTGCAGAGAGTTCATTAAACCGTGAAGATATTCACAACTTTTCCGAATTAGTTTTATGGGTGGCATATATGTTTTCTTTACCGAGATATTGGGATCGATAATTTGATCGGATTCCATTTCTATATCACTCTCTAAGGTTTGCAAGGAGGCGAAGAAATTGCTGCGGTTGGACTTCATGGACGCACGCGCACTTTTGTTCTTCATTTTGCAGAATTTTTTTTCCGAGAACATGCGTTTGTTCTCGGAATCCGGCAATCTATTACGTTTAGAAATTTTATTTGGTTCGAGGTTTTTCCAAGATTTGCGTCTAAGTCGGGGAACGGAATTCATTCACATCACCGCACAAATCAAGTGGAACATTCTGCCAAACAAAGATGATTAGATATATTATCATCGCCGTTTAATAGTCTGCAAAAGTGGATTTTCCAAATTCTAAGCATCGACTGCGATCCTACTACTAATTGTCCATTTTTATTCGCGCAGGCTTCGGTCCGAGGTCTACACCCTCCGTATAGCAATTTTATCTTTTGGTAAAACTTTCGAGCCTCATTCGTGTCGAACACCTCTCCATCTAAATGCGCGCGTCAAACCGTACGCTGTGTGTCAACTTGACGTATGCATAAGCAGGGATCGGATACTATCAGAGGAAGAATTAAATTTAGTAGAACCAGTTCTTATTCTCAGATTCATAGAGTAAACTGGCTTAGAGAGTACACTATAGGGCAAATCTTGTCCACAATTCTGAATAGAACTGGACGTGAGGTTGGCTCTTAAGTAAGCAAAGGTTTAAAAGAGGGCACAATAGATCTTTATGTCACGGTGCAATGCACCGTCAACAATAATAACAATAGGAGACGGTGTTTTTGTATGGAAAATGTACGGGAATCCTTTAATAAAGAAAGAAAAAAATAGTGTTATAGAGAAATTCGACTCACTGTGAGTTCGACTTTATACCAATCTCTGTCGAAGTACTACACTAACGACGTTTTTAAAGATGACATTTTAGTTTGACCTGTGCAACTTTTAGTATTCGTCGCAACTACATGCAATTATTACATTTTAATTTTTGTGGCCAAGGCACCTATATCTACATCCTGGGATAGTTTGATTTTGATCTGTTAAGTCCCGCTTCGGAGATTGTATCCTTGCAAAAGAAACACCTGAAAGACAGAATCGAACATTTCACAGAAAACAAGAGTAACCACCATAACAATAAGTAGACAAGACCGAGTCAAGCTTTCAATTAATTCATTAAACAAATTTAAAACATCATTGTAACACCAATTTACTGATTACAATTTTAATTTTCTCATCCTTATTTATTGGAAAAATCTACATTTCGTCCCCGTTCAAGATTTTCTATAAAATAATACTTGCAAAACGACTCATACGTTGGTATATCTGACCCTTAACACGGGTAACTTTCATAATTCACAGCGGCACCTCATTCAATGCTCAAGAAGTATGTCTTCTGTCACTTCAAACTTTAAGTCACATTATTGATACAAGTCTTCTTTGTTTGACCAATCCCCTTCATCGCTTTTAAAACTCTCAACCACTTCACCTGCTCCTAATAGGAACTTGAATAGAAGCTTTTAGTAGAGGGTCACCATCAACCTCACACTTATTTGAATGTGAACCTTCCACTGAAGAAACCAGTATGGGAAGCCAATTAGTTGGTCAAAGTATGTTTCTTATCATTAGTCAATAGTGAATGAACATCATCATTTGAGTCCAGACCATTACAAAGCAGAACAAAAACTGATGACATATATGCATTGTTGCCGAACTCCAATAAATTAAATATTAGGTTACCATTATCGGAAAAAAGCGCAGGATACACACACATATTTAAATGCATTTATCTTTGTCTCCTTCAACCCCTCTGATGTGTGACTAAAGACGGGTGAGTGTTCATGGACATATGGGATAGCTGGTTGAAAATTCGACACCTCGTATTGGTAAATAGTCAAAATGTAGGACAGTGTTCAAACTCATGAAATGACTGTAATTGAAAAGGGATTAGTGCAATACTTACCACATGCACGTAAATAATGAAAGGGCTTGTCGACCACTCGAGACAGATGTAATTGAGCAGAAACCCATTAGAATAGTAATTTATCCGCAACAAATGCTGTGATTTCTTGGATCCGAACGTAGAACTTCGTGTTTTCATATGTCCAGTACTGGAGAGTTTAATAGAAAACTTTGGTGTGTTAAGAAGTTTTATGAATATACTTATGTACAATTATATGCATATCACAATAGTTGTATTAATATTCTAACATGAAGAGATAATAGTGTGTTCAATACAAATTTTAAATACATGGACAGCAGCTTCCTCTTTGTTTAAACGAGCTACGAACTGAATATGGGTACCAATGTTTTGAATGAAAGTAATAGTATGTAATAGTATGATGTTTATTATTTCAAGGATAGTGTGTATCAACAGAAACAAAGGACGATATTATTTCTTCTAATTCCACGTTTCGGTACCAATTTGGAAACCGCACTCAGTTTCTGTTATCGCAGTTTCAGGAGGATATATTCACATCCTCCTGACAAAAGAAGAGAATGAACTTATATACATATCGAAAAACTTTATTTAACTTAACTAACTTAAAAATCGAAAGACAAACTTAAACTACTTCAAGCCTAGTAACTAACTTAGCCTAATATAAAACTTTAACTCACTGAACTATGCCTGTTGAGACAGAGTTAAGGCATATATGTCATGTACGTACCATATATCTTCTATACCTCGTTGGTGCACCTTTTTTAGATTTTTTGTTTTTTTATCTTAAAACTAACTTAATAACTTAAAAAAGTATGTAAGTTGGCAGCCATTGTGAACTGTATCATCGTTTCGGTTAGACAGTGGAGGCCGAATCTGTCCCGTCATCAGTAAAAGTGCAGTTCTTTAGCACACTCTTTCGTATATCGAGGAGAGATCGCTCTACTGAACCGGAGGAGACCCTCATGGCTGCTAGCGAAATCCCGTTCATATCAGTCAGTCATCTCTCCACTGTTCGGCGTACGACATGGAAAATGAAGTTGTATTGAAATTGAATTCTATCAACTTTTAGACATATAACTTATTATTTATACATTAGAGGTTTTCCAAATATGTACATATACATTAAGTTTTACCGAAACACTTGTTTACAGAACAAGTGAATACAGAATATCTCTGTACAAGTAGAGCTGAATCAATAATACTCATATGTATATTGCTAAAGAAAAATGTTTTAGTATGGAAGAATGTGTAATTATCACCGGAGATACATGCACATATTTATAACAATAAGGCTTTCAAACAAGCATTTATCATTGTTTAGTCTGTGGGATCTCTTAAATGATAAAGTCAACATATATTTTAAAATACACCCGCACTATTTTACATGGAATGACCAAAACTGCATGCACTGTCCTGTCCCCGGGTCCTTTTGTACCAATCTCAAAGAAACCAACTTGTTCGGTATATTATTACTCATTTTAAATTCATAAGCACGTATTCACTTGTTATAGAACACCCACAGAACAACCTCTGTATAGCCCTCCCGCCTATACGTCCAGCAAATTTCAAATCCACCCTTGCGGCATGTCCACGCCCACCCTCTTTCCATTGCTAACTAGGTGGGCATGAATTCGCGTGCTTCGTCATATCATCACTACCCTTCGACACCCGGTAACAAATTGATTTCGAGTTTTGCGGGATAATGGAAAATGTCCTGGCAGACGTAGAAACATTGCACACAACAACAGTCCCCTAATGGTAGTCCTCAAATTACAACATTTTCGAAACATTCGAAAGCGGCACCCCAAGGTGTTGTCAGTCAATTGGAATGAATGTGAGCCGACGACAGCCGTACTTAGAAACTTCAAGAAGAACCAAATTTCATATGGCACAGCGATTTCTTTATTCAGATGCAACCCTCGATCCCCTCATAAAACTATTTAGAGCATTATTACCACCCTTGCATATTTACGGATTTCGAATGTGTCTCTATAGTTGTAGCTCATCTCACCGAGAGTCTCCCTCATCTGATAATCCTGTTATGGTTTTAGAGGTCCTTTATTTTCTATAGACTTTTACAGGACGTATTTGAATGTTCAATTGCCTTCGAATTGAAATTGAATGTACACTTGTGCTTTGGTGCTTTGCCGGGGTCAAGTTGGTACTTAGTAGGTGCGAGTTTTTGAGCAAAAGAATACTTCAATAGATTGAACTATCAACAATGAGCACGGGCTTGGCATTTGTTTTGTTTCCAAAGAGGTAAATAATAAAATTGGCATACAAACGTTAGCATCCGTCTGCCCTTTCCTGCTGATTACAAGATTATTGAGCTCCCTATACCATATATATATAGCTTTGGTTGAAGAATAATATTTGATACGGAACATATAAGAATATATTTTACAATGGAATAACTTAACTTTTGTGGTCACAAATAACTATTAAAAAAAGACTAAACTAACGTTCTTCTATAAAATCAACAGTTTATATCCGCTCCATATACGACATGACAAATAATTACCATTAACCTAAATAAGAATGTAATGCCCAAAATGTTGAGCTCTTAGGGTATTCGCTTAACATGTTCTATGTTTCCCTTTCAACTGCAAATTACATTCAAATTACAGGATTTCCAGGAGTGTCCTTTGAAAGTTTCCGATTTCTGATTTCAATGGGGAGAGAAGTTTTTCACTTAAATACTACTTTGCAAGTCGATAGCAGCTACACCAGCAGTTACAGTCAAAAGTTGACATATGTGCATCCTGAGGCTAAATCGGCATCACCGTAGGGCGTGTGGCACTTGATTTTTCCAACAAATGTCAACGAAATGTGGTGGTGGTTGTACATATCTTGTGACGTTAATGCTGACAAGTTGGAAAAAAGAAAATGTTGAATATCAAGACTGACTATGTACACATTTTGTACAGGCAAGTTTGGGTGTGTATACAGATGCTAAAAAACAATTGTACATGGAAGGTCACTCCGTAAGTATGCACGCAGTGAATTAAGTATTCTGCCTAAGATATTGCTTTTGAAGAGAACCACTGTACAACTGCACTCATAGGTTTGGAGAAGTCAATTATCATTCAGCACCAGAGTATATGTTGTTTGTTTACTATTTCAAATATTAGAAAATATTTACAAAATATAAGTAACAAATAAGATTCGTATTCATGTATATGCATTTGAAAGTAAATTTAGAATAGAGCCTTCAATTGATGTAAATACATGCACGTAAGTGCATGTAGTTATCGTACAGGGACTCACATGGGTGGCTTTGTACTCAGTGAAAGATGGGTACATATGTTTTTTATATAGTCATATGACCTATAGGACCTATAGGACGGATTTCGAAGCGTTGACAAGCGACTTATGCAGGCACAGGCGTCTGCACTTAGCCTCTGTAAATGAACTCCTACTCTCACCTTCCCGTGGTGAAATCCGGGAGCCGAGCACCTTCGACTGAAGATGGGGTACCCAACCCCCGTGGGACGTCATAGGCGGTTGCAAACGAGGGAGGGGGAGAGTGGATGAGACTGTATCAGTGCATCATCTTCTCTACGATTCGAGCTTATCATCAGATTAGCCTACGGCGACATCCAGAGCTACCTGACATATTCGGAGCTCAGACATAAAAGGTTGCCTTCAAGGCCGATATGCCTTCATATCGGGATTTTGGAGTAGAGTTGGCGGCAGAGGAACCGTATCATGTAGGGTCAACGGATAATAGATACCGGGGTCATCCGGACTTTTCGCCCAAGGGTAAAATAAATGGGCCTAGCTTCCCAGCTGGGGGGCGTGGGGTTAACGCCCACACTACGTGAAAAAATTTTTTCAGAGACGACGAATTGTCTCGGATACTGACCGATCTACTGTTGACGACCCCAGCAAACGAACAAATGACCATGCTTTTCGGTTCTTAACAGGTCACGTGCAGCCAAAGAACTTGCGGAGGGCCTTGACTGCTATAAAGCAGATACCACCGCCATCCAGGAAGTGCGATGGAATGGGCCGGGCAAGAAGAGGATGAAAAACTGCGACATCTACTACGGTGATTGCAGCAGAGAGAGGCGCTTATTTGGATGTGGATTTGTTGTTCGAGGCAGACTTAGGCAAAAAGTCTTAAGCTTTGACTGTAAAAGCGAACGCCTCATAACAACCCGCATCAAGGCTACATTCGGCCACATCAGCCTGATTTGCGCTCACGCCCCGACAGAGGACAAAGATGACTTCTATGATCTCCTAGAAAGAACATACGATCAATGCCCCAGCTTTGACACCAAAATCGTTCTACGAGATTTCAACGCTAAGCTGGGTAAAGAAGAAATCTTTGCTAAAGTCATAGGGAAACACAGCCTACACGACACCACGTCCAGTAAGGGACTCAGGCTGGCAGATTTCGCCTCGGGGCGTAACCTCTCTGTGATGAGCACGCGGTTCCCACACCTCAACGTCCATAAAGAGACATGGCAATCCCCAGATCAAACCGTCAACCAGATTGATCACGTTGCGATCTACGTCAGACACGCCTCCAGCATTCTTGATGTCCGAACTTTCCGAGGAGCCAATGTTGACTCGGACCATTTCCTTGTTGTAGCCAAGGTAAGAATCAGGATATCAAGACAACAACGAAGTCAAGAAAAATACCATGGTTTGACGTCGCAAAGCTACAATCGCAACGGATTGCTAGGATCTTTGCCGACCGAGTTTCCTATAAGCTCTCTCTAAGTTCGACGCCGCCTGCACAAACCATCGAAGAAGAATGGAGTCGTTGTCAAGAAGCCATCAAAGAAGCTGCCACTGATGGGCTGGGTTTTACGACACCACCCAGAAGGAACCCATGGTTTGACGACGAGTGCAGGCAAGCACATGCAGTCAAGCAGGAGGCCTACAAGGCAACGCTGCATCGAACAACGAGGGCTGTTCGTAAGCTCTACGAACAGAAGAGAAGGGAAGAAGCTGTCAGGCAGAATGTTCCACTCACACAATCTGGACGATGACAGACGCGAATTCCATCCCCCAGACTTAGACGAGGTCAAGGTAGCGATATCAAGACTGAAGTCTAACAAAGCTGCTGGCGCGGACGGTTTGCCCGCTGAAATATTTAAGGCAGCTGGAAATGATCTGGTAGGGCGCATGCAAGAGCTCATCTGCAAGATGAGGAAAGCATGCCCAACGAGTGGAAGCTCAGTATCGTTTGCCCGATCCACAAGAAAGGAGACCCCTTCAACTGCGCCAACTATAGAGGGATCAGTCTTCTTAACATCGCGTATAAGATCTTCTCTGCCGTTTTGTGTACCCGCCCGAAGCCGTTTATTAATAATCTGATAGGTCCATATCAGTGTGGCTTCAGGCCAGGAAAGTCCACAACAGACCAAATCTTCACACTACGGCAAATCGACACTCACCATCTGTTCGTCGATTTCAAGGCCGCATATGACAGCGTGCATAGAGACGAGCTATACAACGCCATGTCTAGTTTTGACATTCCTGCCAAACTCGTCAGGCTGTGCAGGATGACGATGGAGAACTCTCGCTGCTCCATCAAGGTCGGTAACGAACTCACCGAGACCTTCAATGTCAAAAAAGGTTTTAGACAAGTCGACGCGCTGTCATGTGATTTCTTTAACATCGTCCTGGAGAAGATCGTGCGAAACTCACACGCCAACACTAGAGGCACGATCTTCCAGAAGTCCGTGCAATTGTTAGCATACGCCGATGACATTGACGTAATTGGCAGAACTCAGCGAGCCGTCAGTGAGGCTTTTGCTAACTTGAGACGGAAGCGGCTAAAATGGGTCTGGCGGTGAATGAGGGCAAAACATCAACATACAACATCGACGTCTTGGACAGAGAGTCACAATGGGCAGCTATAAGTTCGAGGTAGTCAATGACTTCACTTACCTCGGCTCCGGAGTAAACTGTACAAATAACATCAGTACCGAGATCAAGCGTAGGATAACTCTTGCCAACCGCTGTTTCTTCGGGCTCAAGAGGCAATTGAGTAACAGAGGCATATCTCGAAGAACCAAGTTGACTCTATATAAGACCCTGATCATCCCAGTCCTGCTATACGGCGCGGAGGCATGGACTATCTCGGCAGCGGATGAAGAAGTCCTTGGTCTCTTTGAGAGAAAAGTTCTACGCACGATCGTTGGTCCTGTTTGTGTTGACGGGTTCTGGAGGAGAAGATTCAATCACGAACTGTACGGGCTGTACAGCGACATGAGCCTAGTTATGCGTCTACGGATCCAACGCCTACGGTGGCTAGGTCATGTAGAGCGTATGGACACCACAGCTCCGGCCCGAAGAATCTTCGAATCCGAACCTGTCGGGCAACGCAACAAAGGACGCCCGCGTTTAAGGTGCCGCACCCAAGTGGAGAAGGACCTCAACCAACTTGGTGTGCGGAACTGGAGACAGGTAGCCAGGGACTGCACTAGCTGGAAAGGCATGTTTGTTGAGGCCCAGGTCCACCCCGGACCACATGTTAAGTACGACAGCCGAAATACGTTTGGTCACTAGCGTTGACAAACGCTATTAGCAGAGACCATACTTCCTAGTTACGAAAAGCTGTCAAGTTCTTCGGCTTCTAACAACATCGTATGTAGCCTTTTAAATATCTATTAGTTGTTTCCGAATAGCCCTCTTGTGAAAGGACAAACATGGCATTTCGATTCATACTATGGAAAAACTCCTCGAGTTCTATAAACAACACACAGTGCTTCACATTCACAATCTTACATTTTCTACCAACTTAAGTTTTAGTAATCAGACCAACTTAAGTTTTAGTAATCAGAGCATTTCCAAAATGTTTTATATGTTTAATGCGTTTCAAGAAATCCAGTTCTTTCTCAATATGTTTCTGGGCAAACTGAAATGGATTTTTCCGCTTTAACACTAAGGCTTTCTTGCGTGGAGATCTACAATAAAAACGGTTAATATTGATTGTTCATTAAGCTGTCCTTTTATACTCTCTTCAGACTATATTGTGGAACAATTTATTCTAAGCCTTAAATGTAGCACAAACGCAACATGCAAATAGCTTTATTATATATACAAAATAAAACATTATTCCGGACGCACATATGTAGACTTTTGTCAAGGTACAATTTTCGGTTTTTTGTATATTACTTTCTCAGTACATGATTTGTATAGTTACTTATATTAGTTACTTAAATTGAGTTAGTACTGTATTTTTAAAACTATGATCTTAATTTTTATTTGTTTTATTTTTTCAAATCAAAACAAATTGGTTTGTTAATTTATGTTTGTTGTTGAGTTGTGTTATGATCCACAACGTCCTTATGTGCTTTATGGATGAAGATCCATAGTAGTAAAATGAAGTAATTGGTTTCAACTAACATAGTAAAAATCAATTCGAATATTAGAGTTATAAGATTTAAGTTGAAAAGGTAGCGGCAACAGAATATGTCAATCAAACGAAACGCACTCAAAAGATTATTTCATACTGTATATTCTAAGGTAATAACTTGCAAATACTGCCTCAATGAATTTGATTGTTGAAATCAGCAGTTTGAATTTGTTTGACATATTTTTTTGATTTTGTTTCACAAAAAAATTCAAATACCTTTAAATAAAATGCTAGTAAACATGAATAACAATTGTTTTACTTGTGAAACTCCACTTGAATTTGGCTATTGCGTGTGTACATACATATGTATGTTCACACAAGTTCTGTAAAATCAAATTCATGTTCATTGCATAATGGCTACACTTGTATGTATAAATCTTACAGCTCATTTCCATGCTGCACGGTATTCAGAAGGAAATCCGTAGCTATTAACCTCCTGCACTCATCTCTCCGAAAGTGATCAGCAGGAATCCTTTTGCTAGATCGGCATTTTCATCCATCATCTGACTAGCAATTCTCTTGCTCCTGGTTTCTAAAATTGGAATGAAATTGCGGCCTATGCCAAACTAGCGAACATTAAATTAATATATTTATTTTATTTCAATTGCTTTTCAACAAAAATATCTGAACTTATGTTTCTAGTCGCCAAAACTAAATTGAGCATTTGATGCGAATAATTTAAAAATCAGAATATGCAAAATCGAGTTGTTTCGAATCATCACTTTAAAATGTATTTGAATCTCAACATAGACCTGATTGACAATACTTGCAAATATAATAAAGGGTGATTTTGTAGCTATTATCTTTTTGGTAACACTGGTTTAAACAGCTGACTCACATTTCGTGTTTTGTTTCACTTTCAAAAATCTTCAGTTTGGTCTATAATTTAACCAGGAATCGTCTCCCAAAGGAACAACGCTTGCAAATTATTGAAATAAGAAAGTTCAGATCCATTTTTTTTTTCGGAAAAATTGTGTTCAGCGAAGAAGCACATTTTGGCTCAATTGGTACGTAAATAAGCAGAATTGTCGATTTTGGAGTGAATATCAGCCAGAAGCATTGCAAGAGCTACCAATGTATCCAGAAAGAGTCACAGTTTGGTGCGGTTTTTGGGCTGGTGGCTTCATTGGACTGTACTTCTTCAAAGATGATGCGAATCGTAACGTAACTGTGAATGGTGAGCGCTACCGTGAGATGTGATTTAGCGCCTTTGGGCCAAAAAATTGAAAAAAATTTATATTTCGATGGTTATTGCTTATTGATAGCAATCATTTGTCACACGTTTTACAAGCTTGACTGATAGTTATTTGAGAATTGATAAAAATTATTGATATAATTCTGAAATACAGTCAACATGTGAAGATCCATTTTGAAGATGTAAACGGCACAAAATCAACATCTACTTTGTAAGGTACTATTAAGGTGTGAAGTACTCTCAAATGCTTCATAGACGTTTGAGCTGCTAATTGCTATCTCCAGATATTGGACGTTTTAGTTTTAGTTTAGGTTTATAGAAATAGGTGAGGTAAAGAGTATATTTACACGCCTCTTTTTCACAAATTGATTCAATGTGCAATGTACACACCCACATCTGTTTATGCATAAATGTGTATGTACACGGTGCATGCGAACTGCAAAAGCCAAAGCCATTTAAAGAATCCTTATAATCGATTCAAAAAAATCCATTCGCCATTTATAAATATATATATGCGGCAAGTACGGGTATCAACTCAATGTGAAGTTGCTGGATTAATATTCTCGTTAAACACATCATTCATCCAAGCAGAAGACATATTCCGCAAAACGATATGTTGAGAATAATATGTCCACAGGGGTGTTTCGATTCGAATGCTGTGCGTGCTATTCCGTAGGACAGACTCACATTCCATCACACACAGAAATCAATCAATGATGCTAAAGGAGAGCACAGCATAAACTCAGCAAGCATCAGTACAATGAATATGAAGTCTTCTTTGGAAATAGATACATTTATATACCTATACACACTTGCAAATAGAGACTTATGTGCATAATGAATTAGTATGTGTTTGCTGGGGCAGTTAGAAATATCTGGCATACTTCTCCTCGGCAGCGATATTATGCTAGGACTCTTCTATATCGAGCGAATTGTATACAATCTATTTTGACACAGTCACATTAGAATCTGTATTAGAAATGAAAAAGGCTGAGTATAATTGAACTTGAATAAAAAAAAGTTACAAAATTGCACAGACGAACTCATTATTTCCAAATAAAATTTGTATGTAGTATGTGATACTGAGGAAAGGTAGTTTGAAAAGTCATAAACATGAAGATGGTACTTCCCATCAAACATTTTTTAATTATGTTATTAAAAAAGTGTACCATAAGTCAACGCCTACATTCAGGAAGTTAACATATGAGCATATGTTAATGAACAACATCTTGAATGACCTGAGGATTGAATAAGGATTGCTGATTGACTGAAGAGCGTAACTGCAATATAATATCCATATTGCAGTTACGCTTTCTAACTTTGAGCTTTTATGCTTACTTAACGGAAAGATCAGTCAACACAGTGAAAAGGATTCGAATTGTTCATTCCATCACGCATCGCTTAACCCTTGGACCTGAGACCACATACCAGACCAGAGATTGAGGCGAAATGAAGAAGTTATTGTTATTTTGTTGTGCAAGTGTAAGCCGGAAACCTGCATCGATAATGCATTACAAATGGAAGGAAAACCAAATGAGCTTAAACCAAAATGTATTCAAATTCGAATCTTCTGTTGCAAAACCATATTCTGGCACAGTAAGAATCTATGGTTTGGTTTAATTTGCAAATGGATTTTGTACCCACTTGATGTCGTCCATTTTATTTGTCTGAACTAACCTGCAACATACTTTTTTTTCAAAAAAACCGTTGAATTTGTCGAATATATTTGTCAAATAAGACAATTTCACCAAGCATTACATATCGTTCAAGAGTTCAACAAGCGCACTTACTAATGCAGAATTGGCGATAAACTATATCTAGAGGTCATTGCAATTCAATTACTCTGGATAAAGCCATCTCATTTCCGTGGGTAGATATTAAATGTAATCATCTATTTGTACAGCTTGGCAGAGAACGAATATTGGCCACAAATAAAGCAAACAAAATCTGGATCTCACTAACTAGTACATGTGAATAAGAGCGAAGCAATTTATGCAAAAGCAAATCTATATCCATACATACAAAAAATCTGGACGACTATGTTTAATCATAACCACAATTGAATTGATCATAAATTAGATCTGAAACATCAATACATCGTGTATAAAAAGTTGAGGAAAATCCAAGTGTACACTTTTATAAGACTTACTCACTAAATTAGTAGTTGTTTTGTAAATATTTTTACAAAGAAGCCAGTTTTGAATGACAGCAATGCTCTTACAATCGTAACAAGTCACGTGTACGCACTTAGCCTTGGTTACATGTTTTTATGCTTGTGTATACACTGCCGTCAATATTTAGGGTGACACTTAAAGTAGGCGGACAATGCTCGAACACGTGCTATTCATTAAAGAGGCAAATATTCCACATACTGTGTCAAAGTTAATTAAAAGTCACCTCAATAGAAACCGAGAGATTCCTAATTCCGCCCAGTAGGGTGTCTAATAGAAATTGTGATTATAGTTTAGAACGTTCAGGGTATAGCAAACAGTTGCGTTTTTTATGTTCTATTAATTGACATGCTTGAGCGTATTTAGTTAGTTATTGTGTTTGAATTTTACTCGAAATCCGTTTATTGCACATGTATAAACTACAAAACTTAGGGTTGATTCATGGGAACATAAATTACAAAAAAAAATAATGTGTTCAGAAGATTATAGTGAAGGAAGTTACTTGATCAGGACCTTTCACAGCCCAGTGTGGGCATGACATCTGATTATTTCAATTGTGGACGCAACAAAAAACTCTTAATTGTATGAAATTTTGGATTTCCTATGACTGTCCATATTTTCCGTTTTTTAACGCAGTGTAAACACTTAAAAAATTTAATTTTTTGTTAATAATCTTAAAGAACGAATATAAAGACTTCCTAGACTGAAAAAATTAATTCCATAAAATACAAAAACGTTTATTGAACTTAGCTAATTATTTCAACAAATGAATTCTTACTTATATTAATAAATCAGAATTTCCTATGATTCTCATTACATTTAACAGCAGAAAAGAGAGTTTCCATTTCTTCTAATGGTGCAACAGTCCAAAGTGAACCTGGGCCTCGGTTAACAATCCTCTCCAGCTGACATGGTGCGCCATCCGCTTCATAGTCTTCCTCTATTGTGTTGTCCCACTGGTTCAGTGTCGAAGACTCTTCGAGTTGGAGCAGTGTTTTCCATGCGCTTTACATGGCCTAGCCATCTTTGGCGTTGAATCCGTAGATGCCTGGCTGCACTCTACACTCGCTGTGCAGCCCAGTTCCTGGTTGATTTGTCTTCTACAGAACCAAAGATTGAACGCAGAGCTTTTCCCTCGAAAATCCCAAGGCTTCTTCATCTACTCTTGAGATAGTCCAGGTGTTCGCGCCATAGAGCAGGACAGGGATGATCAATGTCTTATATATTGTTAGCTTGGTCCATCGAGAGGGGGCTCTTCTACACAATTGACTCTTGAGCCCAAAGAAACAGCTGTTAGCAAGAGTTATTCTGTGTTAAGTCTCGGTACTGATGTTGTTCTTACTATTACTTTAGGAGTCAAAGTAGATGAAGTTCTTTACCACTTCGAAGTTGCAGCTGCCTATGGTGACGTTCTGACCGAATCGTCGACGTTGTGTGTCCTTTTTTAATGACAGTGTATACTTCGTTTTGCCCTCATTCACCGCTATTTTTTCCGCCTCCGTTTCAATACTGTTGGCAAGTGTTGTGTGATGTTGTGTTGGCAAGTGAGTTTTGCACGACCTGCTCAAGTACGATGTAAAAAAGTAACATGACAGCGCGTCCCCTTGTCTAAAAACTTGTTTGAACTTAAAAGTCTTTGTAAGTTCGTTACCGACCTTGAGTAGCGAGAGTTCTTCATCGTCATCCTACACAACCTGACCTGCATCTCTTGGGGTTTTTTCGAGGATCTGGTGTAATGTGAATGCACTAATAAGGAGATTTATCCTTTGATATTGCGAGCAGTTGATGGGGTCTCTTTTCATGTCGATCGAGCAAAAGATACTAAGATTCCACTCGTCGGCTATGCTTTCCTTCGACCACATTTTACAAATGACTTAGTGCATTAAAGAGTTCCGCAGACAGTCCATTAGCACCAGCAGCTTTGGTCGACCTTAGTCTCGATATCGCTATCTTGACTTCGTCTAGTCGGGGAATGGAATTATCTTCTATCATAGTTAATTCCGTGGATTGGAACATTCTGCCTGACAGCGGTATTTATGTCGTCTACGCCGTTATACAATCTACAGAAGTGATGGTGGCACTCGTTTTTTTTTCCGGATGGCGTTTTAAAACCAAACACATCAAATACAACTTCTCTGATGGCGTTTTGACAACGGTTCCATTGTTCATCGATTGTTTCGCATGTCATGGTTGGACTCTCTGAAATTTTGAGGGAGACTCGATCGCCAAAGTTCCCAGCGGTCGATTGCGATTGTAGCTTTCCGACGTCGATATCCGAGTTCTGATCTCAGCTACAACAAGGTAATTATCCGAGCCAATGTTACTACCTCGGAACGTTCGGAAAGCGAAGATCGTGGATGAGTTCCTGAAGTCGATCGCTATGTGATCAATATTGTTTTATGGCTGATTGATCAGGAGACCGGCAGTCACGAAAGCCAAAAGTCAGAGCCCTTTGTCGGACTTGTTGTCATGTGGCCTGTGTCGTTATGTCCTTTCTAGGAGATCCCTTCGTCGTCTTAATTCTCCATTGTTGCCGAATGTAGCCTTGATGCGGATTTTTGTTAGGCGCGCTTATGTATCTAAAGCCTAAGACTTCTTGTCTAAGTCTGCTTCGAACAACCATCCAAACAAACGCTACCTCCGCTCTTTGTAGCAATCACCGTAAAAGATGTCGCTTTTTTCATCATCTTTTTGCCTGGCCGTCTCTGAACTAATGTTTCTTTTACACGGTTGGAAGTTTACCCCACGCGAAATCCCCGATCCTGGAGGATTGTGTCTTGGCTTAAGCCCCTGCATACATTGTCTCACCAAATTGACAGCAATCAACAACTTAAAAATATCCTAAAGAAAGGAAACTGTGCCAATTTTAGAGGGATGAGTCGCCCAAATATATCCTATAAGATTTTTTCTGTAGTTCTGTGTAAACGCCTGAAACCCACAGCCAGAGGGCGAAAGAGTTTTCTAGAAATGCTGGTTTGTATAAATATCGGTACGTCGGCCGAAGAAGGACAGTTTTAATTTTAGATTTTGTTTAAAAGTGATCAAAGTGTTTAATAAGTGCGCCTGTAAGTCAGCAGTAAAAACAGCAACTAAGTTAATGAATCAGTGCACAGAAGTCGTGAACTTGTGAGTTTCATTTCGTCACAATCCTTAACTTTATGAAAATATGCATTTAGTCCGTTCTATTTCCTAAATTACAATTTTCTTATATCTGCCTAACATTGTACATGTACCCTATTTTTCTTCTTTCAAAGAATAATGTACCTACATAATTATTGTAACTTAACAAGCGCTCCGCAATTTCAAGGTCAATCTTATCTCCACTGTAATTCTGTAATTTTAATAGACACTGTAATTTCATATCGCAACATTTGAAAGCGGTTCCTTTCGTAGAATTCTCGATCACTCTCTGTCATTTGCATCGTGGACACAGCAGAGCACACATCAAATTGGTAATAAGTAAATATTGTAATAATATCAAATAAACCCTTGTCGTTTTTTTTAAATTTGATACGGTCCTACACACCAGTGACGAACCCTTTACCTGGACAAAGTGATTGCGTGGACACAATGTTTGTAAAACGTAACAGTGTTAAAGTTTTTATATTACTAATATATTTGAATAGAAATATAAAGCTTCAAATTAGTTTTTTTTAAATACATCAACATCTACAACCATTGTAGACTCAGACTTATTGACCAGTCATAATAACTGCTCCAAAGAGTATCTTTAAGAGAACAAAAAATATTAATGACTGCATCTGCTTCGTATGTCTAAGATATTTACATATATTCTGATATACCAATTTATAGGGAATAATGTCATTCGCAGGTTCCTCTAGGCCGAATTCCCACTCATCATCTGCAGCATCATCATCACCATGGATTGCAATCGGCTGCTCAAAGAGAAATGAATAGAAATGTGGATGCATGCAATTTCCAAAGCCGAAATTAACAAATTCATTTCGCATGAATATATAAATTTCAATTACCGTCTTTGGACAGCAGATACACAACTAGATTGACTGAGTGATATCACCACAGTACAATATCAATGATGATTAAAGCTCTTTTCGTGCACTGCCAACAGCCAATGCATGCGTCCACTTGCCTGATGGAGCCATCTTGGTGGCACAAATGGTATAAGTATAGTGCTTTCTACCCTACAATTATACGCCTGAAGCTAAATTATGTCCTATGAGTTGAAATTCCAAATTGGATATTCCACATTTCATTATTGATGCCTATACATATGTATGTATGCAGATGAATCAAATTGAACAACTAAATGCAGAATTATGACTACATACTTCCAATACATACACTTATAAATGTGAGCACATACAGTATAAAAAGATATATATGACCATATCCAACAAAGGGCTATACAAATTTCACAGATGAAACTATGCTTATCTTTGAGTATTCAAATTTCAAAAAAAAATCCTCATAATTTGATGTACGAATGTGTATAAACATGCCCGATATGCCACCCAGAAATGTTTCATGTTGAAAAAGATATTTAGTGAGATGTAGTTCCACTGGTTGACAGTTTTCAAATAAAAATAAAAAAAACATTTTAGGGGTTGGAATAAAAGAATGAAATCTGATACGAATATCAAATTAAAATCAAAATGATTCATAGGAAATGAATGAAACTATTTTGTTGAACAAATGTTACGAAAATGTTATGTGGAAAGAAACATTTTAAGGGAACACATGGTACGGAAGAATTCCCAATATGGATAATAAAATTTTTTTATCACAAAACAAAAAATAATATACCAACAAGTTAATGGAAACAAGCTAATCTAGTCCTAATTTTGAATTTACTATGTAGGTATGTACGTAGCTCCCTGCATGATAGTTAAAATTCAACTAAGAGTGGAATAACCGGTACAAAGTTAAGAGAGATGGATTCTCTCTTCAAAAATGTTAAAATAAAATAAATACTGTAAAATTAAATAGTAAAAGTAATAGTCCTTCACAAATGTACCTCAGAATATAGTTCAAAACGCAATTGCATGTTCGGTCGGACTCTAATGGGTGTTTGTCCGGTTTTATTGGTCTTGAATTCATTTACTTGCATGCTAGACAAAAATGCAACTTAAATGCTAACTTAACTTAACAAATGCTCTTACACCTAACCTGCTGACCCTATACGGGTACACTAAGCTATTATAATTGTAAATTTTACTGTGCCTTTCAGCTTATGCTATGTTTTTTTATTGTATTAAAGGACACACTGTTTTTGGTTTATTAGATAGACAGATAGATGGCTTTATTTCGTTATAAATTTACAATGGCTCTGTTATTGCACAATATACTATTACTTACAGAGATTTGATATTTTCATTATATATCTTTCTATGAAAAGTTATTCCAAACATTTTAAACTAGACAAGAACTAGAATTTTGAAGGAAACACGACACCATTCAATATAATCAAAAACAAAATGAAAATAATAAATAACTAAATAAGTACGAATAAATTAATACAAACAAATAGATAAAGTAATAAATGAATAAGCACATAAATTAATAAATAAATAATTTAATTAAATTGTTAATTAAGATGAAAATACAAAAATTATTAAATAAACAGGCAAACAAGTTAACAAATAAATAAATAAATCATACATTTTGACTAGTAGTTGCAAACAGATTATTAATATATATAACTAGATACTAACTTTTCAGTGATTTTGGATACTGTCACAAATTCAACACCAGCTCTTTTATGAATGTGTAAAGTAGGATAATCCCATGTTAGGTTTAATATTAACTTAATAACTTTATTTGGAGCTACTTGTATTTTTTGTACGTGTATGAACCATAAAGAAGAATAGCTTGAAATACAACTTTATAAATAATTTTTTTATTTGGCAGAGAAAGAGATGATCTTCTATTTATAAATGGGTAAAGGACTCTCGTTGCAATATTAACCTAATAAACAGTTTGTGTTTCTGGAATGTTAATTTGGAATCAAGATGGAAACCTAAATATTTAACAGAATTATGAAACTTTACGGTTATTCCATTAATCTGAATATAAGAGGAGGGCAAACAACAAGCTTTTCTCGTTCTAGTGAAAAAGATAGCTTGTAGCTTTTCCTTGTTTAATTGAATTTTCCATTTATTAAAATACTTTTCTAGTATTTCTATCGCATATTTTAGATTGATCTCAATATTAAGAGCAAAATCATGGGATGAAAATACGGCTGTGCCATCAGCAGAAATAGCTAATCCATATTCAGGCAGATCTGGGAGGTCTGACGTACATAAATTATAGAGAATGGGCCCCAGTACAGAAGCCTAAGGTACTCCGGACTTCAAGTAGACTACATTAGATACACCACTATTGATATGTACTTAAAAACGACGATCAGACATCAAATTTAGGATTATATTGCACAGATAAGGAGGAAAGTTTAAATTCATCATTTTATGTATCAATCCATTATGCCAAAGGCCTTTTCAATATCAAGTAAAATCATGCCGGTCGATTTTCCTATCAACCTGTTACTTTTAATATGATGATAAATTCTTTGTACTTGATTCTTTGTATCAGATTGTTTGCGTCTAAAACCAAACTGTTCATTCGGAAAGATATGGTTATCATCAATAATTTTTCATAATCTTTTCTTTTAGAATGTTTCCATTATCTTTCTATTAAAAGTTATTCCAAAAATTTAAAACTAGACAAGAACTAGAATTTTGAAGGAAACACGACACCATTTAATATAATCAAAACAAAATGAAAATAATAAATAACTAAATAAGTACGTATAAATTAATACAAACAAATAGATAAAGTAATAAATTAATAATTAATATTTTCTTACTAAAATTACTTAATAGGCTTATTGGTCGGTAACTACCCGGATTAACCGCTAACTTACCTGCTTTTAAAATGGGTCAGACTTTGGCAAGCTTCCATTTCATCGGAATGTACTGCATTTTAATGCAGGAATTGATAGTATACACCATCATTTCGATCCCCTTTTTCGGTAGTTCCTTAAAATAGATGTTTCTTACATGATCTAATCCTCCAGACTTTCTAATTACCAAATTATTTATAAAAAACAAGATGTCAGAATTCAGTTTATTAAAAACGACAGGATCAGATACACAATTAGGACAGTTAGTGACAACGATATCAAGTACAACCATGTGATCCAGCAGATATACCGGTGTGAAGTGAGTGTCATTTCATTCATTTTAATTCATTTTTATTATTCATTCATGATAAACTTACGTACTAGACAAAAATGCTTAGAACTAGTTGGACGTAAGATGTTTTTATTTCTATCTTACTGGCCCTCTGCGGGCACTCTAAGCCAAACTTAATCCTATCCTATGTCTTTCAACTTAACCTAAAATTCATATGATGATTAAATAATTCAATTACACTGTACAAATTAAAATTAAGAAAAATGTGGAAGAAAAAACTTAATAACAGAACTTTTTTAGGTAAAAACTATATTCTAACTTACATACTAACTTAAAATACCTTAAAACTACCTTAAACTAAACATACATATATATATACATGTATATATAAAAATATACTCATGTATATACCCATGTAGTTAAAATATTTACATTAGCATACACATCAATACACACAAGTGTACCCATGTGAATGCTTCACCTTTTTTTTTGTATTTTTTTCTATTTTTTATTGTTTTTTATTTTTTTTATTTTTTTTTTTTATTTTTTTATACATCTTATCCTAACTTACAAACTACCCTACACATTTTGCGTCGGCCATAGGTTGCAGGTATGGATTTCGGATGATGAAAATTCATCCAATCCACTGCAAGACAGGGATCGACCGGGTCTAAAGGATTCGAGGACGAAGTTCCCACGCTTCCTATCCACCAGAACTTTCTATGTTGCATAGCAACATCGCCCACGTCCCGACTCGATACCGCTGTGCTGAACCGGAGGAGATCCTCCTCAGCTCGTTGTGCAACGGAACGGTCGTGGTTGAGTCGCCCATCCACAGTTGATCTGGCTATGTGCAAAATGAGCGGTACCTCATTCATATCTTGTAACAGACCGCACATGTCTAAGAGGAGAAATGCTTCTGGTGGGACGAAGCCACTATGACGTACCCTTTCGTGGTACTGTGGATTGGGGTAGTAAGCTCCAGAGATCAAGCATTTAACCGAGTTCATCGCCCTCGCAGTGTGGCCTCGAATCAACTTCACTAGGAAATTGTCCACTCGTATCAGGTTCGCCCTGTTGTATAAAACCTTATTGGAATGGAATTTTCTGTACTGGGACTCAGGTGTTCTGTAAAGGCGAAGGCAAGCCCTAAGACAAGCCCTCTCAAACACCCGAATCTTTTCCATCAAGCTTGCACTCACGTTGAACCACTCGGGACAGCCATACTTGAGCATTGGCCGTATGAGGGCCATGTAGCAGATTACCTTTACCGAAGACCGCTTGAAGATCTGTCTTCGAAATGAACGGGGGATGAACCCCTTCGTCGGCGATGACATTGTCTGCCATGTTTTCGTCATTGAACTGGACAATGACGCTGCAGATCTTCTCTAAGTTGAGAGCTTCTCTAAGCTGTTCTCCAGGTCGTGGTCGGTTGAACACTCTCGTTCACCTTGTACACTTCCTGAAAAACTGCGCCTAGTACTTCAACTTTTTCTTGCGGATCTTCGACCACAAAGAAGTCATCGTCGAGTACGGCGTTATTGGAGTCAATACCTGCTGTAGTCAGTATGTGTTCGTTACCTGTCGTCCTGGGAAGCTTAAGACACGGAAGATCACTGTTTTTCTTTCGAAAGAATTTATTTATCTGTGGAAAAATACTCGGGTTGTTAGATCTAACAACCCGGATCTTGTTGTTCCAGTATGTGTTCACAGAAACTCTGTAATTTTCCACAATTAAAGTTTGTACATTCTTAATGGGTGATTTCAGTGTCCTAACTTCCTCGCTGCGTCCGTCAGTAAACCGCCTGTACAAGGTTTTTTATCTTGACAGGAGTCTACTTTTTTGTTGGTGTAGTGCGTCAATTGTCGCATTGCGGTACATGTTTTCGTTGTTGGTACGTGTATACCGTGGTATCGTACTGTCCATAGTTCGTTTTATTGTCTCGTCCAATTGAATAAGATACATGTCAATCTCTTCGTTTGACAAGTTTCTATTGGACGGAATGTGGAGTGCATTCGAACAGAGTGCTCGAGTCATTTGTCGGGAGAAGCGTGGCCAACGCGCCCTACTGTAATTGTAGGTATGCGTTTGAACAAACTCTCCTAATTCCGCAATGTCGTTATTGATCTTGAATTCGGCACTGAGTCCGCAATGGTCACTGAGATACACGAAAGTGTTCAAACAGTTAACGTTTGTGCGTTTGTGTCTGTCAGCTGCAGTCTTGCGGCATACAGCAGGAGATCCAAGAACGACCCGCTTCTGGGGAAGGACGAGATCTCTGTTGCTTTCAGATCGAGTCTATACTCGACACTGTGCAAGCAAAACCAGCTGTAAAGCAGGTCTCCTCTGTTGTTTGAATCTGTGTTTCCCCAATATCCATGACGGGCATTTAAGTCCCCGAAACTGAAGGAGCCGGAGGAGTAGACAATATGCTAATTGGTAGGGAAACAGAAAGATTACAAAGCAAATTACACCAAGCTTTAGCTCGCATACAACCCCAATCCTTTTGTCTGCAGTTTAAATCACGTCCGATTAGGAAATCGTCATGCAAGGAAAACAGCTTACGCAAATCATTTCTTAAACTATTTTTTTCCATTCTGATACACTGCCACCAGGAAAGAAGACACAGAAAACATTTAAAGTTCTTTGATTATTTAATTTTACAATTGTGTTCTAGAGATTGGTAAAAGTATGTGTTGAATCGATTTTCTCATGAGAATATATATATTAATAATAATAATAATATGGGTGGCGCTACAGCCCGTAGGGGGCCAGGGCCTAGCTTCTCAGCAACCACTCGTGTTGTGCGTGCTATTTTAATAACTGCACGGACTTCTGGAATATCGTGCCTCTAGTGTTGGCGTGTGAGTTCCGCACGATCTTCTCCAGGACGATGTTAAAGAAATCACATGACAGCGCGTCGCCTTGTCTAAAACCTTTTTTGACATTGAAGGTCTCGGTGAGTTCGTTATCGACCTTGATGGAGCAGCGAGAGTTCTCCATCGTCATCCTGCACCATCTGACGAGTTTGGCAGGAATGTCAAAACTAGACATGGCGTTGTATAGCTCGTCTCGACAAATAGGTATTGCACCTCTTGGGTTTTTTCGAGGATCTGCCGTATTGTGAAAATTTGATTGATAGTGGACTTCCCAGGCCTGAAACCGCACTGACAGGGACCTATCAGGTTGTTGATGAATGGTTTCAGGCGCTCACACAGAACGGCAGAGAAGATTTTGTAGGCGATGTTAAGGAGACTTATCCTCCGATAGTTGGCGCAGTTGAAGTGGTCTCCTTTCTTGTGGATCGGGCAAACGATACTAAGATTCCACTCATCGGGCATGCTTTCCTCCGACCATATCTTACCATATCCGCTCCAGCAGCTTTGTTCGACTTCAGTCTAGACATCGCTATCTTGACTTCTTCTAAGTCGGGAGACGGAATTCGTGTTCATCATCGTCCAAATAGAGTGAAACATTCTGCCTGACAGCGGAATTTGTGTCGTCATCGCCGTTTAACAGTCTAGACAAATGATTTTTCCAAATCCTCAGCATCGACTGCGATTGTACTACTAGTTGTCCATTTTCGTTCCTGCTTCGGTCGGAGGTCTATATCTTCCTGATACTTGTTTTCTTCTTCTTCTTCGATTGGCGCTACAGTCCGGGGTGGACCTGGGCCTCAACCAACATGCCTCTCCAGCCAGCACGATCTTTCGCCAGCTGCCTCCAGTTGCGCACACCAAGTTGGTTGAGGTCCTTTTCCACTTGTGTGCGCCATCTAGTGCGAGGACGTCCTCTGTTGCGCTGTCCCAATGGCTCGGTGTCGAAGACTCTTCGGGCCGGAGCTGTGGTGTCCATCCGCTCTACATGACCTAGCCATCTTAAGCGTTGGATCCGAAGACGCTTAACTAGGTGCATGCCGCTGTACAGCCCGTATAGTTCGTGGTTGAACCTTCTCCTCCAAACGCCATCAACGCAAACAGGACCAAAGATCGTACGCAGAACTTTTCTCTCAAAACAACCAAGAGCTTCTTCATCCGCTTTCAATAGCGTCCATGTCTCTGCGCCATAGAGCAGGACTGGGATGATCAGGGTTTTATACAAGGTCAATTTGGTGTTTCGAGAGATGGCTCTGTTACTCAATTGCCTCTTGAGCCCAAAGAAACAGCGATTGGCAAGAGTAATTCTGCGCTTGATCTCGGTACTGGTGTTGTTGTCCCTATTTACTCCGGAGCCTAGGTAGACGAAGTCCTTGACTACCTCAAAGTTTCTGCTGCCCAATATGACGCTCTGTGCGAGACGTCGGTGTTGTGCGTCCTTTCGTGATGACAGCATGTACTTTGTTTTGCCCTGGTTTACCGCTAGACCCATTTTAGCCGCTTCCGCTTCAATGCCAGCAAACGCCTCATTGACGGCTCGCTGTGTTCGTCCAATCACGTCAATGTCGTCCGCGTATGCAAGCAGTTGAACGGACTTTTGGAAGATCGTGCCTCGGGTGTTGACGTTAGAGTTTCGCACGATCTTCTCAAGTATGATGTTAAAGAAGTCACATGACAGCGTGTCGCCTTGCCTAAAACCTTTTTTGACATTGAAGGTCTCGGTGAGTTCGTTACCGACCTTGATGGAGCAGCGAGAGTTCTCCATCGTCATCCTGCACAGCCTGACGAGTTTTGCAGGAATGTCAAAACTAGACATGGCGCTGTATAGCTCGTCTCTATGCACGCTGTCATATGCGGCCTTGAAATCGACAAATAGGTGGTGGGTGTCGATCTGCATCTCTTGAGTCTTTTCCAGGATCTGCCGGAGTGTAAATATTTGGTCTATTGTGGACTTTCCTGGCCTGAAACCGCACTGATAAGGACCTATCAGGTTGTTGACAAAGGGTTTCAGGCGTTCACACAGAACGGCAGAGAGTATTTTATAAGCGATGTTAAGGAGGCTGATCCCTCTATAGTTGGCGCAGTCAAAGGGGTCTCCTTTCTTGTGGACCGGACAAACGACGCTGAGATTCCACTCATCGGGCATGCTTTCCTCCGACCATATCTTACAGATGAGCTGGTGCATGCGCCCAACCAGGTCATCTCCAGCTGCCTTAAACAATTCCGCGGACAATCCGTCCGCTCCAGCAGCTTTGTTCGACTTCAGTCTAGATATCGCTATCTTAACTTCGTCTAAGTCGGGGGGACGGAATTCGTGTTCATCATCGTCCAAATTGAGTGAAACATTCTGCCTGACAGCGGAATTTGTGTCGTCATCGCCGTATAACAGTCTACAGAAATGATTTTTCCAAATTCTCAGCATCGACTGCGATTCTACTACTAGTTGTCCATTTTCGTCCCTGCAGGCTTCGGTCCGAGGTCTATATCTTCCTGATACTTGTTTTACCTTTTGGTAAAACTTTCGGACCTCCTTCCTGTCGTAACACCTCTCCATCTCCACGACCGCGCGCTTCTCATGCTCTTTCTTTTTCTTTCTGAGAAGCCGGTGCTCTTCCCTTCTCTTCTGTTCATAGAGCTCACGAACAGCTCTCGTTGTTCGATGCAGCGTTGCCTTGTAGGCCTCCTGCTTGGCTGCATGTACCTGCCTGCACTCGTCGTCAAACCATGGGTTCCTTCTGGGTGGTGTCGTGAAACCCAGCACATCAGTGGCAGCTTCTTTGATGGCTTTTTGACAACGTTTCCATTCTTCTTCTATTGAATGTGCAGGCAGCGTCGAACTTTCAGAGAGTTTCAGGGAGACTCGGTCGGCAAAGTTCCTAGCGGTCGATTGCGATTGTAGCTTTCCGACGTCAAACCGTAGTGTTCTTTCTCGACTCCGTACTTCTCTCGATATCCTCATCCTTACCTTGGCTACAACAAGGAAATGGTCCGAGTCGATGTTGGCTCCTCGGAACGTGCGGACATCGAGAATATTGGAGGAGTGTCTGACGTCGATCGCAACGTGATCAATCTGGTTGACGGTTGATTGATCAGGAGACCGCCAGGTCCCCTTATGGATGTTGAGAGGTGGGAACCGCGTGCTCATCACAGAGAGGTTACGCCCCGAGGCGAAATCTACCAGCCTGAGCCCGTTTCCGGATGTATTGTCGTGCAGGCTGTGTTTTCCGATGACTCTAGCAAAGATTTCTTCCTTGCCCAGCTGTGCGTTGAAATCTCCTAGAACGATCTTGGTGTCATAGCTGGGGCATCGATCGTATGTTCTTTCTAGGAGATCATAGAAGTCATCCTTGCTATCGTCATCCTTCTCCTCCGTCGGGGCGTGTGCGCAAATCAGGCTGATGTTCCCGAATTTAGCCTTGATGCGGATTGTTATGAGGCGCTCGCTGATATAATCAAAGCTTAAGACTTTTTGCCTAAGTCTGCCTCGAACAACGAATCCGCATCCAAATAAGCGCTGCCTTCCCTCTTTGTAGCAATCACCGTAGTAGATGTCGCAGTTTCTCATCTTCCTTTTGCCCGGCCCATCCCATCGCATCTCCTGGATGGCGGTGACATCTGCTTTGTAGCAGTCTAGGGCCTCCGCGAGTTCATCGGCTGCACGTGGTCTGTTCAGGGACCTCACATTCCACGTGCAGAACCGAAAATCATTGTCCTTTGATCGTTTGCTGGGGTCGTCAACTTTGAATCCGTCCATATCCGAGGCCTGTTGTCGGTTCGTAACCGTTGGTTTTTTGTGTGGTGAGGGAGTCAACCTCACGCACAACCTACAACTGGTAGGCCAGGCCCATTATTTGACCCTCGGGCAGAGGGGGATCGCTGCATACATTAGTTCACCACACAACGGTTGTTGTGATGGCTATCCAGGGGCGCCACGAGGAGGCTGTATGTCAACTTGACTTATGCACAAACAGGGATCGCGCTGGCATCCTACCAGGTTGGGTGCAGTCAGCAACTTTGCCCTGTGTACATAAGCCCATGCCCCCAATTGTTTTGCCTTTTGGTAAAACTTTCGGACGTCATTCCTGCCATAACTTCCTGCCTCTCTATCTCCTCGACCGCGAGCTTCTCATGCTCTTTCTTTTTCTTTATGAGAAGCCGATGCTCTTCCCTTCTCTTCTGTTCGTAGAGCTCACGAACAGCCCTCGTTGTTCGATACAGCGTTGCTTTGTAAGCTAGACAACGTTTCCATTCTTCTTCTATTGAATGTGCAGGCAGCGTCGAACTTACAGAGAGTTTCATGGAGACTCGGTCGGCAAAGATCCTAGCAGTCCGCTGCGATTGTAGCTTTGCGACGTCAAACCGTGGTGTTCTTTCTCGACCCCGTACTTATCTCGATATCCTCATCCTTACCTTGGCTACAACAAGGAAACGGTCCGAGTCGATGTTGGCTTCTTGGAACGTTCGGACATCGAGAATATTGGAGGAGTGTCTGACGTCGATCGCAATGTGATCAATCTGGTTGACGGTTGATTGATCAGGAGACCGCCAGGTCCCCTTATGGATGTTGAGGTTTGGGAACCGTGTGCTCATCACAGAGAGGTTACGCCCCGAGGCGAAATCTACCAGCCTGAGTCCGTATCCGGATGTGTTGTCGTGCAGGCTGTGTTTTCCGATGACTCTGGCGAAGATTTCTTCCTTGCCCAGCTGTGCGTTGAAATCTCCAAGGAGGATCTTGGTGTCATAGCTGGGGCATCAATCGTATGTTCTTTTAAGGAGATCATAGAAGTCATCCTTGTTATCGTCATCCTTCTCCTCCGTCGGGGCGTGTGCGCAAATCAGGCTAATGTTCCCGAATTTAGCCTTGATGCGGATTGTTATGAGGCGCTCGCTGATACAATCAAAGCTTAAGACTTTTTGCCTAAGTCTGCCTCGAACAACGAATCCGCAAATAAGTGTGCCTTCCCTCTTTGTAGCAATCACCGTAGTAGATGTCGCAGTTTCTCATCTTCCTTTTGCCCGGCCCATCCCATCGCATCTCCTGGATGGCGGTGACATCTGCTTTGTAACAGTCCAGGGCCTCCGCGAGTTCATCGGCTGCACGTGGTCTGTTCAGGAACCTCACGTTCCCTGCCGGTTCACTCAACCGAGAAAACAATGCCTGCATTACGCACACGTACATGCCCCTTGTTTCTATTTGACCCTGAGTCCTGGCTCAAATCTCCTCCCACAGCCTATCCTGGTAACCGGGTGGTAAAAATTCGGCTCTCAACTTACTGAGCAACTGAGACCAATCCGTGATACAATTTCTATTGGCGCGATACCATACCGCTGCGTTCCCTTCAAACAAGTCATATGCTGAGTGGAAAAGTTCAAACTTAGTGAAACTCCGTGCAACTCTCAAATATTCTACCTTCTCTAAAAAGCTGCAGAAAGATTGAGTACAATCACTGCTAAATTTCCCTCCCCATTTCATTACGGGAACCTTCTTAGAGGGAAGGAAGCAAGGAGAAGAGCTGAGCGCCATCGGTCTGATGTCCTCCACTTCCGGTGGATTGGCTCTGATAGGAGTGGAAGTCCTTGCTACGGGCGCAACGTGTGCTCCTCCGCTCTCATCGGTGTCACCCACATCAGCCTTTACATCTAAGGTAGACAGCAGCTCTGCAACCTCTGCTTCTGTCAAATAGGACCTGTCTTCTTCAGTAGGAGCAACCATCCTTCCTATCGGCCCTAAGACCTACTCGGACTTTGCCACAATCTTTTGGTATTCACCTGAGCTCCCTGTCCCCTTAAATTGACCCACCAACTTCGACAAGAAAAATAATAATAATAACACAAATGAACCGTCTCGTACTCGAAACGTGTCTCCGCCGACCTGATACTAAAATTCCCGAGCGCACCAACACACACGGCCACCGCCTAAGCTTATCGCGACTACTTTCTTTTTGCTCAATCTTTTTTCGCAACCGCTTGGGTTATTACTCGGGAACTACGCTGCCCACCACAATATATACATATATATGGTATATACTACATATGTGGTGGCCCGTGGCGTTGTGGGAATGTTCGTCTACCCCAACCTCGACGTCGTAAGTTCAATTCCTGCTCTGTGCGACGACAACAATTTTCACGACCCCACCCCTTTCGAGTCACTGACAATGCTCAAAGAGTATTTTCTGTCTAGAAAAAAGCTTCTCAAACTTAGCTGTTCGGATTCGGCATAAAACTGTAGGTTCCTTCCACTTGTGAAAGAACAATAGCACGCACAACACGAGTGGTTGCTGAGAAGCTAGGCCCTGGCCCCCTACGGGCTGTAGCGCGACCCATATTATTATTATATACTATATATAAATACCCTGGTCTTGGATTTATTTAGGGTTGATGCTGTGAGTCCGCAGGTCTTCCAATGCCACTTGAAGCGTTCCGGAGTCACCTTAGTTCACTACTGTCTCCTCGCTCTCGCTCGGTTTCTTGGCTGCAATTCGTTTTTTTTTTTTCAGCTTCTTCAATCTGATAGTGGGGGAAGGAAAAACCTCGAATCGCTGAAATCAGTGGAATAAAAAAACTGGTTCCCCCTCAAAATATAACTCATTCCTACCTTTCTTCTCTTGTTTTAAAAATGTAATCTAACCACTGTCAAAAACAACCCACACTGCACTACTTCTCCTTTTTTTCCAATGCACTATGTACACTCCACGAGTTCAGTTTGTGACTGAAGTGGATGGGTTTGGCCTTCCTTCGCATCGGCTGGTTTTTCCCTTTTGGGGGTTTGCGGTTCCTCACAACATCAGGCCACCTGCAGAGCCGCCACATCAGAATAAACTAGTGTCGCAGCAATATATATACATATAATACTATACGATTAAATAAATAGAGATCTTGAACCGCTTCTGGACGTAAAACCATTCACCAAAAATGTTACGTTGCGGTAGGTCGTTCGGCTTCAATTCTTGCACCAGCTGTATTTTGAAAGGCATCACAACTAAATCCTTCCGCAAAATGTTCCACGTTGTTGAGTAACAGGTGTTGCCAAAAAGATAATAACTAAAAAATCACCCTTAACTTCATTTACGAGACTACTTATTTCTTCGAATGAGAGTAAACCACCACGATCACCTGTTGTATACGATGGGTCGTTGTTTGTCACAGAGTGCGTAGCTATCTTCACCGGCGGCAGATGTTTGGAATGTGTTGTTGGTTTGTGAGATTGAGTAGAGCTCGGAGCAGAGATAAGAGAACATAGAGACATTCGTCTTCCCAGGTATTTCTTATTAGAAAACCCCTATCCCAGCACAAAATCCGCCGGACCTGAACTCACGCATATTTCTTTATTTTCACGCACATTGTTACAACGTTCAGGTGCGCGCCATGTTTTTTTTTACAAATTTGCCCCCAATAGTGTCATATGTGTAACCGACTGGAAGTCTCCAGGGATATGTTTGCGAAGTCAACATGGTTAAAAACAAATTCATGATAATATAAAATTTAGAATTTAAGCATAGCATTACCAAACTTCTTTCAAAAACTCGAATGGTTTTTTGTTTACAATTTATATGCATGCGTAACTTTTAAGAGAAGAAATACATTTATTCTCATGGCAGTCCGTCGAATAACTTCTGTAATTAAGATACTTGAACAATTTTAAAGCGTTTATTAACATAACCCTACAAATATAAAAAAGGTCGATTAGACATGATTGATGAACAAATCGTTTGTTAGTTGGTGTATGGTATTTTGATTCATGCCTGTTGAAAAAAATACTTGGATAAACAAATTCGATTGTTAATGCATTAAATGATGCTATTTTTGGCGATATATACTCATTTGCAAAAACATGTACATGTATATGTAAAAAGCGCATAATGTATAGTGATCTTCTTCAGTAATTTTAGTTTCAATTAATGAACTGCACATTGCTTTTAATTATAATACTAAAAAATTAGTTTACTCGTTTTTATTCATGGTGATATTAAATTACGTATTTATTGTTCTTCCATTATTAGATATAAAACCAACGTTTTCATTAGGCTGAGTTTGCTTCTTCTTTTATATTAATTTCAATCGTCCACAACACAAAATATGTTCAAATTTTCAAACCCAACGGACAATTATACTAGTTTCCAATGCGTTTTTCCAGTATGGTGTAACTTTTATTGAGCGGGGCACACTTATTGAACATATTTTTACTTCATTTTGTCCGCCGTTTTCTGGGGAAATTATGTTTGAATGTGAATTTGAACATTCATTCATCATAGTTATCATAACTCGTTATCAAATTGCAAGTGTTTCAAGATAAATAAAGTTATCAATTGAGGTGTGAATAGCATTGCAGTGTAGTACAGTGTAAATCAATGAGCAGACATTAAATATTTAAAATCCAGAAGAAAAGTGGGTCTTGCAGTGGTTGCATTTGTGCGGAAAATTCGAAGTAAGTTCAAACATCTGCATTAGAACATATTCATATACTAACTTTCATATTACATTTAAATTAGTATTGCCAGAAACAACAAAACACATGGACAGAAAGTCTTGCAAGCAAGACTTCAAGCATGCATATAGGATGATTCCATGTAAGTTTTTCGTTAATAATTTTTGGTGGTGATCTGGTGATATGTTTAGATGTAACGAACATATGTTAAGATGAACATATATACATGTGCATGTGAAATAAGATTCAAATTATTATAGTATGAACATTTTGGTTCGGAATAAAATATTAAAGTCGTGAAAGCAGCCAGATTGGTTGCAAAGCAACTACATGATACACCAAAACCAACATTTTCTGTCAAAATGACTGTGGATATAAATGTGAATGAGTTTCTAAAAGAAAATAGTTTTGTGTATGTTTGAGGTTGTCTGTATCGGAAACTGCGTGAAAGTCATTTATGTAGCTTGCCTCTGCTTACAATATCTACGGGAAACCCATCTACAAGCTTTACGTTTACAATGTTTAACCAGTTTGATGGATGCAATCTGGTTGCCCCACAACCAGATTTGGTAGAGCACATTCGATAACTGGAAGACATGTTCTTGAAAGTGTTCTACGAATGTTATTATCAGAAGGGTGGTGGCCGGTGGCGTTGTGGGCATGTCTTCGACGTCGTAGGTTCGATTCCTGCTCTGAGCGATGAAAATAATGTTCACGACCCCACCTCTTTCGAGTCACTGTTGAGCATTTTCTGTCTAGAGAAAGCTTCTCAAACTTGGCCGTTCGGATTCGGCGTAAAACTGTCCTTTCCACTTGTGGGAGAACAATAGCACGCACAACACTAGTGGTTGCTGAGAAGCTAGGCCCTGGCCCTCTATGACTGTAGCGCCACCCATATTATTATTATTATTATTATTATTATTATTATTATTATTATTATTATTATTATTATTATTATTATCAGAAGGGTGTAGCAAAGCAATTTGCCGAACTCTAATTACACAAAAGAAATTTTTTTGCTGCAAGACCTTGTAAAACGACTTCATCTTAAATTATTTTATTAGGCTTCGCATTTTTTTATTGAAGTTGATCCCAGCTTTATTATTTAAATTCTCCGCGTTTCGTATTTATGAAAATAAATAGATATCATACATTTGTTTACCATTTTAATTTTATTTCTATTTACTTTTCCATTTATTTATAAAATATATTAAGATATTATTTCGCTCTAGTTTGGGTGCAATAGGCCTCTTGGGGAAACCGAGCACCCGGTAAAAAAATCGGTTAACGCACCATAAGCATACCTTAAGGGTGGTGTGGAAATGCTTTCATAAATTTACAATAAAATACACTCAACAATATTAAATAGTATTTTCTTCATTCTGGGGGTTTGTTCCGTCTTTTCAGCTGCATGTTGGCATAGATGACAAAAAGGAAAGCAGTTCTGCAGTTGCCACTGACATAACGAGCAATCGTCACACTAAAAGAAAACATTGTGCATTACATAACAAAACAGAAATGTTTACATAGAAACTTAGCTCGACAACATCTTTTGATACAGCGTCACTCCGATGAAGAATATTGCTACCTGTGAATGAAAAACATGTGAATGTGATAAAAGGAAAGCGCATTAAATTCACATAAGCAACAACAGCGACAACAGAAGCAACAGAAAGAAACACCCAAGAGCGACGACAATCAACGTCTTCGGCATGGAAGCCCTATTTAAGTTGCCACAAAGAATTCTTTTTATTTAAAATACAAAGGGCTCTTAAGGCTTTCAGTACATTGCTCCTCAGTAGAGGACTATAAATCCACTAGAGAAAAGCTAGCTGCGGCGGAGACTGAGTTTTTTTTCTTATACCCCAAAAGGGGAAAAAGGGCAGAGGATGCTCCTCAAGGGAATGGATCTGGCTGCCGACCCTGAGGAAATCCTCGCAGAACTGCGCCTGGCGCAGAGCGACGATGTCTCGGTCATTGGGGTGAAGCCATTTACCATTGCGGTAACGAAATGGGAGAACAGGAAACTCCCTTTCTTCCTCGTACAAGTCACCCTAGACAGGAAAATTGGGAGCCTAAAGTGAATCAATCGCTTAGGTTACATAACTGTTAAATGGGACACATTAAAAAAGACGAAGCACATACTTCAATGTGCTCGTTGTCAAAGGTTTGGGCATGCCGCCGCAAACTGCAACATGCAGTCCCGCTGTGTCAAATGCGCTAAAAACAATATTCAAGGGGAATGTCTACTAGGGAAAGAAAAAGTCGAAGATAGAAGTAAGCTCTCATGCGTAATCTGTAAGACGAACGATCACCCTGCAAACTATCGGGGATGTCCCAAGGTCTATGAGATCAAAAAAATAATAGAAGCTAAAAGGAAAGCAAAAATGGTAGAAGCGAGGCCAGTGCCCCGTGTTCCAGCTACCACTGTTAGACTAGAAGTCTCCTACGCCCAAGGCAGCCGGTACAACAGACAGTGCCAAAGGTGGCCCCAGTCCCAGTGGCCAGGTAATCCTAAGCTGGCTGCGCACGCAACCAGTAACCTCAAGATCCTATCAGTGAATGTGAATTTTTAGCAAAAGTGAATGTGAATTCACTGATTAGGACTGAACGGAAATTAACGCTCGGTAACCTTTTGCAATCACACAATCCAGACGTGCTTATGGCCAGCGAAACTAAGCTGAACCAGACGCGCAAACTCTGGTACAAGAATTACCACGTAATTCGAAGAGACCGGCCCCAATCTCTGCAAGGGGGAGAGGTCGCTCTTTTAATAAAGAAAGGCCTTTATCACAAGGTCATGTACAGCAGTGAAGTGCGAAGATTGCAAGTAACAGAAACGTGTATTGCACGCATTCCGCTCCAGGGTGGCAAGCGGTTATATGTGATCGCGATCTATGCAGCTGACAATCCTAACCTCAATCGCAACTTCATTTCAGAGCTCCACATTTTTTTTACTAGCCTTCGACTGAGCTCGGAGGAAAACTATTACATTATTGCTGGGGATTTAAACTCCAAGCACAAAGAATGGGGTAATAGAGTGTATAATGACAGGGGAACCCCACTGTGTAACTGGTTGGTAGAGCACAATATTGAGTTCAAGCTAGATTTGCTTGCAACCAATAGGCCATCGTATCCCACAAGCGGATCTTACCTGGATCTTTTGCTAATCGACAAACGGCTGACATTACTTGACGTGGAACGATTGAGTACGAGAGTGATCACTGCGGACTCTTCGCGACTATTCAGCTCCCGAACGAGGTGGAAGAACTGGGGGAATATGTCCAGAGGCACCCTTATAATTATAATAAGGCCCGATGGCCTCGTGTCTCCAGAGCTTTATCCACGGAACTACGTTCGAGTGGGATCAATCTTCCTACAAACAGAAACCTGACAAACGAGGAGGTTGATAGGTACCTCAGACAGATAGACAACGTAATCAAACATACTATGGACAAAACTATCCCAAAGGTAGTACAAGTCGATGACAGCGATGCTTATCGAAATGCTTCCATCGTTGCATTTCACGTGCACAAAAGTAGGCTGCTGTCAAGACTCAAACTTTTGTATAGGCGGTTTACAGATCCACAAAATGCGGAAGTCAGAGCGTTGAAGTCGGAGATCAAGAATCTCCAACAATTAATCTGTAACAATTATAGCATAGCTATAAACTTGCACTGGTTCAATTATATCCGGGCTGTACGTTCTAACAACCCGGGTATGTTCCCGCAAGTAAATAAAATATTTCGGAGAAAAGATCAAAACGACATTCAGAGTGTTAGACTTCCAAGGACGACAGAGAACGAACACTAACTCACAGCAATTGGCATCGATCCAGATGGGGCAGTGTCGGACAATGACTTCTTCGTTGTTGAAGATCCCCAGCAGAAGGTAGAAGCAATTGGTGCTGCATTCCAGAGAGTGTGTGGTCAACGAGGTTCGTAGGCTGAACGAACTGGAGAACGAAGCCCTGCTGAACCACAGTAATCTTCGTAACGAGATATGTCAATGGCGATCTGAGAGTCCAGGTTCCACCAGGTTCAATGACGATTACATATCAAATAGTGCCGTCGCCAATGATGGAAATCATATCTTGATCTCAAGAAGATCTCCTGGATATCTTTAACTCGCTGAAGAAGAAAAAGTGGGAATCGGTGGTATTCCCATTGTGCTTCGTCATCTTCCCCCGACGCAGTGCAAATTTACACAACACTGTTTAACAATGCGCCAAGTAATGCATATTACCCAAAACATTGGAAGACAGCTGTAGTGCAACCAATCCCTAAACGGGACAAAGATAAATCTATCCCGACAAACCTTCGGTCGATCAGTCTTCTTCCACACACAAGGCTTTTGAAAAGATAGTTATTCAAGTTCTGAAAGAATGGTTTGAGGAAAATAATATCATACCGGACAACAAATTCAGATTCAGGGCGGGGCATGAAACCGTACAGATCGCGTACAGATCAGGCCCGAAGGTCGAAGAAATATATATCTTGTTGCAAGGTGACACATCGAACAAATTCAGCGATTTTGCGACGACTGGAAGTTGATTATCAACTTCAGGAAGTGTGAAACTATCCTTTTCACAACCCCGTTGCACATGGCATGATGGGATACGCGCACAAACTGGCGTAAGTTCGGCATTGTTGATCCACAGGGACGCCCTTTAGATGTGAAAAATGTAGTTAGGTATCTTGACATTTGGTTGGATCAATATCTGTATTTTGACAAACATATAGACATTGCTCTGGCCAAAGCTAAAAAGGCCTTTGCTGTGGCAAGGAGGTTGTTATACAGCAGCCAACTTGATACCAGGGTGAAGGTAATCTGCTACATGGCCCTCAACCGGCCAATTATGGCATAAGGTTGTCCATTGGGGTTCAACGTAAGTGCTTCCCAGATGGAAAAGATGAGGTTGTTCGAGAGCCAATGTCTACGGACTTGTCTCCGGTTGTATCGTACACCCGAGCCTGAGTACATGAAGTACTATCCCAATGAGGTCCTGTACAACGAGGCAAACCTTAACAAGATAGATAATTTTATTACTAAGCTGACCAGAAGGCATATTGTACGAGCTATGACTTCGTCCAACAGTCTGATCTTTGGGGCTTACTACCCCAACTATATGTACCATGAGAGAGTGCGCCTTGCCGGCGCAAGTTTTCATATTAGGTTAAGTTAGGTTGAGTTAGATACATATAGCCAAGTTTTTTGTTACCAGTTTTCTTGGCGAAACAAATAAAACGAAAACAGTGTATTTTCCAGCACAATAAAAAAAATAGCATAAGCCGAAAGGAATAGAAAACAAATTTACAATAAGAATAGCTTAGAGTACCCGTATAGGGTCAGTAGGCTAGGTGTAAGAACAGGTGTTCAGTTAGTTAAGCTGGTTTTAAGCATTTTTGTCTAGCATGCAAGTAAATGAATTAAAAATAAAACAAAAATGAGGAAAAAAAGTCCTTCTAACCATACGGCGTCGAAGCCCTTTTCCAGGTCAATCAAGCAGGCCCTCGTACATTGTTTCTGGTTGTTGTTCCACTGGATATCCGACACCCGTTTCGACATGGCATGAATAGTGTCATGCCACGCTGTGAAACCGAATTGGTTATCCGGAATTATATGTTTGTCCTCTGTCCAGTTTATCAGAGCTCTATTTATCATCTTCTCGAATACCTTGCTGATGTTCGGAAGTAGACTAATTGACCGGAGGTTGCACGGATTCGAAGAATCTTTTCCTCGCTTGGATATGGGTTGTACAATCGCAGTTTTCCAGTGCTCCGGATAATGTGCATTATTCAGAGCATTGTTAAACAGGATTGCGTACATATTAACCACTTCCAGAGGAAAATGTCTTAACACAATGTTTGAGATACCGTCGACTCCAACCGACTTTTTCTTCTTTAGTGATGCGAAGACCGCTTGAAGATCTGCCTTCGAAATGAACGGGGGATGAACCCCTTCGTCGGCGATGACATTATCTGCCATGTTTTCGTCATTGAACTGGACAAAGCCGATGTTCTCAGATCGCCATTGCTGCAGATCTTCGCGAAGTTGAGAGTTGCTGGCTTGCACGCTGTCCTCAAGGTCGTGGTTCGGGCGAACACTTTCGTTCACTTTGTACACTTCCTGGAAAACTGCGCCTAGTACTTCAACTTTTTCTTGCGGATCTTCGACCACAAAGAAGTCATCGTCGAGTAAGCGTTATTGGGATCAATACTTGCTGTAGTCAGTGTGTTCGTCGTCGTCGTTCGTCGCTATTTTTCCTTCGGAAGAATTTTTTTATTTGTGTAAACATACTCGCTGAGTCTGTCAGTAAACCGCCTGTACAAGGTCTTTAATTTGACAGGAGTCTACTTTATTGTTGGTGTAGTGCTTCAATCGTCGCATTGCGGTACAAGTTTTCGTTGTTAGTTCGTGTATACCGTGGTATCGTGCGACACATAGTTCGTTTTATAGTCTGGTCCAATTGAATTAGATACATGTCAATCTCTTCGTTTGACGAGTTTCCATTGGACGGAATGTGGAGCGCTTTCGAAGAGAGTGCTCGAGTCATATGTCGGGGGAAGCGTGGCCATCGCGCCCTACTGTAATTGTAGGTATGCGTTTGAACAAACTCTCCTAATTCCGCAATGTCGTTATTGATCTGAGCTTTTACAAAGCACTGAGTCCGCAATGGTCACTGAGATACACGAAAGTGTACAAACAGTTTACCGTTTGTGCGTTTGTGTTTGTCAGCTGCAGTCTTGCATCAAACAGCAGGAGATCCATGAACGACCCGGGGGAAGGACGAGATTTCTGTTGCTTTCAGATCGAGTCTATACTCGACACTGTGCAAGCAAAACCAGCTGTAAAGCAGATCCTCTCTGTTGTTGGAATCTGTGTTTACCCCATATCCATGACGGGCATTTAAGTCCCCGGCCAAAATAAAATAGTTCTCTTCCGAGTTCAGACTAAGACACCGAAAGAATGCATCGAACTCTGATATAGTAGTTCTGGAACTGAAGGAGCCGGAGGAGAAGACCGACACAGCAAAAAGCTTCCTCCCGCTACGGAGCGAAATGCAAACGATGCAGGTCTCCAACACCTGAAACCGTCGCACTTCACTACTGTACACTATTTGTGTTTAATATTATTCCTTATGAAGATCGCAAACACCGCCACCACCATTGGAGTTGGGCCGGTCTCTTCTAATAACATTATATTTGCTGAGCACCAATATGCCTCTCTGGGTTAGCTTAGTTTCGCTAATCAGACATAGCTCTGGGCTTTGGTCATCCAAAAGTCTATAGAGCTCATTTTTTTGAGGTATCCCTGACAATGAATTTGCATTCACTGCAAGGATATTAAAAGTACTCTCCGTCTGCGCAACCATTAGGACTGGTGACGTGCTGAGTTCTGCAGGAGCGCCAGAATTTTGGCAACCTGCTCCTCTAACCGATCCATACGCCTTTCAATGGAAGATTTCCAGTCGGGCGTTGGCTCGTGTGCTTTTGGCACTGAGGGTTGCGGTACCTTAGGTACTTGCTGCTTTACCGTCCTCCCCATGGCGGACGCCATTTGGGCGAAAGTCACTTCAGGAGTGACGGGTGTGGCTGCCCCGAGTGGATATTTCACTGAGGGCTGCTTCTGCAGAACCGTATTTGTTTTTCGCTCCTGGAATTTAGGGCAACCCAGATAGCTAGCGGTGTGCCCCGCATTCCCGCAGAGTATACACTTGAGCTGACTTTTATCAACAGCCCTCTCTTGTCCCAGAGGACAATTCTCCGAATTTTGGTTCTTGCTGCACTTCACACATCGAGGCTGCATTTGGCAGTTCGACAAGGCGTGCCCAAGCCTTTGGCAACGAAAGCTTTGGAGAATGCCATTGCTCCTTCTTATACTCCCCCACTCGCATTTGTGGTAATCTAAGAACTTGATTTTCTTTAGATTATCCACTTTACTTGTGGGCGTGATCTACGGTAATTTCCGCCCCTCTCTCTTTACCTTAACTGTCGAGAAGGGCTTGACCCCGACGAACTCAATTCCCTCACACACTTGCTCTTTGAGCATTTGGAGGACTTTCTCCGCTTCTAGTGGCCAGGTAAGCTTTAACAGCCGGGACTGGAATTTTTCGCCTTTTGGGGTGAAGGAGAAGAGCTCCATCTTCGACATTTTTAGAACCCCTTTACCTATATTGTACTGCTCCACTGTATTGCAATGGATTGAATACAATTTGGAACCTTTATTTTTACTTATAATAACATTACCTGAACCTATGGCCCTTTTACAAACAATAGCTGTCTGCTCTACGTTCGCCTTTAAATTTTGATAGGAGGAACTTTCTCCTTCCTTTGTTGATTCTGTTGCTGTTGCTGAATTGTAGCTGGCTGCTGTAGTTGTTTCGATGATGTCTTCTTCGGCTGCTTCTTCTTTGCTGTTGCTGACTTATGTTGTTGTTGAGTTACTGGTAGCTGCTCTTGCTGAACCAGTGCCTCAACATGTTGTTGCGCTGTTGGCCGCATATGTTGCTGAAATACTCGCTGCTGTTTTGGCCGTGTTGCTGGCGGTTGCTGCTGTTGCTGCACATTCTTCTGTGCTGGCAGTTGTTTTTGTTGCGCAGTAGGCTTGAGTTGCGCTTCTTTTTGCATCAGCTCTAGATGCTGTCGCTCCTGCTCTCGCTTTCTTCTAGCTAGAGTCCGCGCTCTCAGCTCTCTGATTTCACGAAGGAGTTGTTTATTTCTCTCCCTCATATCTTCGTATTCGTTTTGCTTGAAACGAACTAACCGTTCCAGTTCCTCTTCTGAATCAGAGGGCAGAGAGTCGTAGCTGTTGCTGCTGACAGCAAACATACATTCCCCTCCGTCTGACACGTACTGTACCGTGTCCTCGCCTTCTTCCCCTGACCCGGCTGCTGAAGTGTTCGCCTCCTCGCTCTGCTTCTCCCTTTGCCCAACAACGGGTGAGGAATCGGTTTTGCGACGCTTTGTGTTATCGGGAGAATTTTTTTTCCTCCTTCTCTTTGCCGCCCCTTCTACAGGCACCCATGACATGTGACCTGATTGCACCACCGGTTCTTGCTGGTCATTGCCCGCTTCTAGAAGCGCTGACCGATCGGTATCGCCAATTTTGTTCTCTACGGGAAAAAAAGGAAACTTTTTGGTCGTGTCCCCAGTGGGACTCAAACCGAGACCCTTAGAGTCAGGAGTAGCGACTCCACCTACTCGGCTGTCTACTATTGTTAGAAAACTCGCGATAATCTTATAACTTCACTACTGTGTTGCGTGATAAGATTAGAGGAAGCCGAAACACTCACGAACTATTAACGCACTGTTCAATGGTCTGTGAACGACTGAATAATGGACTCACTGCAACGCAAGTATGGAAGTGTACACCGAATGCAATTTTTTAAGATGGAGTTGAAGAGCCTAAAACAACGCAACGGTGGACGCTTCAGGAATATGCTGCAGAGGTTGAGCGATTGGCACATCTGGCGTAAAATGCCAAGACGGATAGTAAATAGTTGTGTACGATTAACATTTTTATATACTAGTTAGATATGTTTCTGGAATTATAACATTTTGAAATAAATCTTTGGTTGAGAATTTCAATTTTCTTTGCAACTTGATGTACACCAGTTTGCTCATTTAAAAGTTGGGTAGAAAATAGCCAAAGCAAATTTGTCATCATTTTTAAAGTTTGTTTTGCGAAATTTGTAACATTTTGATGTCTGATTTTGCACAACTCCCTCACGCTGGACATGCAAAAGTTATAATTGCTTGAAAAATTAGTTCAAATATTATAATTTGATTAGTTTTACTCAGGAGTGATTTCTTACATATAATGGGTATAATATTTTAGTAGCAATGCCTACTACATTTAAAATATTAGCAATATAATCTCTAAAGGTTAATGTCTTGTCTAAATATACACTTAGATATTTGACAGATTTAACCCAGGGGATATTATCACCATTTACATTCAGCTGGCCGAGTGGAAAAAACAGACTTTCCTTTTCTTGGTGAAAAAATGGCCTGAGTTTTCTTAGCGTTATAACAATGGACCCAATACTGATCCTTGAGGTACACACGAAGTTATGTTTTCCAAGTCCAAATTTATGTTTATTGTATTTACCTGCAACATTCTGTTTACAAGAAATTATCTTTATCAGGTATAAAGCAAAACCTAGTAACTTAAGCTTATGAAGAAAGCTATCGTACCAGATGCTGTCAATAGCCTTTTCAATATCCAAGAGGACAAGACCCGTTGATTGCTTTATGTGTTTGCAGATCATATATTCTTGATGTGTACAACTGTGGTCTTGCCTGAATCCAAATTGATAATTTGGCATGACATTTGCAGATTCAAGGAAATACCATACACGAATTTAATTCTTAATACCTTTTCAAATATTATTCGAGCGTTACTTTTTGCGGGCGGTTTTTCTGGTTTCAGGAACGGCAGTTTTCCATACCTTAGTTATTCCAAGGAACAAAAAGGAGTCAGCGAATTATCCTGACAGCCGACCTGATCAACGGAAGCAGCCTCAACCTTCTTAATCCCCCCAACAACATGTCACCGAAGTTAAGCATACTACTGTAAGTCATTAGTAATCATTAAAATTCATATGATAGATGATAAAGGGACAGATAAAAGGGACTTAGGATCCTTAGAGTACCAAATGACAACGTTGGTACAAGGTAACAGTTCAATTCCCGAGTTCTATCAGGCTGTCTACCATCACCTGTCACTTATCTTAAACAAGTTAGGGTCAATGGAAATGAGCCAAGAGCCAATGAACAACATGACTCAGTGCTATAGGGATAAAGCCCTTGACACTTTTGTCAGAGGACTGAAAGGCGACCTGCCTAAATTACTTAGTATCCGTGAACCCGCTGATTTACCGCAAGCATTACATTTATGCTTGAAATTGCAAAACGTTGATTTTAGAACTCAGCACGCAAATAATTCGCAGTCTAGCTCTCGGAAAACGTTCCACCAAACACCGCCTCCGGTTCCCCCGAGGAAAAACTATTTTTCGCAGTCAGGACGAGTACCAATTCCTGCCCCGAGACGCGAATTTCATCCGGAATTACTCCATAATCCACGAAATGCAGAACCACCTCAGTTCTATAGAGAGTCATATCATCAGAAAAATCAACACACACAACAACGACCACCGGCAAATCAACGACCGCTTCCTCGGAAGCCAATGGACGTTGACTATTCCATCAAATCTCAAAGGTTAACTACCAGAACAGACCCCGTAACCAACAATCTGTTCCCCAGAAACGACAATATTCGCAGCAGGTCCATCAGCCACACAAAGTGCAGAGAATCTACCACACGGAAGCACCCGATCCAAGCGAACCGACACCGGATGAACACGAGGTAGAACAAGAAGACCAAAACTATGACGAACATAACGATACTGACCTTGACGAACCAGAACAACTCGATGACATATATATTTTAGATTAAGACCCTCTTCGCTTCCTTATTTCGAACACATCTCGAGAAGCGGAGAGAAACTAAAATTTTTAATAGACACAGGATCAAATAAAAATTATATCCAACCTAGACATATAAGAAACCCCCTCCAGAATGAAAAAAGTTTCTAAGTTAATTCAGTCGGTGGAAGTGTAAAAATCACACACCATTCGTTTATCCAATTATTTGATCATACCATAGAAAAAATAAAATTCTTTATTTTGCCCAGTCTCTTTTCATTCGATGGTATTATTGGAAATGAAACCTTGAGAAAATTAAACGCGGTCATTCACACAAAACAAAACTATATGAGAATTTTCCCAAATGTAACAGTACCACTCAAGCAACATATTTCGCAATTGATTAATAATATTTCTCTAAGAACCTCTCACATGACTATGGAACATTCAGACAAACTTATAGATATAATTACAGATTGTCCCAACCTTTTTTCCGATCCCGATAAAAAACTAACTTACACTACCACTGTAAAAGGTGAAATCCGAACTACAACAAATGAGCCCATTTACTCAAGATCGTATCCATACCCAATGGCGCTCAAGGGAGAAGTAGAAAAACAAAAAAACGAATTGCTAAAAGACGGCATCATAAGACCATCAAGATCGCCCTACAATTCTCCGGTTTGGATCGTCCCTAAAAAAATGGACGCCTCTGGAGAAAGAAAGTATCGCATGGTTATCGACTACCGAAACCTTAACGCCGTTACCATTGCTGATAGATATCCGATCCCCGAGATCAATGAGGTCCTTGCCAATCTTGGCAAAAACAAATGGTTTACCATAATTGATCTCAAAAGTGGCTTTCATCAGATCCCACTTAAGGATTCTGATATCGAGAAAACTGCTTTTTGGGTAAATAATGGCCAATTCGAATTTGTACGTCTACATTTCGGGCTAAAGAACGCGCCCTCCATCTTCCAAACGACTTTGGATGATATTCTAAAGGAACTCATCGGAGAGTGTTGTTATGTTTACATTGATGACATCGTGATCTTCGAGAAAGATGAAGAGGAACACCTTCAGAACCTGGAAAAAGTTTTCAAGACACTAGAATCGGCAAATATGAAAATACAGTTAGATAAATGCGAGTTTTTTTCAAAATGAAATAGAATTTTTAGGCTTTATCATTGGTAGAGATGGCATCAAAACCAATCCCAAAAAGGTTCAAGCGATTATTGACCGGCCAGCTCCCAAAACTCTAAAAGACCTTCGTTCGTTTCTAGGCATTTCAGGATACTATCGCCGTTTCATCAAGGATTACGAGAAACTGGCATAGCCCCTGACATGCCTTTTAAGAGGGGAAGATGGACGTGTGTCCAAGAACCTTTCAAAAAACAAACTCATTCATTTAGACAAAACAGCCTTGGAAGCATTCAACAAAGTAAAATATTCACTAATTTCGGCAGAAGTTGTTCTGTCATACCCTGATTTCCAAAAAGAATTCGAATTGACCACGGACGCATCAGATTATGCTATCGGAGCAGTCCTTTCTCAGAATGGCAAACCGATCACATTCCTTTCGAGAACTCTGAACAAGACCGAAGAGCATTACGCAACCAACGAGAAGGAAATGCTTGCCATCATATGGTCACTAAATTCTTTAAGAAACTTCCTCTACGGATCACGAAAAGTGAAAATCTTTACCGATCACCAACCTCTCACATACGCCCTAAGTAGCAAAAACACCAACAGTGAAATGAAAAGTTTCCACCTTTTACCACCTATTTTAGAGAGAATAATTATGAACTAAAATATAAACCAGGAAAAGCAAAAGCGGAATGATAAAAAAATGTAAGACTTATAACTCTCTATCCATTTGTAATCCCAAAGACATAATTAACCTTAGAAATGATACATGTATTCCTAGCTTATTGAGTAGCCTCTCAGCTATCTGTAACACCGTCAATAGTCAGCACATTCCAACCATAGATGAAATCTCAACAGGCAATCTACTATTAAACCAATTTATCGGAACCCTAAAAGTCGAAAATACTACCCACAACTTGAATGGAACCTTCGTAATCAAATTCCACAACACCATCGTGAACGTAAGCGGAAGATCATTTATCTCTAGAAAAGCATCAACAACGAAAGTACTACCAGCAATTCTCCAACCCAATCCAAAGAGAAAAATTATAGGGAACTGCTATCCTTGGAGATGATGAAGGACCTACACATTAACAATACCAACAAAATTCGATTGCTACAAACAGAGGAAAATGCACATCAAATAACCACCTACTCGCTCATCTCCTGTCTCGACATACTTACCATATTTATTGCAACCTACAGACTCTTCTCTAAACGAAACAGCACCAAGGTCACCATCCAAATTCCAGATGAAACCAAGGAGAAACATCTCGAGCCGAGAACGATTGCAACACCCAATGTGCTCCAACATCTTGACCTGCCCAAACAAAGATTCAACGACCTTCCATATTTCTAGCGATCGAGGACAATCGCATTTAAGAGGGGAAGACTTAACACCAGCAGACGGGGTAAAGTACACCTGCACGCGCAACCCACATGACACCAGCGGACAAGTAAAGTAGACTTGCACGCGCGAACCCCGAAATGAGGAAACGCTGACCAAGCGTCTGGCGCATTCGCTGCATGTTGAATCGTTCCAACGACAGCGAACAACATCAGAAGCTGAGTCAGGGAAATTAGGGCATAAACGTAAGCTATCGAATAATTGTTAGTTTAGTTTTTAAGTAAAACTCAGAAAATAAAGACAAGGCTCTCTGCCTTGATTTTTTTTATACAAAAACGGTGACATTTCAATTAACTTATATGTTTTCATTTCATCAAAAGAGAACCTCTTCCATTGACTTCTGAATTTGTTTCCTCGTTTAATTAAAGTCAAAATTTATTTTGGAAGAACTTCTGTTCTTGTCGCCTTTGACTTTTTGGGGACTGACACACTAAAACTTTCATGCAAGCAATTATAAACATTTCGATCTGTTCATCAGTTTGTTGGGGTTACTTACATTTACTATCAATATCACGGGGTGTATATTTAAGTCGTTGTTTTACTGCGAATCTAAATCTAGCTCGATGGATTGAAAGGTTGCAGAGCTTCTACCTCAACATAGAACATAGAAAAGGAGGACAACATGACAATGCAGATGCACTATCACGACGCCCTTGCAAGGTTGAGTGCAAACATTGCACAAGGGCAGAAGAGTAGGAGCACATTGTCTATATGCGATGGCTGAACATCTTACCGGAGGGATAGTGGTCGCTGGAACAGATCCGCAGGTAGCAAATGTATGATCCGGATCAGTCAAAAATTATTGAAGCCCTTGAACTTGGAGTCAGACCGTCATGGGAGAACATGGCCGGAGAAAGTCCAATTGCCAAGGTATATTGGGCTCAGTGGCGAAGTCTACAACTGCAGAATGGTTGCTTACATCCAATAGAACCTCTGCTTGATCTACTCAATCGTCTTTGTGGTACCCAGATGCCCTCCACTTGATCCGTTATGATATTTCTCCAATATTTCGTGTATTCTCCTCATCTGAACCACAACCAATTTTCATGTTGCTTGGCCGTCCTCACTTTCCCAAACGCGATGCAGGCAACCATTCTGCAAGAATTTACTGTAATAGGCAATTACCTTTTCCTCGCCATGAAGACATCGCCTTGCATCCGTGTCCATTAAATGTGTTGCCGAATACTGGATACGTTTGGATTGGAGCGGAACAGAGCAGCTTCTTCAACTCCTTGAACGCTGTCTCCTGCTGCTCCTTCCACACAAACTGCGGGTTTTTCTTCGCTCAGCTCGTGCAAGCGATGCGCCCGATTAGTGAAACCTGTTACGAAATGCCAGTAATGGGTGCACAGTCCCAAGAAGCTACGTAACTCGTGTAGATTTGAAGGTCTCGGCCAGTCTCTAACCGCCGATTTCTTTTCCTCGTCGGTGTGTATGCCTTCTCTGGTAATCCGGTAGTTAAGGTACTTCATTTCCTTCTTAAAAAGCGAAAACTTCTGCGTACCCAGCTTAAGTCCAGCTCCAGCAATTCGTTGGAATACCTCCTCTAGGTTCTTCAGGTGGTCATTGAAGCCCTTACCCATGACAATGATGTCTTACCCATGACAATGATGCCACTTTGTAGGTCTTATGTAGAGAACCATTTTGCTCCGGACAACGTGTCCAAGGTATCGTCTATTCTTGGCAGGAGATAACTGGTTTTCTTTGTTGCCTCGTTCAGCTTCCACACAGAAGCGCGTGCTGCCGTCCTTTTTCTTGACTTATACCACTGTCGAGCTCCATGGACTAGTCGAGGGCTCAATACCGTTGTTCTGATGCATCGCCTCCACTAGTTCGATAACCTCATCTTTCTTGGCACCGGGTACTGTCATTGCTCCTCGTCGGATCGGGCGCGCATCGCAGATGTCGATTCAATGCTTGACTTTGCTTGTGCAGCCCTCATTTCTCGAATTTGACGCAAACATAGAGCTATATTTCGTCAACAGCTCTTTCACTTTTTGCGCCAGTTGTAATGATGGGCTTTTCTTACATTCGGTAATGAATGTACTCACGTTGCTGTCTACCGATGGCTCCACACGTCGTATACTATAGCCGTCACTTCTTGGCAATATCCGATGATATGGCAGATGAAACAACGGCCCTTAAAAGTGTCCCGAGTAAGTGCCGGCTGCGCATTCAATCTGCCGGATCTAAGATGTGGGCCACATGTCAATCCTGCTGCTTCATAGGACAATGCGACAGCAACTGTCTTCTGAAAGGTCTTCCTTGGTGGCGACAGAGTTGTTCGCTTGGTCTTCAAATCTCTAATACCGTCTACAATCGCATCTTGGCGTTTTCAATAAGGTCCATGGTTAAGCCGGCGGAAGCCCGATGTGCTAATGGCTCAACCTCTGCAGCATATTCCTGAAGTGACTTACCGTTGTGTTGTTTTTGGCCCTTCAACTTCATCTTGAAGACTTGCGTTCTGTGTTCACTTCCATACTTGCGTTGCAATGGGCCCATTATTGCGCTGTAGTCCGTCTGGAAAATCTCGGGAATCGTCTGGAGCACGTCCGCAACACCTCCTTTTAACGACACAATCAATGCCGCATTGTCTTCTTCACTTACATATATCCGTGCGACAGATGTTTCAAACTGCAACCGAAGGATGTTAAAGATTGTTGTTCCTTCGTATGGTGGATTGAACTTGGTGGCGACGCTGCTGATTACTGGTTCCCTCATTTTCAGAGCACACATGTTCTTTTGGTTCTGTACATCCAGTCAAAGAGTTCGGATCAAGAATAAATATTATAACGTAGTAATAATTGTGTTTTTTTTTTTCTCATTCCCTTGGCCCCCTACATGTAATTGGCACAGTCGGTAGTTCTAGTGACGTTTCGTTTTGCCTATTCCCAACGAAAGTGTACTTTTTACAAAAAAAAAAAACCAAGCAAGAGTGTGTGCATATAAGTGTAACTAATAAAGTGACACAATTCCTATATACATACATAGGAATCTTATAAATATAATATCTTTTAGTGGGTGAATACAAAAGTGCAAGGATTTCTGTGACGGAATATCACAAGAAATTCCTTTCTACACTGAGTGAATATCAGTGTATATTAAAGTGTACAACGTTCAACCAGCGCGAAGATTTCCGTGACTCAACATCACGAAATATTACTCAGTATTTCGGAATACGGAATATCAGTATTTTGTCTGGTGCAATAACACTAACGAAATGTGGGTTTTGACCCTTAATCATCAAGAACCGTTTTCACCGAAGAATGAACATTTTCATCGCTCTTGGATGATTGTAAGTCAAATGAATTGCCTACCAAAATAAACTATAAATCTTTTTTTGAAATAAGTAAGTCAACATATAACTCTCAAATTTCGTCTGGGCACATAAATTGCAACGGATGCGTCTGCTGATAACGCGCACAGCGTTTCTCACGCAGGTCAGGTCGCTAACGTGGGACGTCGTTATCAAATATGTTCACCAGACGCAAGCTCAGCGTTTTTCGCTGAGTGACATAGTGTTTAGTTTGTAAGAAATATTTTGTAATTTAGATTTAGTTCAGAAGCCGAAGAAACCGGCAATAAATTCTACGACACTTAGTGTTGTAAAACAAAATAAATGGGTGTTTATTCTATTTGTTAACTGGCGCTGTTAACTGGTTTAATTGAACCAACAATAAAAAGCGAAGTGAAAGTTAAAAAGTGCTTACTGATAAGCAGCAATAATTGCAAGAGACAAATTTTTCTCTGTTCGTAAGGAAAGAAGTTCTTAATCAACTCAAAGTGTCACCAGAGCCACAGGCGCTCTCTTGGTAGCGGAGAAGTTCATAGCAGCATCGGTTAGCACGAAGAGCAGTTTGAATAAGAATCACCGACTCGACATCGGAGACTTAAAGGGAAAATAAATTATGTAAGTGAATGTTGCATTTTAGTTGGATTTCGATAGTTAAAGCTCGAAATTCTTACACATTTTGATACAAACAGTTTTGTGTCCTATCGGGTTACTACGTTATTGAATTAATTGACTTTTAAAAATGGACGCACAAACCCTGCTAGCAATTTTAGAAAGTGCAATATCAAGCGTACTAGCGGCACAGGCAACTCAAATGAAACAAGATTTTGAGTTGAAACTGAGGGAAGTTGAAACCTATCAACAAATTTCTATTTTTCAAGGCGTAACTTGGGTATCGTCAAATCTATTCCAGAATTTGACGGTAATCAAGGAGATTATATTTCTTGGCGACAAGCAGCTTCGGCTGCCTATGAGCTTTTTGAGCCATATAATCGTAGTTCTAGGCGCTATCAAGCCGTCGCCATTATTCGAAACAAGGTAATAGGCTCGGCAAACGCAGTACTATCATCATTTAACACAGTATTAAATTTCAAAGCTATCGTAGATAGGCTAGACTTTACGTATTCCGACAAAACACCAGTGCGCGTCATTCAGCAAGAGTTAGACACCATTCGACAATTTCATTACTTACCCAATATTATGACGAGATAGAAAATAAACTAACTCTCATGACCAACAAAACTCTGATGATTCATGACGCAGCCGCCGCAGCTGTCCTAAACGAAAAGTTTAGATGCGATGCACTTCATACCTTTATATCGGGTATAAAGAGATTGCTACGAATGGCCGAATTTTCAGCTCAGCCTAGAGATCTGCCAACCGATCTGGCACTTGCTCAGGAGGCGGAGGCAAGTAATGACCGATGCATGTTCGCAGCAAGTTATGCTAGGAGCATTGAGGACAGAGCTCAGAGGGCCGTAGGGCCTATGCCGCAAGCGCATAGGGACAGTTTTTATTCTCGGAACAGTGAAAGTAACACCCATAACGAAAAAACCCGCATTATTATAAAGTTCAAAATAACTCACAATCGGTATCATTTAAACAGCGCTCGAATGGCAGGGATAGTCAAGAAAGTGGTCTTGAGCTAATGGATATAGGTCCTTCTTCGTCAAAGTTTACTACCTAACAACTACACCTTACCTTACTACAGCTAACAACCCAAGGTTTCAGTGGGCGCAATAGCCACCCCCAAGGAAACAAGAGGAAAAATACCTCAGAGCGAATGACTGGTCAAAGACGGCAAAGGATCAATAACCTAAGCCAACAGGGTCTTGACCAGCGCGCGGCATACTATGATGATATGGCCGCAGAGGCTGTAGCGGAATTAGATTCAAAAGTTGGAGCGGACCTTGAAAGTGACTCCGTTAATTTTTTAGGGAAGGCTCCCGGATACCGTTCGTCGAGCGGAAAGCGGAAAGATCACTAAAGTTCCTTATTGATACGGGAGCGGCAAAAAACTATGTAAAGCCCTTAAAGGAGCTAGAGGGCATAGTATCGGTCAATAAGATTTATTACGGTACTACGTCAGAGGACCTGTAGTACCAAATTTGCGATAATGTCAATTTTACCAATGCCGACGACATCGATGTACCAAAAGCGGCTAAAGCTGATTTCAAAAAAAAGATCATGAAAATGATTAAGGCAATACACACGACAATACTTCGGTCGTAGCTACAATTCGCACCGAAGATAATAACCCAATATATTCGAAGCAGTATCCGCATCCGATGGGAGTCGCAGAATTCATAGATAACGAAATAAAGGAATTACTGCGAAATGGTATTATTAGACCATCAAGGTCGCCATTCAACAACCCAAAGGCTGCGACGAGTTGGGCAATAGGAAACAAATATTAGTAATCGACTTTCGAAAACTCAACGAGCGCACTATTGCTGATAAGTACCCAATGCCTAGCATTCCTATGATTTTGGAAAACTTGGGCAAAGCCAAGTATTTCACGACACTGGACTTGAAATCGGGCTACCATCAGATTGTTCTCGCAGAACAAGATCGTGAGAAAACACTTCCGTCAATGGCGGAAAATACGAATTCTGTCGATTGCCTTTTGGCCTGAAGAATGCCGGAAGCATTTTTCAGAGGGCGATTGACGACGTCCTGCGAGAGCAGATCGGTAAGACTTGTTATGGCTATGTAGACGATGTCATAATATTTTCTGAAAATGAATCTGCTCATGTTAAACACATAGAATGGGTCTTAAAAAGCTTATGTGAAGCTAACATGAAGGTGTCCAGGGAAAAATGCAGTTCTTTAAAGAAAGCGTAGAATACCTTGGTTTCATAGTTACCAGATGGGGAGCAAAGACAGACCCTGAAAAAGTCAGAGCTATTCAAGAGTATGCCGAACCAAACAATCTGTTCGCATCAATAGCATCAATAGCAAGGCCCCTTACTGACATCCTAAAGGGTGAAAATGGCTCTGTGAGTAACCACGCGTCAAAAAAGGTTATCATTAATTTCAACGAAACACAGCGCAATTCGTTCGAGAGGCTGAGAAACATCTTGGCATCTGAGGATGTCATTCTCATGTAACCAGATTTTAAAAAGCCGTTCGATTTAACGATAGACGCTTCAGCACACGGCATCGGCGCAGTTCTCTCACAAAATGGCAGGCCTATCACAATGATTTCGAGAACGTAAAAAGAAAGTGAGACGCACTACGCGATGAATGAGAGGGAATTGCTAGCCATAGTTTGGGCTTTGGGCAAACTTAAGCACTACCTCTATGAAACCAGAGATATCAACATTTTCACTGACCACCAGATTCTGACATTCGCGGTGTCCGACAGGAACCGGAATGCAAAGATTAACAGATGGAAAGCATTTATAGATAAGCATAATGCAAAAATCCATTATAAGCCCGGCAAAGAAAATTTTGTTGTAGATGCTCTTTCCCGGCAAAACGTAAATGCGCTTCAAAATGAGGCCGACTCCGATGCCGCCACAGTTCATAGCGAGTCGTCATTATCCTACGCGATTGAAACAATCGATAAGCCCCTCAATTGTTTGAGAATTCAAATAATTTTTGAGGAAGCGCGCTTTCTTTTCTTTCTTATATTGTTCGGCGGAAAAACCCGTCATATTATAAATTTCATAGGCAGAAGCACGCTCATCGCCGAAGTCAAGTTAATCGTAAACCCAAATGTAGTAAACGCAATTCATTGCGATCTGCCGACGCTAGCAAACATCCAGCATGAGTTCGTAAAATGCTTTCCTTCAACTAGGTTCTGGTACTGCAAAAATATGGTGTTGGACATAACGGATAGAAACGAACAGATGGAGATAGTCACCACCGAGCACAATCGTGCCCACAGAGCTGCACAGGAAAATGTGAAACAGATCTTATGTGACTACTATTTCCCAAAGATGTCCAGATTAGCTAACGAAATCGTGGCAAACTGCAGAATTTGCACAAAGGCTAAATACGACGGAATAACGCCGATTCCTTCATATGCAGGTGAGATACTGCATATTGATATTTTTCTCTACAGACAAGAAACAGTTTCTCACTTGCATGGACAAGTTCTCAAAATTCGCGATAGTTCAGCAAATACCGACTATAATCGATGTAAAGCCACCTATACTCTAGTTGATGAACGTTTTTCCGAAAACAAAGATTGTCTATTGCGACAACGAAGCGCCCCTTCACTCAGAGACGATCACATCCCTATTGAGAGATCAGTTTGGCGTTGATATAGTTAACGCACCTCCTCTCCACAGTACTTCAAATGGACAGGTAGAGCGCTTTCATAGCACTCTTGTAGAAATCGCTAGGTGTCTTAAAATTGAGAGGAAGGTTGATGACACAGTTGACCTTATTTGGCTGGCCACAATTGAGTACAATCGAACAGTACACTCAACTACGAGTAAGAAACCAATTCACGTTATTCACGCTGTCAGCGATGAGTTCAGGGAGGTAATCAAAACTAGGATTGAGAAAGCGCATCTGGTACAATTGGTTCAGTGTTCGACAGTGACGCATCGCGTGTGAATAATAAGTTTTGTGACAGTGCTTCTTGACTAAAATATAAAATAAATATGTCTGGTCGTGGTAAAGGTGGCAAAGTGAAGGGAAAGGCAAAGTCTCGCTCAAATCGTGCTGGATTACAATTCCCTGTTGGACGTATTCATCGTCTGCTGCGCAAGGGCAACTACGCTGAGCGCGTTGGTGCCGGTGCTCCGGTGTATCTTGCAGCTGTAATGGAATACTTGGCTGCTGAAGTATTGGAATTGGCGGGAAATGCAGCACGTGATAATAAGAAGACAAGAATAATTCCTCGTCATTTGCAATTGGCAATTCGCAATGATGAAGAATTAAATAAACTTCTATCTGGTGTAACGATTGCTCAAGGTGGTGTCTTGCCAAATATCCAAGCTGTTCTGTTGCCAAAGAAGACCGAAAAGAGTGCTTAAGTCGTATTTTTGACAGCCAACAACACAAAAAACCGTCCTTTTCAAAATTAACATTGGTCATTGGTCATACTGTCAGGCAGAATAGAGTGTTTGACGTAGGAGAAAAAGTTCTTGTAAAAACTAATAGAAGACTTGGAAACAAGTTGACACCACTGTGCGAAGAGAAAAAAATATAAGCTGATCTGGGCACAACGGTTCTTATAAAAGGGAGGGTGGTCCACAAGGGCAACCTTCGGTAAAAACCAACACTCTTATACGTTTTATCTCGAATGTATATCATTATTAGTCCTGCTGATTGTATTGTATTATTCTAGGTTCTACTTCATATTTTTTTTCGCGATAGGATTAACAGCGGCAAAACTAACAGACTATTCATACTCAGATTATATTCCGATATTAGACGGTGACGTCTTAATATGGGAAGAATTAAACTACCTTAAACATTCAACCAACCTTACCGAATTCACGCGCATGACGGATGAAACGATCAAAATGGCGTTCCTGTTGCCCCAATCCCTCACGCGGAAAATACTCGAAGCTGACATCAGGCATGTAAAAACGCTGACGATTTGCTTCACATTAAAGTAAGAGGAGCACAGCTGGTGGAGTCAAACAACAGACAGGTATTAATTAATACCACAACACAAGAACAACTCAATGTTCTAACAGATACGATTAACAAGAGACTTGAGAAAGCAAAAAATAATGAAGTTGACACCGATCATTTGTTTGAAGTTTTGGTAGCCTGAAATAGGATTTTGATAACAGAGATCCAAAATGTAATGCTTGCTATAACCCTCGCTAAAATTAATATTGTAAGTCCGTTAATTATTGATGAATATGATTTGAAATCCATCTTAGTTGGACAAGTCACAAAGGTAGCCATAATGAAGCTGATGGAAGTATCTAGAGTTAAGGCTGTCCAACACGAAGAAGTTATATATTTCATAATTAAATACCCTAGGATTAAGTTTTTTTTGTAAGAAGATTCTGATTTTTCCAGTAGTACATAAGGGCGTCATTCTTGAATATGCGGATTAATCTGCGGCCTCATCTTCTTCCGGCAATACAGGAAGAATAGTGACTTGCTAAGTAAAATCGATGGTGAAGAGCTTGGGGGCGATCGAGGACGACCGCGTTTTGAAAGAGGCAGTAGTTAACATATAACGCTCAAATTTCGTCGGGCACATAAATTGCAACGGATGCGTCTGCTGATAACGCGCACAGCGTTTCTCACGCAGGTCAGGTCGCTAACGTGGGACGTCGTTATCAAATATGTTCACCAGACGCAAGCTCAGCGTTTTTCGCTGAGTGACATAGTGTTTAGTTTGTAGGAAATATTTTGTAATTTAGATTTAGTTCAGAAGCCGAAGAAACCGGCAATAAATACTCCGACACTTAATGTCGTAAAACAAAATAAATGCGTGTTTATCTATTTGCTAACTTATATATTAATATATATAAAATATAAATAAATATACAATAAAAAAAGAAATGTACAACAAAATAAAAGAAAATATTAACAAGAAAAAAAATGCTAAGCACAATCGCAAGAAAGAAAAAACAACAACAACATTTATTCAATATTCAATTGATCTTTGAATTTCAAAAATATACACAAACATATTTTTTAACTAATAGTAAATGCCAAGAAATATAAAGAAACCCTCTAAATTTAATCCGCATATCCTCTTTAAAAGTAAAAGCCTCAACGCTATACCAGAACGCTTAGATTCCATAAACCCTAATATTAACAGTATGAGTTTATCCGCAAGTAACCCTGGTCCTTCGACATCCTCGAGTCCGAGCAATCAAGTAGACGTTTTCAATTCTTTACGAATTCCAGACGCAATTAAAGATCTTAATCGCTTCGATACAAACCAACGACTTCGATACGAATTTATTAATAACGTAGAGGAAATCCTTCTCTATGTAAGAGGAGTAGATGGCACACCGTACGGTCAAATTTTGTTTCGAGCCATTCGTAACAAAATTGAAGATCCCAATAGGGTCTCCAATCAACACCAAGCCCCTTCAGTAGAAACTACCAATATACACCCGTAAACATAACACCATACCAGAACCAATTCCGTCAATTTCAACATCAAACCAATATTCTATCAATCAAGCAACCAACACCGGAACCAATGGACACGAGCAGCGGCTACACACGTGTGAGGAACCAAAACGGACCACACACAGGAATAAAAATGAGTCCAAGCATGCAATCCAAATATAGTCTCGGAAGGCATACAAATAGCCAAAAATTGGTAGTACAATAGAGAAATAAATATCTCAAGAGAAGACCAAATACTTCACCTTGAACAATCACTACAGGTTACTGCATACAATTCCTCAGAATTCATCGAAATAAACCATTTCAACAATGTTCAAATGAATGAAGGTGAAAGAGTTTGGCTATGTCAAACTACTTCGTATCAACCACCTGAATCCAGAGAAAAAGCCTTACTAAAACTCTGTAAAAATTATAACGATATATTTTGTAAAGAAGGCCAAAAGCTAAGTTTGCCAAAGAAATTAAACACACAATTCCTACTGTTGATGACATACTAAGCCATATAGGTAATCGTTTGTCCATAAATAGGAAATCCAAAGACAAATCGCCCACATGTTGGAACAAGGCATAATCCGCCCGAGTTAATCCCCGTGGAGCGTTCCTATTTGAATAGTACCCAACAAACAGGATGCCAGTGGTAAGCAAAAGTGACGTCTTGTAATCGATTTCAGGAAGCTTTTACCAAATATCACGGAAATAGTCGATAAGCTCGGAAAGTGCATGCATTTTTCAACTCTAGATTTCGCCAGTGGCTTTCACCAAATCGAGATGCACCTGAAGGACATTCCCAAAACAGCATTTACTTTTGAGGGCGGTCATTATGAGTACATCCGAATGCCATTCTGCCTTAAAAACCTGCCGTTCCAAGGGGTTATGGACAACGTTTTAAAAGAACTTATTTGGCAACACTGGCAGTAAAAAAAATCTTGAAGAGAGGGTGCCGTTACGAAAGAATTCAGTTGGAAGCGATTCCTTGAGCTGTACAGACGTAGAAGACAAAATAAAGTGGTGGAACAAATGTTTTTGTGTTTTAAATTCTTACTACAAATTCAGAAGTGGGATTCACCTCAGTATAGTATCATTAAGTACAAAATAATGTAAATAATACATTTATCTAGTATGCAGTCGCAGTTAGATGAATTTAAGGCATTTAAGGCTGCGCAATTAAAGCAGTGGTCAAATGCAATTGGAAAAAAACTACCGGCAATAAAAGCGAACTGATGTTACGCTTGCTTGAAATTCCCGTAAGCTAGCGAAATCACCTCGTAAATCAGAAGATGACAGAAGAGGAACGCAATATATCCGAAGGCGAAGATGACGATGGGAGTGACGAGTTTGAAGAGAGCACTGATCAGAGGGATGAAATCCAAGTAACGAAACCAAATGATGAGAGCTAGAAGAGTGGAGCATCAACGAAAGGGAAGAGACAAATGAAGAGAGTCATAGGATTAACGAGTGATTACAATGAAGAGCGGATCGATGAGAGTACAACGATGAGTGTAAATGATTGGCGACTTATGAAGAAGGAAATGCAAATTTTGAGAGAAGTAGAATTATTGAGATTTTTTGAAGAGTGCTCGATTGGGACTGAGAGAGATAGAAAATAATTTTGAAGAACAGAAAATTTGTGACAGTTTAAAAGTGGAGTACTGTACTTTAATGCAAGTAGAGTGTATTGACAATGAAAGCTAAATATGTATAACAAATGAAAATTTAGATTTTAAGTCAAAAGAAAGATGTAAACATTAGTAAAAAAGAAGACTGGAGATATATGGCTCTGTATAGACTACCGAATTTTAAATAAGATTACATTAAAAGATAATTACCCTATACCACTGATTGATGACCTATTAGACAAATTAACAGACAAAACCATATTTACACTGTTGGACTTAAAAGTGCATTCTACCACGTTTCGGTGAATGAAGACTCAGTAAAGCATACATCATTCGTGACGTCACTAGGACAATACAAATCTCTGAAAATGCGTTTTGGCCTGAGAAATATACAACCAATGTTTCAGAGATTTGTTAATTTAGTTTTTCATGATATGATTAGATCTGGGAAAATATGGATATATCTAGATGATATTATGATTGCAACAAGTGCCATAGCTGAACATTTTGATATCCTAGAGGAAGTTTTTAATCGATTGCATTTTGCGCAACAACAACAAAGCGACGACGTGCAATACGAGCCGGCAGAAGGAGAGGGAAGATTCCCTTACGTGGGTAGAGGAAACTCCTACAGTGCCCTAAGCCAAACTGAGTCGGAAGACGAAGAGGAGGAGGATAGGAAGCAACTGGTTAAGGAGGAGCTGGATGCCCATATCATATCCATAGGAAATTACAGGCCAGAAAAGCGGCCAAAGAAGCTGCACAAAAGAAGCAGCGGCAAAATGAACAACAACAGAAACTACATGAACAGCAACAATAACAGCAAGCAAAGCAACAACAACAACCGCCTTTGGGCCAGCGTCCATTAGCAGTCCAGCAGCAGAAGAAACGACAGAAGAAGCAGACGCAACAGCAACAAAAACATCTACCACCAGCAGAAACCAAAACCGAGAGATGCCCACCCATCAACGTCTTCGGGATGGAGACCAAAGATCTGGATGTATTATGTAAGTTGGCCACTACAAATTCATTCTATTTAAAATACAAAGGGCCCCTAAGGCCTTAAGTCAGTAAAAGAAAAGCTAATGGCAGCGAAGGTTGAGTTTTTTTTCGTACACCCCAAAAGGGGATAAGGTGCAGACCATGCTCCTCAAGGGCGTGGATCCCGATACTGACCCGAATAGATCATGTCTCGATCATTGGTGTCAAGCCATTTACTACTGCGGTAGCGAAAAGGGATAACAGGAAACTTCCTTTCTTCCTCGTACAAGTCACCCCAGACAGTAAAATTGAGAGCCCAAAGCGAATCAATCGTTTAGGTTCTATAACTGTTAAATGGGACACATTAAAAAAGACGAAGCACATACTTCAATGTGCTCGTTGTCAAAGGTTAGGGCATGCCGCAGCGAACTGCAACATGGAGTCTCGCTGCGTCAAATGCGCAAAAACCCACAATCAAGGGGAATGTCCCTTAGGGACAGAAAAGGTCGAGGATAGGAGTGTACTTTCAGGCGTAGTCTGTAAAACCAACGGACACCTTGCAAATTATCGGGGATGTCCTAAGGTACAGAAAAATCATAGAGGCCAAAAGGAAGACACAAACGGTAGAATCAAGGCCAGTGCCTCGTCGTACAACTACCACTGTAACACCGGCAGTTTCCTTTGCCCAAATGGCATCAGACCTCATATACTCGACGCTGTTTGCCGTGCCCAACACCACACAATCTTAATGGCTGCGAACGCAGCCAGTAACCTCAAGATCCTAGCAGTGAATGTGAATTCACTGATTAGGACTGAACGAAAATTAACGCTCGGTAACCTTTTGCAATCCCACAATCCAGACGTGCTTATGGCCAGCGAAACTAAGCTGAAACAGACGCGCTAACTCTGGTACAAGAATTACCACGTAATTCGTAGAGACCGGCCTCAATATTTGCAAGGGGGAGGGGTTGTTCTCCTAATTAAAAAAGGCCATGTCATAAAATCGGGTATAGAAGTGAAGTGCGAAGATTTCAACTGCTAGAAACGTGTACTGCACGCATTCCTCTCCAAGGTGGAAAGCGGTTATTTGTGATCGCGATCTATGCAGCTGATAATCCTGACCTCAATCGCAACTTCATTTCAGAGCTCGATACTCTTTTCACTAGCCTTTGACTGAGCTCGGAAGACAACTATTATATTATTGCAGGAGATTTGAACTCCAAACATAGAGAATGGGGCAATAGGGTGCATAATGACAGTGGAACCCCGCTATATAACTGGTTGGCGGAGCACAATATTGAGTTCAAGCTCGATTTGCTTGCAACCGAGAGCCCATCGTATCCCAGAAGCGGATCTTACCTGGATCTATGGCTGATTGACAAACGACTGACGATACTTAACGTACAAAGACGCACGCGGAACTGTTTAACTGCTGTTGAGTACGAGAGTGATCACTGCGGACTCTTCGCAGCTATTCAGCTCCCGAACGAAGTGGAAGAATTGGACGAGTATGTCCAGAAGAATCTATATAGTTACAATAAAGCCCGCTGTCCACGCTTCACCAGGACTTTATCCACAGAACTACGTTCGAGTGGGATCAATCCTCCTACAAACAGAAACCTGACAAACGAGGAGGTTGATAGGTACGTACTATGGACAAAAATATCCCAAAGGTAGTACAAGTCGATGACAGCGATGTTTATCGAAATTAAGTTGACACCGATCATTTGTTTGAATTTTTGCTAGCCTGAAATAGGATTTTGATAACAGAGATCCAAAATGTAATTATTGCTATAGCCCTCGCTAAAATTAATATTGTAAGTCCGTTAATTATTGATGAATATGATTTGAAATCCATCTAAGTTGCACAAGTCACAAAGATAGCCACAATGGAGCTGATGGAAGTATCTAGAGTTGTCCAACACGAAGAAGTTATATATTTCATAATTAAATACCCTAAGATTAAGTTTTTTTGTAAGAAGATTCTGATTTTTCCAGTAGTACATAAGGGCGTCATTCTTCAACTCAGCGAAAACACTGTAGCAGATTGCGACAAAGAGATCTTTGCAGTTGCCGATTGCGAACCAACAACCACGTCAGCCTTTTGCAAAATAGACACTAATATTTCATGCGCCCAGGAAGTGTATGCCGGTGGCGTAGCACACTGTAGCACTCAGCCCAATCACCTAGCTTCCAGAACAGAGGTCGATGACGGCGTAGTTATTATCAACGATAGCCCGGCCAGAATCACCATTGATGATGCTCCGGAAAAAAAATTAATGGCAAGTTCCTGTTACCTTCGAGAAAACTGCGTCAATAAATAGTACAAAATACGTCAATAGAAACAAGTTGCAAAAGAAAGCACCAGGCATTGCGGCATCATCTTTGTTGAACATCCCCGGTCACAATACTGTACTGAGCCTACCCTACCTACATCGGCTCAGCGAACAAAACTTACAATTTATCAACGAGATAAAAGAAGGGTTTATGGTCACTGCTTTGCCTGTTCTAGTTTTCATGCTAGGTGTAGGAATATGCGGATTAATCTGCGGCCTCATCTTCTTCCGGCAATACAGGAAGAATAGTGACTTGCTAAGTAAAATCGATGGTGAAGAGCTTGGGGGCGATCGAGGACGACCGCGTTTTGAAAGAGGCAGTAGTTAACATATAACGCTCAAATTTCGTCGGGCACATAAATTGCAACGGATGCGTCTGCTGATAACGCGCACAGCGTTTCTCACGCAGGTCAGGTCGCTAACGTGGGACGTCGTTATCAAATATGTTCACCAGACGCAAGCTCAGCGTTTTTCGCTGAGTGACATAGTGTTTAGTTTGTAGGAAATATTTTGTAATTTAGATTTAGTTCAGAAGCCGAAGAAACCGGCAATAAATACTCCGACACTTAATGTCGTAAAACAAAATAAATGCGTGTTTATCTATTTGCTAACTTATATATTAATATATATAAAATATAAATAAATATACAATAAAAAAAGAAATGTACAACAAAATAAAAGAAAATATTAACAAGAAAAAAAATGCTAAGCACAATCGCAAGAAAGAAAAAACAACAACAACATTTATTCAATATTCAATTGATCTTTGAATTTCAAAAATATACACAAACATATTTTTTAACTAATAGTAAATGCCAAGAAATATAAAGAAATCCTCTAAATTTAATCCGCATATCCTCTTTAAAAGTAAAAGCCTCAACGCTATACCAGAACGCTTAGATTCCATAAACCCTAATATTAACAGTATGAGTTTATCCGCAAGTAACCCTGGTCCTTCGACATCCTCGAGTCCGAGCAATCAAGTAGACGTTTTCAATTCTTTACGAATTCCAGACGCAATTAAAGATCTTAATCGCTTCGATACAAACCAACGACTTCGATACGAATTTATTAATAACGTAGAGGAAATAATTCTCTATGTAAGAGGAGTAGATGGCACACCGTACGGTCAAATTTTGTTTCGAGCCATTCGTAACAAAATTGAAGATCCCAATAGGGTCTCCAATCAACACCAAGCCCCTTCAGTAGAAACTACCAATATACACCCGTAAACATAACACCATACCAGAACCAATTCCGTCAATTTCCACATTCCACATCAAACCAATATGCTATCAATCAAGCAACCAACACCGGAACCAATGGACACGAGCAGCGGATACACACGTGTGAGGAACCAAAACGGACCACACACAGGAATAAAAATGAGTCCAAGCATGCAATCCAAATATAGTCTCGGAAGGCATACACTTACCCAAAAATTGGTAGTACAATAGATATAATAAATATCTCAAGAGAAGACCAAGTACTTCACCTTGAACAATCACTAAAGGTTACAGCATACAATTTCTCAGAATTCATCGAAATAAACCATTTCAACAATGTTCAAATGAATGAAGGTGAAAAAGTTTGGCTATGTCAAACTACTTCGTATCAATCACCTGAATCCAGAGAAAAAGCCTTACTTAAACTCTGTAACAATTATAACAATATATTTTGTAAAGAAGGCCAAAAGCTAAGTTTGCCAAAGAAATTAAACACACAATTCCTACTGTTGATGACATACTAAGCCATATAGGTAATCGTTTGTCCATAAATAGGAAATCCAAAGACAAATCGCCCACATGTTGGAACAAGGCATAATCCGCCCGAGTTAATCCCCGTGGAGCGTTCCTATTTGAATAGTACCCAACAAACAGGATGCCAGTGGTAAGCAAAAGTGACGTCTTGTAATCGATTTCAGGAAGCTTTTACCAAATATCACGGAAATAGTCGATAAGCTCGGAAAGTGCATGCATTTTTCAACTCTAGATTTCGCCAGTGGCTTTCACCAAATCGAGATGCACCTGAAGGACATTCCCAAAACAGCATTTACTTTTGAGGGCGGTCATTATGAGTACATCCGAATGCCATTCTGCCTTAAAAACCTGCCGTTCCAAGGGGTTATGGACAACGTTTTAAAAGAACTTATTTGGCAACACTGGCAGTAAAAAAAATCTTGAAGAGAGGGTGCCGTTACGAAAGAATTCAGTTGGAAGCGATTCCTTGAGCTGTACAGACGTAGAAGACAAAATAAAGTGGTGGAACAAATGTTTTTGTGTTTTAAATTCTTACTACAAATTCAGAAGTGGGATTCACTTCAGTATAGTATCATTAAGTACAAAATAATGTAAATAATACATTTATCTAGTATGCAGTCGCAGTTAGATGAATTTAAGGCATTTAAGGCTGCGCAATTAAAGCAGTGGTCAAATGCAATTGGAAAAAAACTACCGGCAATAAAAGCGAACTGATGTTACGCTTGCTTGAAATTCCCGTAAGCTAGCGAAATCACCTCGTAAATCAGAAGATGACAGAAGAGGAACGCAATATATCCGAAGGCGAAGATGACGATGGGAGTGACGAGTTTGAAGAGAGCACTGATCAGAGGGATGAAATCCAAGTAACGAAACCAAATGATGAGAGCTAGAAGAGTGGAGCATCAACGAAAGGGAAGAGACAAATGAAGAGAGTCATAGGATTAACGAGTGATTACAATGAAGAGCGGATCGATGAGAGTACAACGATGAGTGTAAATGATTGGCGACTTATGAAGAAGGAAATGCAAATTTTGAGAGAAGTAGAATTATTGAGATTTTTTGAAGAGTGCTCGATTGGGACTGAGAGAGATAGAAAATAATTTTGAAGAACAGAAAATTTGTGACAGTTTAAAAGTGGAGTACTGTACTTTAATGCAAGTAGAGTGTATTGACAAAGAAAGCTAAATATGTATAACAAATGAAAATTTAGATTTTAAGTCAAAAGAAAGATGTAAACAACTATTTAAAGAGAGTTATTTGTGTTGCAAACGTCCCGACGAACCCGAAATAAAGTGTGAAATAAAATTATCATTAAAAATGAAAACGTCTTAGATTGCCCTACTACGAAAAACAAAAATTAGAAATAATATTAGATCATTTAGTAAAAGTTAAGAAGTGTTAAGAAAGTGATTAGACCAAGTATGTCGGAGTACGCGTCACCGATAGTATTAGTAAAAAAGAAGACTGGAGATATATGGCTCTGTATAGACTACCGAATTTTAAATAAGATTACATTAAAAGATAATTACCCTATACCACTGATTGATGACCTATTAGACAAATTAACAGACAAAACCATATTTACACTGTTGGACTTAAAAGTGCATTCTACCACGTTTCGGTGAATGAAAACTCAGTAAAGCATACGTCATTCGTGACGTCACTAGGACAATACAAATCTCTGAAAATGCGTTTTGGCCTGAGAAATATACAACCAATGTTTCAGAGATTTGTTAATTTAGTTTTTCATGATATGATTAGATCTGGGAAAATATGGATATATCTAGATGATATTATGATTGCAACAAGTGCCATAGATGAACATTTTGATATCCTAGAGGAAGTTTTTAATCGATTGCATTTTGCGCAACAACAACAAAGCGACGACGTGCAATACGAGCCGACAGAAGGAGAGGGAAGATTCCCTTACGTGGGTAGAGGAAACTCCTACAGTGCCCTAAGCCAAACTGAGTCGGAAGACGAAGAGGAGGAGGATAGGGAGCAACTGGTTAAGGAGGAGCTGGTTGCCCCAACATGCAGTCAAGGGGAATGTCCCTTAGGGACAGAAAAGGTCAAGGATAGGAGTGTACTTTCAGGCGTAGTCTGTAAAACCAACGGACACCCTGCAAATTATCGGGGATGTCCTAAGGTACAGAAAAATCATAGAGGCCAAAAGAAAGACACAAACGGTAGAATCAAGGCCAGTGCCTCGTCGTACAACTACCACTGTAACACCGTCAGTTTCCTTTGCCCAAATGGCGTCAGACCTCATATACTCGACGTTGTTTGCCGTGCCCAACACCACACAATCTTAATGGCTGCGAACGCAGCCAGTAACCTCAAGATTCTAGCAGTGAATGTGAACTTACTGATTAGGACTGAACGAAAATTAACGCTCGGTAACCTTCTGCAATCCCACAATCCAGACGTGCTTATGGCCAGTGAAACTAAGCTGAAACAGACGCGCAAACTCTGGTACAAGAATTACCACGTAATTCGTAGAGACCGGCCTCAATATTTGCAAGGGGGAGGGGTTGTTCTCTTAATCAAAAAAGGCCATGTCATAAAGTCGTGTATAGAAGTGAAGTGCGAAGATTTCAACTGCTAGAAACGTGTACTGCACGCATTCCTCTATAAGGTGGAAAGCGGTTATTTGTGATCGCGATCTATGCAGCTGATAATCCTGACCTCAATCGCAACTTCATTTCAGAGCTCGATACTCTTTTCACTAGCCTTTGACTGAGCTCGGAAGACAACTATTATATTATTGCAGGAGATTTGAACTCCAAACATAGAGAATGGGGCAATAGGGTGCATAATGACAGTGGAACCATGCTATATAACTGGTTGGCGGAGCACAATATTGAGTTCAAGCCCGATTTGCTTGCAACCGATAGCCCATCGTATCCCAGAAGCGGATCTTACCTGGATCTATGGCTGATTGACAAACGACTGACGATACTTAACGTACAAAGACGCACGCGGAACTGTTTAACTGCTGTTGAGTACGAGAGTGATCACTGCGGACTCTTCGCAGCTATTCAGCTCCCGAACGAGGTGGAAGAATTGGACGAGTATGTCCAGAAGAATCTATATAGTTACAATAAAGCCCGCTGTCCACGCTTCACCAGGACTTTATCCACAGAACTACGTTCGAGTGGGATCAATCCTCCTACAAACAGAAACCTGACAAACGAGGAGGTTGATAGGTACTATGAACAAAAATATCCCAAAGGTAGTACAAGTCGATGACAGCGATGTTTATCGAAATGCTTCCATCGATGCATTTCACGTGCACAAAAGTAGGCTGCTGTCAAGACTTAAACTTTTGTATAGGCAGTTTACAGATCCACAAAATCCGGAAGTCAGGGCACTGAAGTCGGAGATCAAGACCCTCCAACAGCTAATCCGAATTAATTATAGCCTGGCTATAAGCTTGCACTGGGGCAATAAAATCCGGGCTGTACGATCTAACAACCCGGGTGTGTTCCCGCAAGTAAATAAAATATTTCAGAGAAAAGATCAAAACGACATTCAGTGCGTTAGACTTCCTAGGACGACAAATAACGAACAGTTCCTGACTTCAGTCGGCATAGATACAGATGGGGCAGTGCTAGATAATGACTTCTTCGTGGTAAAAGACCCTCAGGAGAAGGTGAAAGCAATCAGTGCTGTCTTCCAGGGAGTGTTCAATGACGATTACATATCAAATAGTGCCGTCGCCAATGATGGAAATCATATCTTGATTTCTCAAGAAGATCTCCAGGGTATCTTAACCTCGCTGAAGTAGAAAAAGTCAGTGGGAATCGATGGTATACCGAATATTGTCCTTCACCTACTTCCCCCCGAAGCAGTGCAGATCTACACAACATTGCCTAACAATGCGCTTGGTAATACTTATTACCCAAAACATTGGAAAACAGCTGTGGTGCAACCAATCCCTAAACGGGACAAAGACAGATCAATTCCGACAAATCTTCGGTCGATCAGTCTTCTTCCTTGCATAAGCAAGGTTTTTGCAAAGATAGTTATTCGAGTTCTGAAACAATGGGTTGAGGAAAATAATATCATACCGGACAACCAGTTCGGATTCAGGGCGGGGCATGAAACCATACACGCCGCGTCTAAACTAGTCTCCGACATTCAATGGAATAAAGACAAGAACCATTGCACGGGTGCTTGCTTGATTGACTTGGAGAAAGCGTTCGACACCGTTTGGTTGGAGGGCCTCTTCCTCAAGCTGGTCAGGCTAGGCATAAGTAAACCACTGCTGTACATGATCTATGACATGATAACAGGTAGAAAGTTCATCGTGAAAAGTGGCGATGTAACTTCTTCAAAGGTCTTTGACATCAAAAACGGTCTGCAACAGGGAGCGGTTGGTTCGCCGATCCTGTTTTCAATATTCACTGCAGATCTGGTAGGTTCAATGCCGCACTTAATTGCGTACGCCGACGATTTAGTGGCGTACAGATCAGGTCCGAAGGTCGAAGAAATAAATATCTTGCTGCAACGTGACTTCGATCAAATTCAGCTATTTTGCGACGACTGGAAGTTGATTATTAACTTCCGGAAGTGTGAAACTATCCTTTTCAGAACCCCCCTGTACATGGCATCATGGGATACGCGCACAAACTGGCGTAAGTTCGGCATTGTTGACCCACAGGGACGCCCTTTAGATGTGAAAAGTGTAGTTAGGTATCTTGGCATTTGGTTGGACCAATATCTGTATTTTGACAAACATATAGATATTGCTCTGGCCAAAGCTAAAAAGGCCTTTTCTGTGGCAAGGAGGTTGTTTTACAGCAGCCAACTTGATACCAGGGTGAAGGTAATCTGCTACATGGCCCTCATCCGGCCAATTATGGCGTACGGTTGTCCACTGTGGTTCAACGTGAATCCTTCCCAGATGGAAAAGATGAGGCTGTTCGAGAGACAATGTCTTCGGACTTGTCTCCGTTTGTATCGTACACCCGAGTCTGAGTACAAGAAGTACTATCCCAATGAGGTCCTGTACAACGAGGCAAATCTCAACAAAATAGATAATTTTATTATCAAGCTGACCAGAAGGCATATTGCGCGAGCTATGACTTCAAAAAATAGTCTGATCTTTGGGGCTTACTACCCCAACGTTATGTACCATGAGAGAGTGCGCTTTACCGGCTTTATTAGTCCCGAGGCGGAAGTTGATTATTAACTTCCGGAAGTGTGAAACTATCCTTTTCAGAACCCCGCTGTACATGGCATCATGGGATACGCGCACAAACTGGCGTAAGTTCGGCATTGTTGACCCACAGGGACGCCCTTTAGATGTGAAAAGTGTAGTTAGGTATCTTGGCATTTGGTTGGACCAATATCTGTATTTTGACAAACATATAGATATTGCTCTGGCCAAAGCTAAAAAGGCCTTTTCTGTGGCAAGGAGGTTGTTTTACAGCAGCCAACTTGATACCAGGGTGAAGGTAATCTGCTACATGGCCCTCATCCGGCCAATTATGGCGTACGGTTGTCCACTGTGGTTCAACGTGAATCCTTCCCAGATGGAAAAGATGAGGCTGTTCGAGAGACAATGTCTTCGGACTTGTCTCCGTTTGTATCGTACACCCGAGTCTGAGTACAAGAAGTACTATCCCAATGAGGTCCTGTACAACGAGGCAAATCTCAACAAAATAGATAATTTTATTATCAAGCTGACCAGAAGGCATATTGCGCGAGCTATGACTTCAAAAAATAGTCTGATCTTTGGGGCTTACTACCCCAACGTTATGTACCATGAGAGAGTGCGCTTTACCGGCTTTATTAGTCCCGAGGCGTTCCTCTATCTCGACACAATTGGCCTAATACAGGATCCACACGGATGTCCTCTAATCTTCCACGTCGTACGCCGAACAGTGGACAGGCGACTTCAATATGAACGGGACGTCGCTCGCAGTCACGAGGATCTCCTCCGGTTCAGTAGAGCGATATCTGCTCAAGACAGGAGAGAGTCTGCCAAAGAACGGCAATTTTATTGGTGGTTGCACCAAAACCAGTCTCCACAGTCGCTAGCTTCTCTAAATGGATCGATAGTTGATCATAATGGCCAACTTACATAGGTTTAAGGTAGTTGTAAGGTAAAATATAGAAAAATGAAAAAAAAAAAAAAACAGGTGCACCAGGGCGTATAAAGTATATATGTTAGGCATATACATAACATATACGTCCTGGTGCACGCGTTCGTACTGTGACGAACATAGTTAAGATAGTTTTAAGTTTGAATGGTAGGTTAAGCTAATTTAAGTTAGGTTAAATAGATATATATATATAGCCAAGTTTTTTTTACCATTTTTCTTGGCCAAAACAAATCTGGAACAGTGCGTTTAACACTAAAAAAAAAAAAAGAATTTGCATAAGCCGAAAGGCACAGACCACACTATTATGAGAATAGCTTAGAGTACCCGTATAGGGTCAGTAGGTTAGACGTAAGAATATTTGTTAGTTAAGCTAGTTTTAAGAATTTTTGTCTAGCATGTAAGTAAATGAATTATAAAATAAAACAAAAATTTATGAAAAAAAAAAAATAACATTAAGCATATAAAACTGGTTCGCCACAGGCCAACGGGCAAGTCGAACGAATAAACAGGTGCTTGATTGACAAATTAACTACTGGGGGATCTAATTACACCTTTGAGAATATCATACCGGACATAGAATTTGCGTAGAATAATGCATTAAACAGGAGTATAGGAACTACAGCAAGTGAATTATTGATCGGGGTTAGACAAACGGGGATGGTTATAGATTTCCTTAAAGAAAAATTAGAGGAAATAACTGAAAAACGAAAAGAAAATGAGAAGAATCTGGTATCTCTAAGAAACAAAGCCGTAACAAGGATGGAATTCTCAACTTCTTTAGGAATCTTAACTGGTCACTATGCTTCCTCGATAGTGACGTGGATGCCGCTGCTGATATGATCACAAACATTCTTCAGCTGGGCATGAAATTCTTCATTTCGCATAGAGTGAATTGTATCAAACCCAGACCAAATGCATGGTATGACTCGAGCTGCAAAGAGGCTATCAGAATAAGAGAGTTGAATTTCCGGTTATACAAAGCCAACCCTACTGAGGAAAACCGGAATAAGTTTAAACGGGCCAGAAATGACTGCAATGCAATAATCCGACGTGTGAAATTCTCCCATGAACAAAAGTTGAGGCAAAAAATGCTACAATGTCCCAAGGGTAGCAAAAACTTTTGGTCATTTGTGAAAAACATAAAGAATTCCGCCTCGTCCTCAATTCTCACGCTCATTTACAATGACATCCCAGCTGTCAGCTCTTTGGACAAAGCCAATCTGCTTGCGGCGCATTTTGCAGCCAGCTCAACACTGCAAGATTGTAATTTGTGCCCACCTGTACTCGAGAGCGTTGGTTTCACCATGGGACAAATTCACTTCCGCACTCGTACAGTTGCAAGAGTACTTAAAGATCTCGACGTGCACAAATCCGCTGGCCCGGATGGTATTCCCCCAATACTTCTGAAGAGGCGTTCTTCTTCGCTGGCAAAACCACTGCATAAGCTTTTTCATCTATCCTACTCTTCAGGTCTCTTTCTGAGTAGATGGAAAACAGCATTTGTCCAGCCCGTCCCTAAAAAGGGCGAATCTTCGTCACCCACCTCGTACCGACCCATAGCACTTACGTCCCTTCTTTCTAAGGTCATGGAAACGCTGATAAATCGTCAGCTTTTGAAATATCTTGAATCGCGGAAGCTTCTTAATCACCCACAGTATGGCTTCAGCAGCAACAGGTCCACTGGTGATTTGATAGCTTATCTCAGCGAAAAGTGGAACCAATCTTTGCACAATACAGGCGAAAGCAAGATAGTTGCGCTTGATATTTCTAAAGCATTTGACAGAGTTTGGCATCAAGCTCTTTTGTCGAAAATGCGTGCCTATGGTGTTGATGAATCTCTGCTTCTATGGATTAGAAACTACCTTTCGAACCGTTCAATCCAAGTTGCTTTGGATGGGTTCAAGTCTGATATCCACAAAATAAATGCTGGTGTCCCCCAAGGCTCTGTTCTGTCTCCGACACTCTTTCTCATTTTTATAAATGATCTCCTGTCTGCCACTTCTAATCCAATCCACTCTTTCGCTGATGACAGCAACCTCAGCTTTTCATATTCGTTCCAAAATTCACGACCCTGCCCTTCGGACGTAATATTGGAACGGCAGCGTATGTCAAGCACATTGAATTCCGATCTGGACAGCATAATTAACTGGGGTAAGAACAACAGAGTGGAATTCGATGCTTCCAAAACTCAATGCTGTCTGCTGTCTCTAGAGCGAACCCCTGATAATCAGCCATTATCCATGAATGGCGCTTGTATCGATGAAACCGAAAAACTTTCCATCCTCGGTATGTTCATCAACACAACACTAAGTTGGAACGATCACATATTCGAGGTCGCCAAAAATGCTGCGAAATGCTTAGGTTTCCTTAATCGATGCAAGAAATACTTCACCCCCTCTGATTTGGCTTTAATCTATAAGGCGTATATTCGCCCTAAGCTTGAGTATAACGCTCATATCTGGTCTGGTGCCCCCAAAACCACCCTGCACCTACTAGATAGAATCCAAAAGCGAGCGATAAAACTTATAGGAGACAACGATATCGCGGCTTCATTAGACTCGCTTGAACATCGACGAACCGTGTCTTCTTTGTCCGTGTTTTATCGTTACTTTAACAAACGATGCTCAAGTGAGCTAGCCAACTGCATTCCTCCTCTCCTTGAATTCACCCTCAATACACGTCTCGCCAGGAATGCTCATCAGTTTACCCTTAAGCCTGCTTTCGGACGCACAGTCAAATTTAGAGACTCGTTTTTTGGCCGCACTACACGAATATGGAATGCTCTTCCCAGCTCAATATTTCCAATAGATTACAATCCGCATATGTTTAAGAACAATGTGCACAGGTACCTCCTCTCTCTCTCTCCCTCTATACCTTCGGCCCGTGCTGTGTCTTGACCCCGGAAAATTAAGGGTATTAATAACCCCTTGAGCACGCGCAAATTATAAAACAAAAAAAAATGGAGAAAGTTCAAAGATACAATAAGCAACAAAAAGACCGGAACAGAGTTAAAAAATATTATGAAGTAGGCGATTATGTCGTAGTTTAGAACTTCTTAAGCGAGCAGGTATGTAAGAAAATAACTCCAATATTCAAAGGACCGTATGGAGTAGCAAGGGTTCTCCCAAATGATAGATACTTACTAGAGGATGTCGAGGGTCATCAGGAAAGTCAAATTCCATATAGTTTAGTTTGGGAAATAGCAAATATATAGCCCCGGGGTTAATTGTGGGTTACGGCGAAATCGGGACGACTACATGTCAGGATGGCCGAATTGTGGCAACACTGGCAGTAAAAAAATAAATCTTGAAGAGAGGGCTGCCGGTACGAAAGAGTTCAGCTGATTCCTTGAGCTGTACAGACGTAGAAGACAAAATAAAGTGGTGGAACAAAAGTGTTTTTGTGTTTTAAATTCTTACTACACTTATAGAGAAAAATTGTCTAGTATACCTAGACGACAAAATAATATTTTCAACTTCGATCCAAGATAAACATACTTAACATGCAAATGGTATTCGAAAAGTTAAAAGCCGCCAACTTCAAAGTACAGTTGGATAACTCAGAGTTCCTCAAAAAAGAGATAGGACATATTGTGTCAACAGATGGCATAAAACCAAACCCATCAAAAACGCAAGCTATAAAAAACTTTCCTATTCCCCGGACAAGAAAAGAAATTAAAGGCTATTTGGGTCTCCTAGGCTACTATCGTAAACTCATCAAAGATTTTTCGAAATTGACAAAACCCCTCACTGAATGTTTGAAAAAGGATAAAACCATCGTACTGAACGACCGATACATTCAAACCTTCGAAATGTGCAAAACACTACATAAATGAGACCATTCTCCAATACCAAGACCAGAGCCAAATTCGAAATTAATTTAAAGTTCTACATTTGTACTACGAAATTGAATACATAAAGGGAAAACATAATACTAATGCCGACGCATTGAGTAGAATAAAACTGGATGTAAATCTAAGCGATACATCATAAATCCAAGGCACTATTGGTTCTACCATTCACTCAGCTGACGGGACCTTTACGATTGTATACCCATTTCCATAAAAACCGCTTAACGATTTTAACATACAAATAATCCTTTCCAAGTCTTACGGATCTCCAGATATGTCATAAGAAACTCCTTTCAAAAACAAGCAACGCCGTACTATTCGTAGAACAGAATTCACTGGGGAAATTATAATTGATTATAATTTGCATATGCATATGCAAAGACTTCTGCGATCATTTCAAATCACAACTCACTCCAACAAAGTTCAAGCAATGCCGCAGTAGAAAGACTTCACTCAACACTAACGGAAATTTACAGAATCATACATTTACATACCACACGTAAAGCAAAAAAAAAAATTACCACAGATCATGAAGAGATCTTCACAGAGACCCTCATAACATACAACAATTCCATCCATTGAAACACCAAACACACACCCTTTGAACTATTTTTTGGCAAAATATACAAATTCAATAACGAAATCACATTTAATAACGAATGCGAATACCTGAAGAAACTTAACGAATTTCAAGAAAAGCTATTTCCCTCTATTAGAGACAAATTAGAAAAAATCACTAGCTCAAGAATAGACAAATTAAACCAAGGTAGAAAAGAACCCGAAGAAAAACAAACCGATGAGGTAATATTTATAACAGAAAACAGGAGAAATAAATAAACACCTAGGTTCTCAAAACATATTGTGAAGAAAAACAATAAAATTACAGTAATAACAAAAGGCAATAAGAAATTAAATAAATCTAAAATCAAAGTTAGGAAAAGGTTCGATAATAGGAAATAATCTCACTACATCTTTTTGGAATACCCTTAACACAAACACAATACTTAGATATTCAAGACTTGAGAGAAATCATAGGCCTAGTTATATTTGAACTCGGATCGGCAAGGACTATTGACATCTTCAGTAACCTAATATACATTATAAATCTTTCCAACTATCACACAAACATTGAGAAAATCGAAAACACCATAAGTACATTCAAAAGATCTAGCCCAATAATAGATCCCCTCAAAGTTATAAACCTGAAATTAACAGAACTCAAAAGAAAGCTAGACACACTAACGCCCTTCAATATGCGGAGAAGGGGACTATCGATGGCTTGGGTACTGCAGTTAAATTCATTACCAGAAATATGAACGCAAATGATACCCACAATTTAAACGCTCAAATAGAAAATGTAAATCAAAACACAAAAAATCTAGAAACATCCACTATAAACCGATACCAAATTAATACACAAATTTTCCATGGATTCCAAAACATAACAGTGACATAAATAAAGAAAGAGATTGTAGAAAAAATCTTAAATAATCAAACAACCCATTAATAATATCCGTAGAAACTAAGATATCCTATTAGATATATCAACAACATTAATTATAACATAGCCGAAGCACTAGTACTCGCGAAGGTTAATGTAATATCCAAATTTATTTTGAACCAAAATGAATTAAAAGAGATAAGAAATGCTATGTCAAAACAATCTCTCGAAATTAAATCAGATGAGCATTTAAACGAAGTCCTTAATTTACAAGCATACTACAATAACACGAACATCATATTTAATATAAAAATACCAATTGCAAACCCAATAACTTCTAAATTTTGTCACATTATACCACAGCCATTAATAACAGAAAACAAATAATTACTAAACCATATGTAACTATAAAGGAGCAAACAATTCAGTACTTTGACAAGGCATGCCCAAAAATAGAGCGGACCTATTTCTGCAGAGAACTGATACTCCAAGAATCAACCGAAGAATCTACATGCATAGGACGACTGATAAGCAACAAAGAGTCACGATGTCCACTCAGTGACATTGGAATCGTAGAAACCATAACGCAACCTGAAGACAATTATATACTCTTTATAAATGTCCCACCATTAATCATTAATTCTAGGTGCAGTAAATCTAAAGTCTACTAACTACTGTACCTTGGAGGTACCGCTACAATGCACTACTTACGATACCTAACACCGCAATTACGATACCTAACACCGCCACGGGCAACCAGCAGGTTAACCACGGTCATCCGCCCAACGATAGCTCGATCAACGGCCTTCCGGAGAGCACATTTCGATAAATTGCAATATTTGTAAGGCCTTCTGCCGATCACATTTCTCAATTCGACTTTGTACTGCTCAGGTAATTTTTTCTGCAAGATTGCGTCTGGAGCGTTTCCGTTCGAAGCGTTTCGATCACTTCAATGCAAGACAATAAAAGTCACAGTCCATATTCGACTTTCAAAGCGGAACGACGTCTTTCTTTTCTCTGTGTGAAAGTAGTGCGCGAGAACAGAATAGAAATCCCGGGTTCGATCCCGAGGGTGACATACGTGATAGGACACTTTTTTTATAATAAAAATAAAACATAAATCACACTGTGAAAGTGTGATGGAGCGAGGAGAGAAAACCGAAGGGAAAAGTAAAGTACCGGCGGTCGGCGAATTAAGCCACCACGCTGGCACATCAGGCCACCCGCTGGGATGGTCAATGGAAGCAGGGAAGAGAAGGAGGAGGCTGCAACCGCAGCCAAGCATAGTTAAACGGGCAGCGGTGAAAGCCACACCGCCACCACCCATATCATCAGCAGCAACAACAGCTACGACTACGGCAGCGGCCAAGCATACCCCAGTTCCAACAATAACAACTACAGCATCGACAGTAGCACTATCAGCAGCTACAACAACAGCAACGATAGCAGCGGCCAATAACCCCGCTACCACAACAATGACATCAACAGCAGCAGCAGCAGAAATGGTCTGCACGTCTGCAGCGACTACCAGTGCAACAACAGCAAATACAGCCCCAGTCGAATCATACGATACAATTATGTATGAGTCGGCTGGAGGAGAAGGGAGGTACCTCGGCGCTGGCAACAGGTACAGAGACCTCTCGTCATCCGAGGCAGATGACGAGGAGGAGGATATAAGGGAGCTCTCCGACGTAGAGGAAAGGCAGAGATTGCTGGAAGAGCAATCAAGGGAGCTAGCCGCGATCGCCAAAATCATGCGCGACAAATTAGCGGCTAGAAAAGCAGCTCAAGTGGCTGCACAGAAACAACAAGAAGGAATGCAGTCGCAAGGACAACAACAGCAGAAGCAACTTCAACAACAACAACAGCAGCAGCAAAAGGAACAGAAGAAGAACCATCATCAGCAAAAAACATCGCAGCAGAATCAACAACACCAAAACCAAAAGCAGAAGAGAGAAAGATGCCCCCCAATCAATGTCTTCGGGGCCGAGACGAAAGACCTGGAAAATTTAGGTAAGTGTGCCGTTAAGGGAATGAAGGGTTTAGAAACTCCATTCACAATTAAATATAGAATGCCCCTAAGGCACACCGTTTACTGCAACTATATGGCAGTGCACAAGGCAGTCAGGCAGGGGCTGGCTGAGGCGGGGATGGAGTTCTACTCCTACACACCAAGGGGAGAAAAACTCCAAACTCTGCTCCTTAAGAGCATGGATCCCAATACGGATCCGGAGGAGATCCTCGGTGTACTGCGCCAGGCGCAGAGCGATGATGTCCAGATCGTGGGCGTTAAGCCATTTGTCACTGCGGTGGCACGCAGGGAGAACAGGCGTCTCCCCATGTTCTTGGTTCAGGCGACTCCTGAAAGCAATTTGGAAAGCCTTAAGAGAATTAAACTCTTGGAGACCATTGCTATTCAATGGGAGAAATTAAGGAAATCGAAGCACACATTACAATGTGCTCGATGTCAGAGGTTTGGGCATGCCGCAGCGAACTGCCAAATGCAGTCGCGCTGCGTGAAATGCGCGGGAACCCACAACAGAGGGGAATGTCCTTTAGGGACGGACAAGGTCGAGGACAGGAGCATCCTCAAATGTGTCATTTGCGGGGCTAAGGGGCACCCTGCCAATTATCGGGGCTGTCCTAAGGTCCAGCTCTTAAAGAAAAAGTTCGAGGAAAAAAGGAATATAAAAACGGTAGGAGCAAGGTCTATGCCTCGCGCTGCAACTACCACTGTTACGCCAGGAGTCTCCTATGCCCAAGCGATATCGGGCAGACGAACGGCACAACAGACAGTGCCGACGGCGGCTCCGGTCTTAGTGGCCAGGAAGCCCGAGGCGAACACGGATATGAGCTCCATCTTGCTGGCCATACAAGCACAGATGGCTCAGATCCAAAAGAGCCTCGCTGAACAAGCTGAGCGTACAGCTCGACTTGAACAACGGTTCCTTCAACAAGCAACTAGAGTGAACTTTATCTGCTCCGAGTTGTTTGGCGAACAAACGCAACAGTCAATATAATGGCTGCGCGCGCGCCTATAAACCTTAAGATCCTCTCGGTGAATGTAAATTCCCTAAGAGGGACAAATAGAAAACTCACCTTCAGCCACATGTTAAGAGACCACAATCCTGATGTGATAATGTTTAGCGAAACGAAGCTCAATCAAATGCACAAGCTCAGGTATAGTAATAAAAAAATAGTTCGGAGAGATCGCACCCACCATGGGGGCGGAGTCGCTCTGCTAATCAAGAAAAACATAGCCCATAACATCATGTATAGCAAAGAAGCACGTAGATTTGAGTTGATAGAGACATGCATCGCACGCATATCGCTCTCGGGAGGTAAGCGACTATATGTGATCGCTCTCTATGCACCCGATAACACACATCTCGACCACATTTTTATTTCAGAGCTCGAAACTCTTTTTGCAAGATTACGACTGGGCTCGGAAGATAACTATTTTATCGTAGCAGGGGACTTTAACTCTAGACATAGAGAATGGGGATGCAATAGAAATTGCAACAGGGGGAACGCCTTTAACAACTGGTTGAATGAGCATGAGGAGTTGCGGGCAGACCTGCTTGGAACCGAGATACCATCATTTCCCAAAAGCGGGAATTATCTGGATCTACTATTGATTGACAGACGACTGACGATACAGGACATAGATAGAAGCACACGGAACTGCTTAACCACGATAGAGTATGATAGTGATCATCGTGCTTTCTCAGCGGTTATCCAGATCCCGAACGAGGTGGTTGAACTGGGGGAATACGTACAAAAAAACCCATATAATTACGATAAGGCTCGCTGGTCACGTTTCTCCAGGGTTTTATCCACCGAACTCCGTTCAAGTGCTATCAATCCACCAGCGAACAGAAACCTTACGAACGAAGAGGTTGACGGATACCTCAGACAAATGGAAAACGCCATAATACAAACAATGGACTAAACAATCCCAAAAGTAGTGCAATCCGATGACATAGATGTTTATCGGAATGCCACCATCCACGCACTTCACGTGCACAAAAGTAGACTGCTGTCAAGACTTAAACTCCTGCACAGACGGTTTACAGACCCGAGAAGTCCGGAAGTCAAATCCCTGAAGTCAGAGATCAAAAACCTCCAACAACTAATAAAAATCAATTACAGTTGAGCTATCAACTTGCACTGGAGCAACAAAATCCGGGATGTACGATCCAACAACCCGGGTATGTTCCCGCAATTAAATAAAATATTCAGGAGGAAAGATCAAAATGACATTCAGATCGTCCGACTTCCCAGAACATTTGACAACGAACAACTACTAACCTCAATCGATGTTGATCCAGATGAGGCTGTGCTAGACGACGAGTTTTTCGTGATCGAAGATCCCCAGGAGAAGGTTAAAACAATCGGTGCTGTTTTCCAGAGAGTGTATACAGTCAACGAGGTTCGTATGCGGAATCACGACCTGGAGAACAGAGCCTCGTTAAACCACTTCCATCTCAATAATGAGATTAGACAATGGCGTATGGAGAATCCCGGTTTCACCAGATTCAATGATGAAAATATGGCAAACAATGCCGTCGTCAATGACGGGATCCATATTGTGATTTCACAAGAAGATCTCCAAGGGATCCTTAAATCTATGAAAAACAAGAAATCTGCTGGGATAGATGGTATCCCGAACATTGTGCTTAGTCATCTCCCTCCAAATGCAATCGACATTTACACTACACCGTTCAACAATGCGCTCAGTAATGCATATTACCCAGAACATTGGAAAACAGCTGTAGTGCAACCAATACCTAAACGGGACAAAGACAAAAGCATCCCGTCAAACCTCCGATCGATAAGTCTTCTTCGTTGTATCAGCAAGGTCTTCGAAAAGATTGTCATTCGAGCTCTGAAAACGTGGGTCGAGGACAACAATATTATACCGGACAACCAGTTTGGTTTTAGGGCGGGGCATTACACCACACATGCCGCGTCAAAACTAGTATCCGACATTCAATGGAACAAAAATAAGAAAGAGTGTACGGGTGCTGATCGACTTAGAGAAGGCGTTCGACACCGTATGGTTAGAGGGCCTTTTCCTTAAGCTCGTTAGACTTGCCTTACATAAACCACTGCTATACATGATATACAACATGATAACAGGTAGAAAGTTCGTCGTTAAAAGTGGCGGTGTAACTTCTACCACAGTTTTTAATATCAATAATGGTCTACAACAGGGGGCTGTTGGTTCCCCGATATTGTTTGCTATATTTGATGCAGATCTCCTAAGGTCAATACCGCATCTAATCGCGTACGCCGATGACTTAGTGGCGTACAGATCAGGTCCTAAGGTAGATATCATTAATACCTTGTTGCAACGTGACTTCGACAACACTTTGAAATATTGCGATGACTGGAAGCTGCTTATCAACTTTCAGAAATGTGAAACTATCCTTTTCCGTACCCCGCTGGCCAAGGCCTCAAGGGATACACGCGTAAACTGGAAGAAGTTCGCCATAGTTGACCCACAGGGTCAGCCGCTAGCCGTGAAAACTGTAGTTAGATATCTTGGCATTTGGTTGGATCATTTTCTGTATTTTGACAAACATACAGAGAAGGCTCTGACCAATGCTAGAAAAGCCTTTGCTGTGGCAAGTAAGCTGTTTTACAGCAGCCAACTTGATACCAGGGTGAAGGTAATCTGCTACATGGCCCTCATAAGGCCTGTCATGGTGTATGGTTGTCCCCTGTGGTTCAACGTGAGTCCTTCCCAGATGGAAAAGATGAGGGTCTTCGAGAGACGGTGTCTTAGGACTTGTCTCCGGTTGTATCGAACACCCGTGACTTTTCAAACGTGAAAAGGATAGACAATTTTATTATTAAATTAATAAGAAGTCACATTGCAAGAAGTATGACTTCTGCCAACAGCCTGATCTTCGGGGCTTATTACCCCAATTATATGTACCATGAAAAAGTGCGCCACAACGGTTTTGTTCCACCTGAAGCATTCCTCTATTTGGATTCGATCGGCCTGATCCAGGACACGGAAGGATGTCCTGTAATCTACCACGCGGTACGCCGAACAGTTGACAGGCGACTCCTGTACGAACCGGATGTCGTCCGCGAACACGAAGATCTCCTCCGGTTCAGTAGAGCGATCCCCGCTCGAGACAGGAGAGAGAGTGATAAGGAGCGGCACTTCTTTTGGTGGTTACACCAGAAGCAGTCTCCGCCGTTGCCCGCCCCTGCCTGAAAAATTATAGCTAGTGTAGTGGATTAACGGCCCACTTACTTAGATGTAAGGTAGATTTAAGACAAAAAAAAAAAAAAAAAATAAAAAAAAAAATATAAAAAAAAAATAAAAAAAAATAAAAACAAAAAAAAAGGTACACAAGGGCATGTGTATTATATATGCTACGCATATACATAGCACACACGCTCTTGTGTACACGTCCGTAATGTTACGGATATAGATTAAGTTAGGCTAATATTCTGTTAGGTAAATATATTTTTAATATGTTACTAAGGTTTAGGTTAAGGTCTAGGTTAAGTACCAATAAGTATGTCTAGAGCGCCAAGTTTTTCCATAGTTTTCTTGGCCGTAAGTCTAAAAATAATAAAGTTTGTCCTAAGGACTAAAAAAACACAAAGTTCATAGTTTAGACGCCGAAAGGCAAATATATAAGCTACATAGATTAGATTATTTTAGAGTACCCGCGAAGGGTCAGTAAGATAGAATTAAGAACATGAATTGTTAGATATTAAGATAGATTTTAGTCATTTTTGTCTAGTATAAGTCATTCCAGAAAAAAAAAGTAAATAAAAATGAAAATGAAAAAAAAAAAAAAAAACAATAAAAGTCACCTCAGCAAAATTGATCTAAGGAATAACTCAGAGCATGTAAAACAAGTTCGGTTCTGTACAACCAGTCAAAGAGTTCGGATCATTAAGAATAAATATTATAACGTTGTAACAATTGTGTTTTTTTCATTCCCCCAGCCCCCACACTTAATTCCGGCGCGGCACTTTCTCGTGCGATTGCAACACAACAACACCCCCCCCCCCCCCCGACATTAAATACAGAAACTTCATAGACTTTGGTGGTGGTGGTTTTTGTGTAGCGTTATTATAGAGACGGGTTATAGCTACTGCACCGAATGGTGTTCGAATGGTTCCCCCAATTACCTCAAATTGTATATCTCGCCCGCCAGATCTACCCAACGCACTCGCAAAGGCACAATAACTGGAAATTAATAATATAAGGATAAATTTTGCCTTACAGCTTGCGCACCATAAAGGTGAGAACACAAACAACAACAAATATTTTAGACGAAATTGTAATAACTTCCCACCTCCCAAACATGACGATTATAGGCAACTACCACAATGTTTCGAACCAATGGCTCTCGGCAGTTCAGCCAACATACATATAAGTAGAGAAATCGGTGCAAACAAATAAAGACACAAAACTTATTTAGACAGGGAGATGACAGCAACAGTAACACAAATACGCCACGTTGGCAAAAAGAAAATTATTACATCTAAAATAATAACACAAGACCTGTGTTCAAAACGGAAAGAGAGAGTGCGCTGTATTAAATTCAACCACCTAATAAGAAGAATAAACGAATGAAAAACCTCAATGAAAACAAGGATTTCTTAGGAGAAGAGTGGACTAATCCCACTTATGAAGAACAATAAATAATAAACAAATTAAAATACTTGATACCGGTGCCAGTAGTAACTACTACCAACCAAGTATAGCGAATGACCCAATAACTATACCGATACTAAAACGCTCGCAAACAGAATTAGTAATTGTTAAATTATTTATTAAATTCAATATATATATATTTATTTATTAGAGAACAAAGAAAAACTCAGCCACGCTGTTCAAAGGAAAGATCTAGACTGAATAAAACGAAGAAATATGTCAAAAAGGATAACAAAATGAATACGACATAAAGCGACATCTTTGTTACAAGTTGATTAAAATATTTGATGTTTGTATTGCCACATAGATGGAGATATGATGACAATCTTTAACAGTAATAAATAAGGGTCATTTCATTTTCATTTTAATTCATTTTTATTACTCATTCATGATAAACTTACGTACTAGACAAAAATGCTTAAAACTAGTTGGACGTACAATGTTTTTATTTCTATCTTACTGGCCCTCTGCGGGCACTCTAAGCTAAACTTAATCTTATCCTATGTCTTTCGACTTAACCTAAAATCCATGTGATTAGTGATTGAATAATTCAATTAAACAGTACAAATTAAAATTAAGAAAAATGTGGAAGAAAAAACTTAATAACAGAACTTTTTTTTAGGTAAAAACTATATTCTAACTTACATACTAACTTAAAATAACTTAAAACTACCTTAAACTAAACATACATACATATACACATGTATATATCAAAATATACTCATGTATATATCCACGTCGTTAATTATGTACATTAGCATACACACCTATACACACAGTGTACACATGCTAATGCTTAATCTTTTTTTTTGTTTTTTATTGTTTTTTTTTTTGTTTTTTTTTTTTTTTTTGTTTTATTTTTAATGCATCTTATCCTAACTTACAAACTACAAACCCTACACATTTTGCGTCGGCCATAGGTTGCAGGTATGGATTTCGGATGATGAAAATTCATCCAATCCACTGCAAGACAGGGACCGACTAATACCCACATGGGCTCTGAACTACCCAGGGTCTAAAGGATTCGAGGACGAAGTTCCCTCGCTCCCTAGCCACCAGAACTTTCTATGTTGCATAGCAACATCGCGCACGTCCCGACTCGATATCGCTGTGCTGAACCGGAGGAGACCCTCCTCAGCTCGTTGTGCAACGGAACGGTCGTGGTTGAGTCGCCCATCCACAGTTGATCTGGCTATGTGAAAAATGAGCGGTACCGCATTCATATCTTGTAACAGACCGCACATGTCTAAGTGGAGAAATGCCTCTGGTGGGACGAAGCCACTGTGACGTACCCTTTCGTGGTACTGTGGATTGGGGTAGTAAGCCCCAGAGATCAAGTTATTAACCGAGTTCATCGCCCTCGCAGTGTGGCCTCGAATCAACTTCACTAGGAAATTGTCCACTCGTATCAGATTGGCCCTGATGTATAAGACCTCATTGGAGTAGAATTTTCTGTACTGGGACTCTGGTGTTCTGTACAGGCGAAGGCAAGCCCTTAGACAAGCCCTCTCAAACACCCGAATCTTTTCCATCAAGCTTGCACTCACGTTGAACCGCACGGGACACCCATATGTGAGCATTGGCCGTATGAGGGCCATGTAGCAGATTACCTTTACTCTTGCATCGAGTTGGCTGTTGTAAAACAGTCTCTTTGTAAGAGCGAAAGCACCTCGGGCTCTGGCTAGAGCAGCATCTACATGTTTGTTAAAATATAGATACTGATCTAGCCAGATCCCCAGGTATCTGACTACAATCCTTTGCTCCAGTGGTTGCCCGTGGCGTCCAACAATAGAGAACTTTCGCCAATTCTTTTTCGTATCCGCGGAAGCTTTATACAACGGTGCTCTGAACAGTATGGTTTCCGACTTCTGAAAGTTGATATTCAACTTCCAGTCATCGCAATCTCTCATGAATGAGTCGAAGTCACCCTGCGTGAGCGTAGTGATGTCCTCGATCTTTTTGCCTGATCTGTACACGATCAAGTCGTCGGCATACGCAATAGCCTGCGGAAGAGAACTTATCAGATCGCTCAAGAAAATGTTGAACAGGATCGGCGAATTAACGGCACCCTGTTGGAGACCATTTTTAATTTCAAAATTACCTGTAGAGGTCACGCTGCCATTCTTGACTACGAACCGCCTACCGGTAAGCATATTATACAGTAGGTACAGCATTGGTTTACTAATGCCTAGTCGATTGAGCTTATAATTAAGACCTTCTAACCATACGGTGTCGAAGGCCTTCTCCAGGTCAATCAAGCAGGCACCCGTACATTGTTTCTGGCTCTTATTCCATTGGATATCCGACACCAGTTTCGACGCGGCATGAATAGTGTCATGCCCCGCTCTGAAACCGAATTGGTTATCCGGAATTATATGTTTGTCCTCTGTCCAGTTGATCAGAGCTCTATTTATCACCTTCTCGAATACCTTGCTGATGTTCGGAAGGAGACTAATTGACCGGAGGTTGCACGGATTCGAAGAATCTTTTCCTCGCTTGGATATGGGTTGTACAATCGCAGTTTTCTAATGCTCCGGATAATGTGCATTATTCAGAGCATTGTTAAAAAGGATTGTGTACATAGTGACCACTTCCAGAGGAAGATGTCTTAGCACAATGTTGGAGATCCCGTCGATTCCAACCGACTTTTTCTTCTTTATTGATGCGAAGACCGCTTGAAGATCTGCCTTCGAAATGAACGGGGGAAGAACCCCTTCGTCGGCGATGACATTGTCTGCCATGTTTTCGTCATTGAACTGGACAAAGCCGATGTTCTCAGATCGCCATTGCTGCAGATCTTCTCTAAGTTGAGAGTTACTAGCTTGCACGCTGATTTCCAGGTCGTGGTTCGGGCGAACACTCACGTTCACCTTGTACACTTCCTGGAAAACTGCGCCTAGTACTTCAACTTTTTCCTGCGGATCTTCGACCACAAAGAAGTCATCGTCGAGTACGGCGTTATTGGAGTCAATACCTGCTGTAGTCAGTATGCGTTCGTTGTCTGTCGTCCTGGGAAGCTTAAGACACGGAAGATCGCTGTTTTTCTTTCGAAAGAATTTGTTGATTTGTGGAAACATACTCGGGTTGTTAGATCTAACAGCTCGAATCTTGTTGTTCCAGTATGTGTTTGCAGAAACTCTGTAATTCTGCACAATTAACATTTGTACATTCTTAATAAGCGATTTCAGTGTCCTAACTTCCTCGCTGCGTCCGTCAGTAAACCGCCTGTACAAGGTTTTTTTTATCTTGACAGGAGTCTACTTTTTTGTTGGTGTAGTGCGTCAATTGTCGCATTGCGGTACAAGTTTTCGTTGCTGGTACGGGTATACCGTGGTATCGTACTGTCCATAGTTCGTTTTATTGTCTCGTCCAATTGAATTAGATACATGTCAATCTCTTCGTTTGACAGGTTTCTATTGGACGGAATGTGGAGCGCATTCGAAGAGAGCGCTCGAGTCATTTGCATCATAGTTCTCTTCCGAGTCCAGACTTAGACACCGAAAGAGTGCATCGAGCTCTGATATTGTAGTCCTGGAACTGAAGGAGCCGGAGGAGTAGACCGACACCGCAAAAAGCTTCCTCCCGCTACGGAGGGAAATGCAAACGATTCAGGCCTCCAACACCTGAAACCGTTGCACTTCACTACTGTACACTACTTTATGTTTGATGTTATTTTTTATGAAGATCGCAACGCCGCCTCCACCATTGGAGTTGGGTCGGTCTCTTCTAATGACATTATATTTGCTGTGCTCCAATATGCCTCTCTGAGTTAGCTTAGTTTCGCTAATCAGACATAGCTCTGGGCTTTGGTCATCCAACAGTCTATAGAGCTCATTTTTTCGAGGGATCCCTGTCAATGAATTTGCATTCACTGCAAGGATCTTATAAGTACTTTCCGTCTGCGCAGCCATTAGGACTGGTGACGTGCTGGGTTCTGCAGGAGCGCCAGAATTTTGGCAACCTGCTCCTCTAACCGATCCATACGCCTTTCAATGGAAGATTTCCAGTCGGGCGTTGGCTCGTGTGCTTTTGGCACTGAGGGTTGCGGTACCTTAGGTACTTGCTGCCTTACCGTCCTCCCCATGGCGGACGCCATTTGGGCGAAAGTCACTTCAGGAGTGACGGGTGTGGCTGCCCCGAGTGGATATTTCACTGAGGGCTGCCTCTGCAGAACTGTATTTGTTTTTCGCTCCTGGAATTTAGGGCAACCACGATAGCTAGCGGTGTGCCCCGCATTCCCACAGAGTATACACTTGAGCTGACTTTTATCAGCACCCCCCTCTTGACCCAGAGGACAATTCTCTGAACTGTGGTTCTCGCTGCACTTCACACATCGAGGCTGCATCTGGCAGTTCGACGAGGCGTGCCCGAACCTTTGGCAACGGAAGCATAGGAGAATGCCGTCGCGCCTTCTTATACTCTCCCACTCGCATTTGTGGTAATCTAAGAACTTGATTCTCTTTAGATTATCCACTTTACTTGTGGGTGTGATCTATATCGTGCAGATCACACCCACACACAACGGTAATTTCCGCCCCTCTCTCTTTGCCTTAACTGTCGTGAAGGGCTTAACCCCGACGAACTCAATTCCCTCACACACTTGCTCTTTGAGCATTTGGAGGACCTTCTCCGGTTCTAGTGGCCAGGTAAGCTTTAACAGCCGGGACTGGCATTTTTCGCCTTTTGGGGCGAAGGAGAAGAACTCCATCCTTGACATTTTTAATACCCCTTTAACTATATTATACTGCTCTACTGTATTGCAGCGGATTGAATATTTTTCGGACCCTCTATTTTTACTTATAATGAAATTACCTGAACCTATGGCCTTTTTACAAACAATGGCTGTCTGCTCTACATCCGGCTTGTAAATTTTGATAGGAGGAACTTTTTCCTTCCTCTGTTGATTCTGTTGCTGAAGTGTAGCTGGCTGCTGGAGTTGTTGCGATGACATCTTCTTCGGCTGCTTCTTCTTTGCTGTTGCTGACTCATGTTGTTGTTGAGTTACTGGTACCGACTCAACATGTTGTTGTGCTGTTGGCCGCATTTGTCGCTGTACTTCTCGCTGCTGTTGCCGTGTTGCTGGCGGTTGCTGCTCTTGCTGCACATGCTGATTCTTCTGTGCCTGTTGTTGTTTTTGTTGCGCAGTAGGCTTCAGTTGCGCTTCTTTCTGCATCAGCTCTAGATGCTGTCTCTTCTGCTCTCGCTTTCTTCTTGCTAGAGTTCGCGCTCTCAGCTCTCTGATTTCACGAAGGAGTTGTTTATTTCTCTCCTTCATATCGTCGTATTCGTTTTGCTCAAAACGAACTATGCGTTCCAGTTCCTCTTCTGAGTCGGAGGGCAGAGAGTCGTAGCTGTTGCTGCTGACTGCAAACATGCCTTCCCCTCCGTCTGACACGTACTGTACCGTGTCTTCGCCTTCTTCCCCTGACTCAGCTGCTGAAGTGCTCGCCTCCCCTTGCCCACCAACGGGTGAGGAATTGGTGTTGCGGCGCTTTGTATTGTCAGGCGAATTTTTTTTCCTCCTTCTCTTTACTGCCCCTTCTTCGGGCACCGTTGATAAGTGATTGCACCACCGGTTGTTGCTGGTCATTGCCCTCTTCTGGGAGCGCTGACCGATCGTTATCGCCCATTTTTTCCTCAACGGGAAAAAAAAGGAGACTTTTTGGTCGTGCCCCGGTGGGACTCGAACCGAGACCCTTAGAGTCAGGAGTAGCGACTCTACCTACTAGGCTGACTGCTGTCGTTGGAAAACTCGCGTTAATTTTATAACTTCACTACTGTGATGCGTGATATGATTAGAGAAAGCCGAAACACTCACGAACTGTTACCGCACTGTTCAATGGTCTATTCTTAACTGCATTGATTGTTGATAGGCTATCAGTAAATATGATGGTATTTTTATTTCTTGCGGCTTGGATTGCCTTAAGTATGGCAAAAGCTTCTGTGCTAAAAATAGACAATGTTGGTTTTAAAAGACCTTTACTTATTATAGAGCCATATTCATCAACAACTGCAAATGCAGTCCCGTCCTTAGTTTTCGATGGATCAGAGAAGAAAAGTTGCCAACCATGTTTTTTTAGGTTTTCCTTTGCTTCTAGGAATACGCTTTTACATGTTTCCAAAGTAATGTTGGTTTTGTGGAGATGTGTGAAAAGTGGAAAAAAGAATTCGTATGAAAGGTTCCAAGGCGGATGGTTGCAAGTAGACTTTTTACTAGTGATAATAGGAGTGTCTAGGTCTACTGCGGCTGTGATTGCTGTTTGCAGGGCTGAGGTGTATTTAGGTATTTTTTTACGTTTCATAATTTTAAAAGCGTCATCTTGAATTGGTGTTCGGAATGGAGAATTAACCTTTTGTAATATTTTACAGGTGAGATATTCGATTCTGTCAGTTAAGTTAGGAAGTCCAGCTTCAACTAAGATGTTTCTTATGGGCGTTGTACGAAATGCTCCAAGACACGTCCTAATGGCTGTATGGTAGGGTGTTGATAAGAGTTGCAAGGATGATTTAGAGCATTTACCATAAATTGGAAGGCCGTAGTCTATTTTAGAAAGTATAATGGAGCGAAGAACAGTAATTAAAGTATTTACATCGCAATGACTCTTTTTTGAGCTCAAGAATTTAATTAAGTTAACTCTGGTAGTCAGGCTATTTTTTATATAATTGCAATGATTCTTAAAGCTATACTTAGTATCGAATATTAACCCTAATATTTTGGAATGGTTTACATATTTAATAGGTACATTATTAAGGCATACATTATCTATACATTTTGGACAATTATATTTTTTACATATATGTAAGAGTTCACATTTTGACGTGGATATTTTAGAACCGGATTTATTTGCCCAGTTGGATAAGTTTACAAGTATTTCTGAAAAGATTGACGCTAGTAAACAAAGATTTTTACATTTTGAGAACAGTATAAGATCGTCAGCATATAAAATAGGGTTAATTACTGGAAAGTTTAGAACTATTTTATTTAACTTATTGAAAGCAATGATAAAAAGAGTAACTGATAATGGTGATCCTTGAGGGATACCATCTTTTAGACAATGGATGGAGGAATAAATGTTGTTAGTTCTCATACGGAATTGACGATTGGTGAGGAAAGCCTTAACATAGTTTAAGATTTTGGGCCCCACCTTCCATTCAATCAGTTGTTTTAGAATAACATGAGGGCCAATTCTAGGCAAAATCGATTGACAGTATTGAAGCATGCTTTTTTTCGGAAAGGGCTGAAGAAATGAAGAAGTCGAGGTGAAGAAGCGAGTCCATGGTGCTTCTCCCCTTTTTAAAAGCATGTTGATTTTTATCAATTAGTTTGTTTTTTTCAATAAACCAGAAAATTCGTTTGGAAATAATTTTTTCTAAAATCTTACTGGTGCAGGGAAGAAGCGATATGGGACGGTATCCTGTTATGTTTGAGCGATCTTTGTTTGGTTTTGCTATAGGAATTATGGTTTCAACCCTCCATGTTTGGGGGATAATACCTTTGTCAAAAATGTTGTTGTAAAGAGCAAGTAGTTTTGACATAAGACATGGCGGGCTTTTTTTAAGCATTTCGTAGGAGATCCTGTCCAAACCAGGGGTTTTCCCTTTTGCGGAATGGTGGTGTAATGCAAAATTGGCGCTGTTAAACAATCGTATTTTAGCTGTAAATAAGTTGAATGAAAATTGCTATCTGCATGGGATTTTTTCCCATGTCTTAGCAAAGTATGTGTTAATTTCAATTGGATTAGTTAAATTGGATGACTCGGTTTTTATGACCCTTATTGTGTTGGGGAAGTAATCACCTGTGAGACATTTTATATCACTCCACATCTTTTTATGTGGTGAGTTCAGATTGATTTCGGAAGTACATTTTTTAAAGCACATAATCTTTTCTAATTTTGCAGCTCTTTTAAATTCGGCGTTAGCCTTACGATAACTTACAAGATTTTGTGTCTGAAGGAGACTTTCTAAAAGCCTTGAATGCTGTTAGCTTCTTTTGTCTTAGGTGGCTAATCACCGGATTCCACCAGGGGACAGTTTTATTGTGGGCCTTTATTGGATTGCTTTAGATTGCTTTAGTAATGAAAGCGGCTTCCCTGTTTACTTCAATAAAAGTGCATCTATTTGAAATTTGATTTGAGAGCTCGGCCCAGAACAACTCCCACTAAGCTAAATCTGTCAGGTATTTGGGTTGAGGTTTTGGCAGCTTGAGGTTATTTCCTAAAGATAAGCTGGTCAAGATTGGAAAATGGTCACTACCATACAAGTCATCATAAACATTCCAGGCCGATTTTGGGATACGATGAGGGGATATAAGGGTTAAGTCGATGTGAGAAAACTTACTATGGGTAGAAAGGTGGGTAGGGCGACCGTCATTTAAAATTGATAGGTTATTGTTGGCAATAAAGTTTTCGATCACCGTACCGCGGCTATTACCCGATGAAGATCCCCAAGAAGGGCTCCAGGAATTAAAATCACCTGTTAGAATGATTGGTGTTGAAATATTACTAATAATACTATCCAGATCACTGGCTAAAAATGTTTGCTGAGGTGGAATATATAGGGAAACGATAGTTTGTATTTTAATTCAATTTCAACAGCGACTGCGGAGATAGGTGAATTTATATGTATGAATCTGTGCGGAATTGTCTCATGGACAAGGAGCCAGATTCCCTGTTTTGAAGTTGTATATGCTGGAAGCTTGTGAAAAATGAATATTTTTTGGAAGGAACAGTCTGTTGATTGAATTTAATATGAGTTGCTTGAAGTTATATTATGCATGGGTTTGATTCGTTTATAAGTAATTGAAGAGAGTGGAGATTGTTGTAGTAACCATTTATGTTCCATTCCAGAATTTTGAGGTTACCATAGGCGGTGGAATCACTCTTACCATCCATACCACCAAGTGTATGGATAGAAGAGCGAATCCCACCTAGTATAATATTTCTGCCGCGCCTCCTACGGTGGTGGAGGTCCCCACCATGTTGGAGGGAGGCTCCATCATCGCCGGGGCGCGGGTAGTGAGTGGAACATTGATGCTATTATGACGAGTCATAATTATTGTCAGTGCTCATGGGGGAATGAGTTTGTTCAGATGTGAGTGAATGCAGAGATATTGTGCTTGAGCAAGTTGTGATAGCTTCGTTAATTAAAGCTTGAGAGCTTTCGAGAGAATGAGAGGAGAATTTATTGGGATATGAGTCGATGTGATTTGTGTTAACTGTTGTCTGGTTTTGTTTTGATTTTTTATTTTGTAGTTGAGTGTTATTATTGTTATCTTTGTATGATTTAAGGAAGGAAGAAGAGGTGGAGGGTTTGGATGACATATTTGTATGATTTGAGGCTGTTGTTAGATTTTGATTAGTATTTTTATTTTGCAATGGGGAAACGTTAGGATTAGAAGAATGGAGTTGAGTATTGTCGTTAAAGGATTTGAAGGGCGATGAAGAGGTAGGGGGTCTAGCGGGGTTACTTATAGGTTGCTTTAGCTTTTCGGAATATAGACCAGATGAGGGAATTGATTGAGTTTGGCTACGAACACTTTGTGTGCGTCTTGCTTCTGCTAGGGTACATTTGTTTTTTGTTTTTATTTCAAGAACTTCCTTGCTTTGGTGGTACCTTGGGCAGCTTTTAGACGATGCGGGGTGAGGACCAGAGCAGTTAGCACATTCGATGCGGGTACAGGTTTTTCCATCATGTAGGGGGAAATTACACGTTTCACATGAAGCAGGATTTTTACACCATTTAATTGTGTGCCCAAGCCGTTGGCATTGCCGGCACCGCATTGGATTTGGGATATATTCCGATATTTTGGTTTTGTACCAGCCTATTTCAATGCAATCAGGGATTCTATACAGGACAAAGGTAAATATCATGAGGCCTGTCGGTTTCTTAATGTTTTCGAACGATTTGGTAAATTTGTAGACCCCAGTAACAAATTGACTCTTGAGTTCAGGGACGATTTCTGCTTCGGGTACATCTATAGATATAGTAGGAAGGGAAGGGAAGGGAGAGGAAAAGGAAAGGAAAAAGAGGTCTGAACGGTTGGGAGGTCAGCCGATGACTGTGAAACAAATATATTGGACATTAGAACAAGATTTTATTAATTGAGAATCTTGAATACGAAGCTTTTATAGGAGCCAATTTATATCGAAAGTCGAATCAACGCCAGAGTTGTGATGATTAACCACATTCAGGCAGATGATATGTCAAGGATACATGAAACTTTTTGGGACTGATGTTGCAGCGGAAATCCGCACAAGTTCAGACTGTTCTATTTGGACTAAACAATATCCGTACCCCTGAATCGTCACCCAAAAATCGTCAAATACCCAATACCGGACACCAATGTCATCTTATCAAATCTAAGAAAAGCAAAGAACTTTTCAACTTTGGATCTTGAAAGTGGATTCCACCAAATAAAGATGAAGGAGTCTGATATTGGGAAAACAAGCTTCAGTGTTAACAATAGTAAACATGAATACGTCCGACTTCCGTTTGGATTGAAGAACGTCCCTTCAATATTTCAAAAAACGATTAGGACCATACATAGGAAAATTCTGTCATGTTTAGAAAGATGATAAATTTATATATCTAAAAGCACTAGAAGAACATACAAAACATTTAAAACGATAATTAGAAGCAAACATGAAACTTTCGTCTGCCTTATACGAAAATAAAGTAGGTGACATAACGTTATTAAAACAAATCGGACAGGTTTCAGTACATATGGCAAAAAAGACGGTCTTTGATTTAGACCAAGAAGCGTAAATAACTTCTCAGTTATTAAAGGATCAGTTACTAACCGAAGTCGAACTAACAAAACCAGACTTCTCAAAGAAATTCGTGCTAACCAGTGATGCATCAGATGACGCAGTTAGGGCAGTATTGTCACAAGACAATAAAGGCATTACTTTTATATCGAAGACTGAGCAAACCAGAACGGAATTATGCCGCAAACGAAAAATAACTTTTCACGATTGTTTACGCGAAACTAATTATATATACATTGCATTATCAGGCAGACGAACCATGAAGGGTCTGAGCCTGAGCAATTGCTGCCTTCCATCGGTGACGGTCCTGGGTATGCTGCTTCCAGTCATCAAGGCCAAGCTGTCTTGCATCCGCGATGACTTGGTCTTTGTACCGGAGGTTCGGTCTTCCTCTCTTTCTCGAACCAGGAGGCTCGGATTCGAAGACCCTCTTAGCTGGAGCGTTGTTGTCCATCCGTTCGATGTGGCCGAGGCACATCGACGGATTTTTGCTTTCCGGACTACATCCACATCCTTGTATAGCTAGTAGAGTTCGCGGTTGTGTCTTCTCCTCCATTCGCCTTCCTCGCAGACGGGACCATATATCCAACGCAGAATTTTTCTTTCGAAGGCACCAAGAATCAGCTCTGCAGCCTTACTTAATGTCCAGCTTTCGGCTCCATAAAGAAGGACTGGCAGGATAAGGGTTTTGTAGAGCATGACTTTGGTCCTTCGAGTCAGGAGTTTCGAGCCCAGTTGTTTTGACAGACCGAAGTAGCATCGGTTGCCAAGGGCGATTCTACGTCGGATCTCCACTACGATGTCATTCGTGGAGTTTACATTTGCCCCGAGGTAGACAAACTCCTTTACTACCTCGAAATTGCAGCTGTCGATTGTAACGTTTTGGCCTAGGTGGTGTGCGGCGGATCGTTGTTTGCTCGACAGCATATATTTTGTTTTGTCCTCATTGACCTTAAGACCAGCTCGTTTGGCCTGCTTCTCAATTGCCGTGAAAGCTTCCACGATGGCACGTTGGGACCGCGCGACAATGTCGATGTCATCCGCGTATTCCAACAGCTGGACTGACTTGTAGAAGATAGTGCTTTCCGTGTTGACTCTTGCCCGCCGCACTATCCTCTCCAGTACCAGATTGAAGAAATCACACGACAGCGCATCTGCTTGCCGAAATCCGGTGCAGGTTTCGAACGGTTCAGAGGTTTTTGAACCGAACTGCACGGTGCATCGCGTATGTGTTAGCGTGGTGCGACACAACGGGATCAGTTTTCCCGGGATCCCGAATTCGGCCATCGCTTCGAATAGCTCCTTGCGATGAATGCTGTCGTATGCGGCTTTAAAATCGATGAAAAGATGGTAAGTATCGATTTGAAACTCGCTGGTCTTCTCCAGGATCTGCCTTAGTGTGAAGATTTGGTCTATAGTCGATTTGCCGGGCCGGAAGCCGCACTGGTACGTGCCGATTAGTGCGGTGCAAAACGGCTTTAGACGTTCACACAGTACGCTGGATAGGATCTTGTAGGCGACATTGAGCAGGGATACCTCTGTAGTTCTTGCAGGAGGTAGGATCGCCTTCTTCAAAGCTAGGTGGGAGGACTTCTTCGTCGACTGGAGTTGGGATTTCCTGGTTTCCTATCACTCTCTCCTGGTCAGGCCCGCTAAGCAGCTGTTGGAAGTGCTGCTTAAACACATCCACTGTTCCCTGTGGGTCCGTAACTAGGTTACCCTCGCAATTTCGAAGAGCCTGGGTGCCTTTCCTAAAGCCTGTGGCCAGACTTTTGGCTTTTTTGTAAAAGGCCCGTATTTTTTGCTTGTCCCTAGACTCTTCAATATCCTTGAGCTGGGAGGTTGCAAGAGACCTTTTCTTCAGGCGTAGAAGCCTTTTCTCCTCCCGTCTTCTATCCCGGTACTTCTCTTGCGCTGCTCTTATTTTCCGTTGCAGCGCTTTTTGGTAAGCCTCGTCGGTTACACGCTTTTTCTGCTCACACTTACCATACCACGGGTTTCTTGTCGGGGCTGATAGGTAGCCTAAGGTAGTTTCCGCTAACTCTTTGACGGCCGAGCGGCAATGCAACCACATCTCGTTGGCACTTGACGTAGGCATACCGGAGAGTCTCTCACTTAATTGCTCTTTGTAGGCTCTGGCAATCACCGGTGTGCTTAGGCGTCCAATGTCAAAAGTTTTCTTTGTCGGCTGGTGCAGCTTTCTGACATTGGACAGTCGAGCTCTGAATCTTGCTGCAACAAGAAAGTAGTCAGAGTCGACGTTTGCCCCCCTGAATGTTTGCACATCCAGGATGTTTGACGCGTGTCTTCCGTCAATAAGCACATGGTCGATTTGATTGGCGGTTCGACCATCCGTGGATCGCCAGGTTGCTGAGTGGATTTTTTTGCGAGGGAACCTTGTGCTACTTATGACTAGTGATGGGAACCACCGTTTAAGATAGGTAATACAATGTATCTTATTTTATAGAATAATTATAATATTTATTCTATAAATTATAATTATAGCTGACTTAATGTCTGCTCCCACAATGATCATTTTTACAGATAAATAGAGCTGACCGAGTGTCAACTCCCAAGTCTGTATATTGTTTGAAATCTTTTACATTTAAGTATAGGGTATGTATTAGTGATGGGAACCATCGAATAAAAACTATCTAGTTATTCGATAGTTGCAAACTATTAATTTATTCGATAATCGAAAATCATTCATTCATCAAAGTGAATGAAGAAAATATTCAATAGTTTTTACTTTTTTTTACTTTTACACACGCTAATTTTGACAGCAAGTTTAATCTTTCTGCCTAAAAAATGGAAATGCTTGCTGTCAATTTTAGTTCGTGTAAAAGGGGCCTTGTATGGCTGGTTGGACTGAGTCAAATGGTTGGCATGCAGCTTCTCTAAGAGAGAATTTAGTGTATGCATACACACATTGCCAAAATATTTGCATGACAGATTATTCTATGGTTTGGTTCGAGCCGATAGTTCGACTCAGTTAAGAGATGAGTTCGAATTCCTTCATTTGTATGATGGAAAAATGTTCAAATGGTTTTAGTTGAATGAATGGTTTTTTCGTTCGTTTGGACTTTGGACCATCGAGTCGAATGAATGGTTTTAGTTGAATGAATGGTTTTTTCGTTCGTTTGGACTTTGGACTATCGAGTCGAATGAATGGTTCTAGTTGAATGGATGTTTTTTTTCGTTCGTTTGGACTTTGGACTATCGGCTCCAATGAACAATTCGTTCAGTTGTATGCTGCAAAAATGTTCGAATGGTTTTAGTTGAATGAATAGTTTTTTCGTTCGTTTGGAATTTGGACTATCGAGTCGAATGAATGGTTTTTTCGTTCGTTTGGACTTTGGACTATCGGCTCCTATGAACGATTCGTTCAGTTGTATGATGCAAAAAATGTTTGAATGGATTTAGTTGTATGAAGAAGAAATCGCATGAAGGGAGAAAAATTGAATCAAATAATCTCCTTCTGGCTTATAGACGATGGCAGAATAGCCAAACACCGGAATGAGGGATGTAATTAGTTAGTAAGTTAGTACTATGTAGTGAACTTCGTATTTTATGAATACATAAATGATGTATTTATGTATGCATTAAATAAAATAAGAATGATATTTGATTTTGTAGTTCGTTGTGAAAGGCAAAGGGAACTCACATGAAAAAAGCACCCTTAGGGTAAGAGACGGGGAAGACGGTTTAGGCCTCCTAAGGAAACCTTATAAAAAAAGGGACCCCCCCTTCCCCCTCTTCAAAACCGGCGTGTATTGTTTTAACAACCCAGTCGTTGAATGAATGAATGAATAAAATTACTCGATAGTTGAAATCATTCAGTTACTAACTTGTTTTACAAAAACTGTATCTACGTAATCATTAACCTTTTAAACTCGCACGTATAACACTATGATCGCTTGTATATCCCTTCGGGTAGGGGCTAAAATATACTCGAAGTAGGTTCAAATTATTGCATTTGAACCCTTTTAAAAAATGTTCAAGGTAAATAGATCACCACCAGCAGGATCTAACATTATAAACAAGCGCGCATCAACGCCAATGAAAACTACTGCGTCTAAAACGCAAGTAACTTAAACATCAACGAATTTACATTCATCTACACGTTCGTGTAACAGGCTCTAGCGAGTCTCGGAAAGGAAAATGGAATTAAGGACTAGACTCGCTGATATGACAGATCTCTGTAAAGTCCTATGAGATGAACTTAGTCAAATAAGGGCAGAAAAAATAGAAATCAAGCAAAAAGCCCAGCTCGAACGAATGAAAAAAAAGTTGAGTATTGTACGCACACACTTGACGAAGCAATCGTTTATAAACTTAAAAGAGTAATACGAGTACGCGATAATATAGATAATTTAGTAGGAATAAGTATAGAATCTGATTCTATACAATTAAATACGGTCTGTGTAAACATTACTCATTAAACGTCGCGTTCATTTACTGCCCTCCGCGTAGTATAATTGATCAAAGCGAGCTCGAACGAATTTTCCACACTCTAGGCCCGAATTTCGTAATTGGTGGAGATTTTAATGCGAAACAAACTTTTTGGGGATTAAGATTACTCTCACAAAAAGACAGAAATGTATACAAAGCAGGTATGAAATTAAGCTGTGATTTTACTCGACAGGAAAACCACACACGGCTCCAATTCGGAAAAGCCAATACGAGTGGGCAAAAGAAGATAAATAGTCTCTTCGCAGCAGATTTGGAAGCAACTTTTAAGCCACGTGACGGACAAACGTTTCCCGTAAACTCTTACGATTCAAACACAAATAATGAACATTTTTATATAAAAAATGCTACTTTGACAGAACTTAAAGCAGTATTGAAAAACCTCAAACCCAAAAAAGCTCCTGATTATTACTTAATCACAGGAGAAATTTTGAAGGAAATATCGTAGAAAGCGCTTCATATGTTTCTCTACCTAATTAACGCCGCCCTTAGAACATGTCTCTTGTCAGTGGAAAGTGGCGGAAATAATAATAGCGCCGAAACCGGGTAAGCTCCCATATCCACGAAAAGTCTTATAGACCGATTTCACTTCTTCCGAACTGTTCGAACGAATATTACATAGACGTTTAAGCCCGGTTGGAAAGGAAAGAAAGAATGACAACTTATTCCTATTCACCAGTTCAGTTTTAGAAGTAAGCATTCAGCATGGTCGGTTCGTATGAGGTTTTCTAGTTCTGCCCGTTTTGTTAAAGACTGTTCTGTTATGTTCATACTATTGACTTCGAAGTCGTTATCAAAAGGGACTGTTTCAAATGGATACATCACAGTGAAATTTATGTCACGCATGGACGTATGATGTGTTTCTATGTGTGCCCAACCGCTAGTAGATTATTTTAAAATAGCGGATATTTCACAATCTTGAACAATTTGCTTGGGAACCAGAATTTGTCCAGAATTATATTTTATATTTAAAAATTGATTAAAATCCTAGTCTTCGGAACAAGGATCTGAATATTCAAACTGCACGTTTTTTGCTTCAGAATCGGTTTGATTTTGGTCAAACGTTCCATGCAATTTATTTCTTAAGAATTTGAATTTGATTTCCACATGACTTCTGCCGAAAACTTGCGTATGAGGTGCAAATTTCGAAGAAGTTTGCTGTTCTTGAATGAAGGAATCGGAACACTGGAATTGTTTGTATTTTGGGGATAATTCCTTTGTGGGTAAGAAACAACTTGCGGATTTTGATATTGTGTAACCGTTAGGACGTCTCTATACGTTTTTCTTCGGTTGAAAATTTAGATTTATTTGCTGCTATATCTAATGGTCTCTTCTTTCTTTAAAAAATTATTGCTTTCGACATACATTTAGGCTCTTTATGGAGTACAAACTCCAGCTAAGGAGCACTTGAGGGTCTGTTGATTTTAAAATAAATGATTTTAAATAAATCCAGTTTAATTTTTCTTTTAGAAATGTCTTTTTCATAAAGAGAAATGTAATTTGAGATCGTATTCAGATTCTTACGAATTTTGTCATAAAATTACTGAGGAGTTTTACTTATTGTTTGTCTTAAATTGTTAAGATCGAGAGATGAGCAAAGCTCATCACGGTGGTCGCTAAAATTGGTAATTAATTCCTGCATTATTTTATTAATATTGTAGTACTAGCACCACTGATGTTAACCAATTCTCTAGCCACGCCTTTAAGTTTACTTAATATAGTTCTATATATCATTAAATTGGGGGCATGGGATTATTTACACAGTGCAAAGTTGCTGACTGCACCCAACCTGGTAGGATGCCAGCGCGATCCCTGCTTGTCCATAAGTCAAGTTGACATACAGCCTCCTAGTGGCGCCCCTGGATAGCCATCACAACAACCGTTGTGTGGTGAACCAATGTATGCAGCGATCCCCCTCTGCCCGATTGTCAAATAATGGGCCTGGCCTACCAGTTGTAGTTTGTGCGTGAGGTTAACTCCCTCACCACATAAAAAACCAACGGTTACGAACCGACAACAGGCCTCGGATATGGACGGATTCAAAGTTGACGACCCCAGCAAACGATCAAAGAACAATGATTTTCGGTTCTGCACGTGGAATGTGAGGTCCCTGAACAGACCAGATCTCACGGAGGCCCTGGACTGCTACAAAGCAGATGTCACCGCCATCCAGGAGATGCGATGGGATGGGCCGGGCAAAAGGAAGATGAGAAACTGCGACATCTACTTCGGTGATTGCTACAAAGAGGGAAGGCAGCACTTATTTGGATGCGGATTCGTTGTTCGAGGCAGACCTAGGCAAAAAGTCTTAAGCTTTGATTATATCAGCGAGCGCCTCATAACAATCCGCATCAAGGCTAAATTCGGGAACATCAGCCTGATCTGCGCACACGCCCCGACGGAGGAGAAGGATGACGATAGCAAGGATGACTTCTATGTTCTCCTAGAAAGAACACACGATCGATGCCTCAGCTATGACACCAAGATCGTTCTAGGAGATTTCAACGCACAGCTGGGCAAGGAAGAAATCTTTGCTAGAGTCATCGGAAAACACAGCCTGCACAACAACACACCCGGAAACGGACTCAGGTTGGTAGATTTCGCCTCGGGGCGTAACCTCTCTGTGATGAACACGCGGTTCCCACACCTCAACATCCATAAGGGGACCTGGCGGTCTCCTGATCAATCAACCGTCAACCAGATTGATCACGTTGCGATCGACGTCAGACACTCCTCCAATATTCTCGATGTCCGCACGTTCCGAGGAGCCAACATCGACTCTGACCATTTCCTTGTTGTAGCCAAGATGCGGATGAGGATATCGAGAGAAGTACGGAGTCGAGAAAGAACACTACGGTTTGACGTCGGCAAGCTACAATCGCAATCGACCGCTAGGAACTTTGCCGACCGAGTCTCTCTGAAACTCTCCGAAAGTTCGACGCTGCCTGCACATTCAATAGAAGAAGAATGGAAACGTTGTCAAAGAGCCATCAAAGAAGCTGCCACTGATGTGCTGGGTTTCACGACACCACCCAGAAGGAACCCATGGTTTGACGACGAGTGCAGGCAGGTACATGCAGCCAAGCAGGAGGCCTACAAGGCAACGCTGCATCGAACAACGAGAGCTGTTCGTGAGCTCTACGATCAGAAGAGAAGGGAAGAGCACCGGCTTCTCAGAAAGAAAAAGAAAGAGCATGAGAAGCGCGCGGTCGTGGAGATGGAGAGGTGTTACGACAGGAAGGAGGTCCGAAAGTTTTACCAAAAGTAAAACAAGTATCGGGAAGATATAGACCTCGGACCGAAGCCTGCAGGGACGAAAATGGACAACTAGTAGTAGAATCGCAGTCGATGCTGAGAATTTGGAAAAATCATTTCTGTAGACTGTTAAACGGCGATGACGACACAAATTCCGCTGTCAGGCAGAATGTTTCACTCAATTTGGACGATGATGAAAACGAATACCGTCCCTCCGACTTAGACGAAGTCAAGATAGCGATATCGAGACTGAAGTCGAACAAACCTGCTGGAGCGGACGGATTGTCCACGGAACTGTTTTAAGCAGCTGGAGATGATCTGGTTGGGCGCATGCACCAGCTCATCTGTAAGATATGGTCGGAGGAAAGCATGCCCGATGAGTGGAATCTCAACGTCGTTTGTCCGGTCCACAAGAAAGGAGACCCTTTGACTGCGCCAACTATCGAGGGATCAGCCTCCTTACCATCGCTTACAAGATACTCTCTGCCGTTCTGTGTGAACGCCTGAAACCCTTTGTCAACAACCTGATAGGTCCTTATCAGTGCGGTTTCAGGCCAGGAAAGTCCACAATAGATCAAATATTTACACTCCGGCAGATCCTGGAAGATACTCAAGAGATGCAGATCGACACCCACCACCTATTTGTCGATTTCAAGGCCGCATATGACAGCGTGCATAGAGACGAGCTATACAGCGCCATGTCTAGTTTTGACATTCCTGCCAAACTCGTCAGTTTGTGCAGGATGACGATGGAGAACTCTCGCTGCTCCATCAAGGTCGGTAACGAACTCACCGAGACCTTCAATGTCAAAAAAGGTTTTAGGCAAGGCGACACGCTATCATGTGACTTCTTTAACATCATACTTGAGAAGATCGTGCGAAACTCAAACGTAAACACCCGAGGCACGATCTTCCAAAAGTCCGTTCAACTGCTTGCTTACGCGGACGACATTGACGTGATTGGACGAACACAGCGAGCCGTCAATGAGGCGTTTGCTGGCATTGAAGCGGAAGCGGCTAAAATGGGTCTAGCGGTAAACCAGGGCAAAACAAAGTACATGCTGTCATCACGGAAGGACGCACAACATCGACGTCTCGGACAGAGCGTCATATTGGGCAGCAGAAACTTTGAGGTAGTCAAGGACTACGTCTACCTAGGCTACGGAGTAGATAGGGACAACAACACCAGTACCGAGATCAAGCGTAGGATAACTCTTGCCAACCGCTGTTTCTTTGGGCTCAAGAGGCAATTGAGTAACAGAGCCATCTCTCGAAACACCAAATTGAGCTTGTATAAAACCCTGATCATCCCAGTCCTGCTCTATCGCGCAGAGACATGGACGCTATTGAAAGCGGATGAAGAAGCTCTTGGTTGTTTTGAGAGAAAAGTTCTGTTCTGAGGAGAAGGTTCAACCACGAACTATACGGGCTGTACAGCGGCATGCACCTAGTTAAGCGTCTTCGGATTTAACGCTTAAGATGGCTAGGTCATGTAGAGCGGATGGACACCACAGCTCCGGCCCGAAGAGTCTTCGACACCGAGCCATTGCGACAGCGTAACAGAGGACGTTCTCGCACTAGATGGCGCACACAAATTGAAAAGGACCTCAACCAACTTGGTGTGCGCAACTGGAGTCAGCTGGCGAAAGATCGTGTTGGCTGGAGAGGCATGTTGGTTGAGGCCCAGGTCCACCCCGGACTGTAGCGCCAATCAAGAAGAAGAATAAGTATATTTTAAGCAGCGACATCCACAGAGATCTTGGAATTCCACCAGTCCAAGATGAAATAACGAATTTTGCTAGTAAGCATAAGCGTCGTTTGGAAGAGCACATAAACTCTGCTGTCCTTCCAATACTAGACGAAAGTAACGCTTTCCGCCGCCTTCAAAAGACTAAGCCCATTGACCTAGCACGGTGAATTGAACCCTTGCTTAGCTGCAGTGTTTGCAAGAACTCTAAATGGAGAATTTCTTGCCAAATGCGCCTAAACCAAGAAACTAAAACTGCTGGGATAAGTAAAATCCCTTAAGTTATGTATGAAGGCTCCCCATAGTGTATTTTGAAGATGTTCACCAACGCTCGTAAAAAAACGTGTATACAAAATCCAAAAAATTCCATTCATTAATTTCTTAGTATTCTCGATAATTCACTTTGAAAATTTATAAATTTCATGCTGACTTCTTTCGCTTGACACAAAACAAAATTCAAAACTACAAGGCATTGCAAAAGGGTTAAGGGAGATAAATCGTGAGTGACAGAATTTTCCTCTTGAACAAACTCTCTTCAAACGGCTGACTGTTACAAATGTCTAATATCGTCTGTGCAGCCAAGTTTTTGTAACGAGTTATTAAGCGTCGATGATCGTTTTTTTGTGCACTTATAATTTAGACCTATATAGGACTTGAAAAAAAAAACACGCCTACTCTACGAAAAAATGGAAGATAATCTAAGAAAATTTTATCGTGGTAAAATAGGCAAGGATAAAAAATATTTCAAACACAGAAACAAATGAGCCCCACTGTGTACCATCTATTAGATTCAACGTTTCATAGTAACGATGTATTGCCATGAAGGTTTTTTAAGTGGCTTTTCCTTCAGACTTAAATCAAATTTTCTGTGATATGTTATATAAAGATTGTATGAATATTTTAGTAGTAAGGTGATGCAAACCAAATCCCTGCCCAACAAACTGTATGCAACATTGTAAAATTTGTGCCACTAAAATAAAAAAAAAAAAAAAAAAAAATGGTAATGATGTGGCTCGCGAGCACCTTGCAATATCTTATAATGAAATCTGGAAAACAGCACACCATCGGAGCACAGCTAATTTTATCCGCATTAGTAGTTCTACACTATGAATGATTTTTTTTAAGCAAAAAAAAAAAATGATTCCGTATGAAAACATAATTTCGGGGGCGGTAAATAGAACTTCTGCCTGTTTCGACAGTACCGTCGCTTCAATTTGTGATTATCAAAAGCAGGTAACGAGATAAAATTGCGAGGAATACCCGATTATTTGCAGAATTGTGCAACGAAAATAATGAAGACTTCCAACGGTGTAGGTTAACGAGATTTTATTCAATTTTTTCAATGAGCTTTAAAGAGTCTAGAAAAAGTGAAATGTCCTGCATCAGAAACAGATTTAATGATATTGTAACGTGGACGCAACTCTATATAGGAGCGCCATCTTTGTGATACATACCGTCGCAATAATAACGCTACACACAAGCCACCTGGTGCCGGAGGTTTGGTTATTGTGTTGCAAGCGAAAGAGACAGCGCCGCGCCGGCGCCACTGTTCAGTTATACATAATTAACCCCTAATGTTCATACACGAGTGCCTATAGGAGAGTTCCACAGAAAGATGGCGACGAACTTTTCTAGATAAGAATGCTGGCTATACAGGTGATCAAAGTGTAATAAGTGTGAGCCTGAAAGGCAATAAAGAAAGGTGTAGTAAAGTAATTGTGGTGATAAAAGTGTAGTAAGGTTTATGTCGTACAAATTAATTGTCAATTCATAGACACAGTTTTGTGTAAAATGTGACATTTGGTGTCAGAAGTGGGATTGTGACAGAGTGGTGAAATTTCGGAACCTAAAAAATAGAACAGTTGAAGAAGGAGCTCGCGCAGCTAAGCCTTTCGACAGTCGGAGGAAATGTTGATTTATAACAGCGACTGCGTGATGCTCTAGAAAAAGCAATCGATACAGACACACACGAATTTGTTGTAGAAGTACCGAAACGTCTGGAAATATGTATCCGGTTGAACTGACACATATAATAGCGATGGTGCAGAACACTTTTTATGAACAAGAGCAAAATATGCAAGTTAACACACCGAATAATAAAAAATATTTTGTATCAGTAAATTCATATACTAAGCTAGATTTTAAAAAAATCTGCAAGACTCTCAAATTCAATGTAATGTAATTATCACTCATGAATTCAAACGATTTTATATTTTAAGGCCTGTACAATAAAAGAATATTCTATTCTTAATGTACAGAGATTATAAAGAAATAATAAATGAAAAAAAAAAATGAAATAAAAGAACCACAACATCTGGAAGCAGTAAAGCAAGATATTATCACCCGAAATCAGAGTATCGGAAAATAGTGCTATTCTTCGACGAACATACACACGAGAACAAAGAACTCATTATAAGTACCAAACACAGCACCACACCACTGGAGAAATATAAAGAGACCCCGGTCAATCCGAGGGTCACTCTATTCGCAGCAACACGACGTACCGTTCGATCTAGTTTAAGGTCTTTTTCTTTAGATTTGTCTAAGTTTTGATTTTTTTAAATTATGTTTTTTTGTAATAAAAATTGCCCAAGAGAATTTAATTTAAATTATGAATTTAGAATTAATGAATAGTTCGGGAGCAGAGGCAACAGATGATACAATCGCTTGAACGTGTGCAGCAATCGTTGAGGGACCAAGAAAACTCTAGAAGAACAGCTAAAACGTTTCGAGCAAACACTTCTAGAGGAAAATAGTAAAGCACTCGTCGAAAAAGTTCACCACCTCGACAGCAAGGTTCCAAACATAGAGATTTCGATTGTCGACTTAGAAGCATCAATCGACGTTATGAAAAACGACATCTGCGCTCTGAATGTGACGACATACGATGAAAAATCTGTCGCCTGAGTATATCTGTGCGAAGAAGACAAGGCAGCATCATTGTTTGTGTTCTTAAAAGGCTGTGCTGCGGACGTGCTTGTTATCTGTGTACACACAAATATAGAAATATACAAATACACAAATATTATTGCCAACAATACATACACACTTGGGAGTTGACACCCGGTCAGCTTCACTTACCTGTAAAAATTATCACTGTGGGAGCAGACAGTGAGTCAGCTCCAATAATAATAATAATAATAATAATATGGGTGGCGCTAGAGCCCATAGAGGGCCAGGGCCTAGCTTCTCAGCAACCACTCGTGTTGTGCGTGCTATTTTTCTCTCACGAGTGGAAGGGACCTACAGTTTTACGCCGACTCCGAACGGCCAAGTTTGAGAAGCTTTTTCTAGACAGGAAATACTCCTTGAGCATTGTCAGTGACTCGAAAGAGGTGGGGCCGTGAAAATTATTTCTGTCGCTCAGAGCTGTAATCGAACCTACGACGTCGAGGTTGGGGTCGACGCACGTACCCACAACGCCACGGGCCACCATTCTATGAAATAAGATACATTGTATTACCTGACTTGAACGGTATGATTATGTATGTGTATTTGACATAATTTCCACCTGAATAATACGTGTATGCAACATAACACCAGCAGACGCTGACGAAGCGTCTGCCACATTCGTTGCATGTTGAATAGTTCCCACGACAGCGAACATTATCAGAAGCTGAGTCAGGGAAAATAGGCCATAAAAGTAAGCTATCGAAGAATTGTTAGATTAGTTTTTAAGTAAAACTCGAAAAATAAAGACAAAAGGCTTTCTTGATTGATTTTTTTTAAAACCAATCGGAGCATTTAAATTAACTTGCATATTATTCTTAATTTTTCAATTAAGATCCAGATCCAGAGAACCAGATATATGTTGTTCTGAAGCAGTGTTTTTTAACTTAAGTACTACTTCTTATGGCCGAATTCTCTCTAAGAGAAAATCCTTCCTTCCTTCCTTTGCCGAATATCAACGATTTACTTAGTGAGTTATGTAATTTGTTATAAATAACAAATGTGCGTCATTTCAAACACGGCTGTTCAATAATTCTTAAGAGACTACGCGGACAAAAATCTAGATCATGATGGTGTCTATTTCCTTGAATCTATTCATCGAAAGTATAATTTCTATTGTCACGCATTATTATGATTGACACAATCCGCAAAATTATTAAAATTAATTGATATATTCTTCTTCTTGATTGGCGCTACAGTCCGGTGTGGACCTGGGCCTCAACCAACATGCCTCTCCAGCCAGCACGATCTTTCGCCAGCTGACGCCAGTTGCGCACACCAAGTTGGTTGAGGTCCTTTTCAATTTGTGTGCGCCATCTAGTGCGAGAACGTCCTCTGTTACGCTGTCCCAATGGCTCGGTGTCGAAGACTCTTCGGGCCGGAGCTGTGGTGTCCATCCGCTCTACATAACCTAGCCATCTTAAGCGTTGGATCCGAAGACGCTTAACTAGTTGCATGCCGCTGTACAGCCCGTATAGTTCGTGGTTGAACCTTCTCCTCAGAACAGAACTTTTCTCTCAAAACAACCAAGAGCTTCTTCATCCGCTTTCAATAGCGTCCATGTCTCTGCGCCATAGAGCAGGACTGGGATGATCAGGGTTTTATACAAGCTTAATTTGGTGTTTCGAGAGATGGCTCTGTTACTCAATTGCCTCTTGAGCCCAAAGAAACAGCGGTTGGCAAGAGTTATCCTACGCTTGATCTCGGTACTGATGTTATTTGTACAGTTTACTCCGGAGCCGAGGTAAGTGAAGTCCTTGACTACCTCAAAGTTTCTGCTGCCCAATATGACGCTCTGTCCGAGACGTCGATGTTGTGCGTCCTTCCGTGATGACAGCATGTACTTTGTTTTGCCCTGGTTTACCGCTAGACCCATTTTAGCCGCTTCCGCTTCAATGCCAGCAAACGCCTCATTGACGGCTCGCTGTGTTCGTCCAATCACGTCAATGTCGTCCGCGTAAGCAAGCAGTTGAACGGACTTTTGGAAGATCGTGCCTCGGGTGTTTACGTTTGAGTTTCGCGCGCTCTTCTCAAGTATGATGTTAAAGAAGTCACATGATAGCGTGTCGCCTTGCCTAAAACCTTTTTTGACATTGAAGGTCTCGGTGAGTTCGTTACCGACCTTGATGGAGCAGCGAGAGTTCTCCATCGTCATCCTGCACAAACTGACGAGTTTGGCAGGAATGTCAAAACTAGACATGGCGCTGTATAGCTCGTCTCTATGCACGCTGTCATATGCGGCCTTGAAATCGACAAATAGGTGGTGGGTGTCGATCTGCATCTCTTGAGTATCTTCCAGGATCTGCCGTAATGTGAAAATTTGATCTATTGTGGACTTTCCTGGCCTGAAACCGCACTGATAAGGACCAACAGGTTGTTGACAAAGGGTTTCAGGCGTTCACACAGAACGGCAGAGAGTATCTTATAAGTGATGTTAGGGAGGCTGATCCCTCTATAGTTGGCGCAGTCAAAGGGGTCTCCTTTCTTGTGGACCGGACAAACGACGCTGAGATTCCACTCATCGGGCATGCTTTCCTCCGACCATATCTTACAGATGAGCTGGTGCATGCGCCCAACCAGATCATCTCCAGCTGCTTAAAACAGTTCCGTGGACAATCCGTCCGCTCCAGCAGGTTTGTTCGACTTCAGTCTCGATATCGCTATCTTGACTTCGTCTAAGTCGGGGGGACGGAATTCGTTTTCATCATCGTCCAAATTGAGTGAAACATACTGCCTGACAGCGGAATTTGTGTCGTCATCGCCGTTTTACAGTCTACAGAAATGATTTTTCCAAATTCTCAGCATCGACTGCGATTCTACTACTAGTTGTCCATTTTCGTCCCTGCAGGCTTCGGTCCGAGGTCTATATCTTCCCGATACTTGTTTTACCTTTTGGTAAAACTTTCGGACCTCCTTCCTGTCGTAACACCTCTCCATCTCCACGACCGCGCGCTTCTCATGCTCTTTCTTTTTCTTTCTGAGAAGCCGGAGCTCTTCCCTTCTCTTCTGATCGTAGAGCTCACGAACAGCTCTCGTTGTTCGATGCAGCGTTGCCTTGTAGGCCTCCTGCTTGGCTGCATGTACCTGCCTGCACTCGTCGTCAAACCATGGGTTCCTTCTGGTTGGTGCCGTGAAACCCAGCACATCAGTGGCAGCTTCTTTGATGGCTTTTTGACAACGTTTCCATTCTTCTTCTATTGAATGTGCAGGCAGCGTCGAACTTTCAGAGAGTTTCAGGGAGACTCGGTCGGCAAAGTTCCTAGCGGTCAGTTGCGATTGTAGCTTTCCGACGTCAAACCGTAGTGTTTTTTCTCGACTCCGTACTTCTCTCGATATCCTCATCCCTACCTTGGCTACAACAAGGAAATGGTCCGAGTCGATTTTGGCTCCTCGGAACGTGCGGACATCGAGAATATTGGAGGAGTGTCTGACGTCGATCGCAACGTGATCAATCTGGTTGACGGTTGATTGATCAGGAAACCGCCAGGTCCCCTTATGGATGTTGAGGTGTGGGAACCGCGTGCTCATTACAGAGAGGTTACGCCCCAAAGCGAAATCTACCAGCCTGAGTCCGTTTCCGGATGTGTTGCAGTGCAGGCTGTGTTTTCCGATGACTATAGCAAAGATTTCTTCCATGCCCAGCTGTGCGTTGAAATCTTCTAGAACGATCTTGGTGTCATAGCTGGGGCATCGATCGTATGTTCTTTCTAGGAGATCATAGAAGTCATCCTTCTCCTCCGTCGGGGCGTGTGCGCAGATCAGGCTGATGTTCCCGAATTTAGCCTTGATGCGGATTGTTATGAGGCGCTCGCTGATATAATCAAAGCTTAAGACTTTTTGCCTAGGTCTGCCTCGAACAACGAATCCGCATCCAAATAAGTGCTGCCTTCCCTCTTTGTAGCAATCACCGTAGTAGATGTCGCAGTTTCTCATCTTCCTTTTGCCCGGCCCATCCCATCGCATCTCCTGGATGGCGGTGACATCTGCTTTGTAGCAGTCCAGGGCCTCCGTGAGTTCTGGTCTGTTCAGGGACCTCACATTCCACGTGCAGAACCGAAAATCATTGTTCTTTGATCGTTTGCTGGGGTCGTCAACTTTGAATCCGTCCATATCCGAGGCCTGTTGTCGGTTCGTAACCGTTTTTTTTTTATGTGGTGAGGGAGCTAACCTCACGCACAACCTATAACTGGTAGGCCAGGCCCATTATTTGACCCTCGGGCAGAGGGGGATCGCTGCATACATTGGTTCACCACACAACGGTTGTTGTGATGACTATCCAGGGGCGCCACTAGGAGGCTGTATGTCAACTTGACTTATGGACAAGCAGGGATCGCGCTGGCATCCTACCAGGTTGGGTGCAGTCAGCAACTTTGCCCTGTGTACATAAGCCCATGCCTCCTTAGTATATAATAGGATAGTCCTTAGCACTTTATTTTGAAATGTTTGTAATTTGCTTCTATTAATTTCTTTGGTACAACCCCCTAGTTGTATACCACATGTACAGACTTAGCACTTGCTTTTGTATAAGCAAATTGTTGTCAATACTTGGCTTGGAATAGTTTCCAATAAGCCAGTACATGTCTTTGTATCTTAATTTGAGCTCTTCACGTTTCTTTTTCACATGCTCCTTTCATTTAAGCTTTACATCGAGAGTCATTCCGAGGCTTCATTACCGAAGGGTATTAGAACATTTATTATTATTTATATTTTACGTTCTTATACGTAAAATTATTTGAACGGATTTAGTTTGGTAATATCTCCACCAATTACGAACTTTGGGCCTAGAATGTGGAAAATTCGTTCGAGCTCGCTTTTTCTATTTCTTCGAGCTTTCGAGCTCAATTCTACTACGCGGTGGGCAGTAAATAGACGCGACGTTAAATGAATAATGTTTACTTCTACTATAGACCCTTAAGTTTCAAGCCCTCAATAATATCTTCTTTTGGACAAGACACATGGATTCCTCTAGCTATGACACGAATATGTCGGTCGGTTTTGTTTTTATACGTGTATCAATGGATCTTTTGCACATTCATTTTTGGGATAGTAATCTATAGCTCTCAGAGTCCTTGACATTTATCTTCCACGCATTGTTGCTGAGCACTGTTACTTTATGCTCAGATTGGATTGTTGAATTTAAATTAGAGTGAAACTTATTGTACACTGATATTCCGAGTACTTAAATTGGCGGCGGTGCCCGTTCTTTTGGTAACTTAGTTTCGTTGTTACTAGTAAGAAATGCATTTTCTGTCTTATTTATTACCCCCGGCGAAGAACTGGCCTTTCTTTTTTTGCCCGGTCGCCTTTCTGTCAACCAGTTTATCCTAGCAATATTTAACTTTTTTTGATTCGTTCGAGCTGGGCTTTTTGCTTGATTTCTATTTTTGCTGCCTTTTATTGACTAAGTTCATTTCTTATTGTGATATCTTTTATATAGATGATAGCTATTATCATTCACCAATCAAATCACTAATCTGAATCCATACTCGTGATGAAATAACAGCGCATCTCAAAAATTACAGATATCCCTTTATTCATAAATCAGAAGTCAATAAACAAATACAGAAAATGATAGAGCACAATATTATAAGGCCTTGCAATTCTGAAGTAAGGATTGTAGTTGACTACAAGAATATTTATGAACAAAACAATTGACGACAGATATCCAAATCCAATTATCAAGTATGTGTTGCATTTATTTCTGTAAATGCAATTATTTCTCCACCATAGACATTGCAAATGGATTTCATCAAATAGAAATACAGCAGAATGAAGTAGTCAATATTTTTAAAGAATACAGCACCTCAAATAAAAAATTTTCCACTCATTTAGCCTGAACTTCTTCCACGATTTTCGACTCTTCTCAAAAACACATTAAAAAGTCAGCATTAAGGTTAATACTTTCTAATAAATACTTAGAATAATGTTATTAAAGTGAAGTCAAACGCTTTTACTATTGGCCAAACATTCAACAGTGTTACAGAATTTGTGTGTGAAATACGATCACAATCCCCCGAAACAAAAATACTCCTACTCCTACAAAACTCAGGATTACAAAACTTTACAGGATACTATAGACTTTTCAAAAATAACTAATGTTAAAGAGAATAGCATTGTTCAGCTCATAGAATTATATGACTTTGGAAGGCACATAAGATAATGATTTAAATTGTTAAATTTGTTAATTTTGTTAAATTGTAAATTGTTGCTTAAAATTGTTATTTTTTTTATTTTATGGAGACAATAAACTCAAACAAATATATACGAGTCAAATGACAAATGAAGATATTATTCTCTCAGAAGAGAATCAAACGAGGTATTTTTAATGGACTTGGAACCATATTCAAAAGCATAACAGGCAATTTAGATGTTTAAGGTGGGCAATATTACAAACAAGCAATCACCACTCTTAATAGAAATCAGCAACATGCAGTAACTGTACTTAATAAACATATATCGCTCAGTATTATTGTAAATGAATATCACTTGGCAGCTACGATTAAAACAATTTTATACATCAATAATGCCATACATCGCTTTTTTCCATTTTTGTTTTATTTTTAAATTATTTATGTACTTACATGCTAGATAAAAGTGCTTAAAACTAGCTTAACTAATTCGGTAATAAATTTTTGTACACCTAACCTACTGACCCTATACGGGTACCCTTGGCTTTCTAATAGTAAATTTGTCTGCACCTTACGGCTTATGCTATGTTTTTTTTATTTTAAAGGACGCACTTTCTTTGTTTTATATGTTTCTCCAAGAAAACTTGTAACAAAATCGTCTATATATATGTATTTAATTTAACCAAACTTAACCTAACATTAAAACTTAAGACTATCTTAACTATGTCCGTAACAGAACATATATAATTTATACGCCGCGGTGCAAATTTTTTTTTCGCTTACATTTCTTACGACTACCTTAAACCTATGTAAGTTGGACACCATGGTCAACTACGGTGTTATTTAGAAAGACAGCGACGGCGAAGACTGGTTTTGGTGTAACTACCAGTAAAATTACCGTTCTTTGGCAGACTCTGCTGAACCGGAGGAGATCCTCATGACTGCGAGCGACATCCCGTTAATATTGAAGTCAGCTGTCCAGTATTCGACGTACGACATGGAAGATGACAGGACATCCGTGTGGATTCTGTATTAGGTCAATTGTGTCGAGATAGAGGAATGCCTCGGGAGGAATAGAGCCGGTAAGGTGCACTCTCTCATGGTACATAACGTTGGGTAGTAAGCCCCAACGATCAGACTGTTGGTCGAAGTCATAGGTCGTGCAATATGCCTTCTGGTCAGCTTAATAATAAAATTATCTATCCTGTTGAGGTTTGCCTCGTTGTATAGGACCTCAGAAAGTTATTCTTATACTCAGACTCGGGTGTACGATACAACCGCAGACATGTCTGAAGACTCTGTCTCTCGAACAACCTCATCTTTTCCATCACGTTGAACCACAATGGACAACCGTATGCCATAATTGGCCGGATGAGGGCCATGTAGCACAGCAAAGGCCTTTTTAGCTTTGGCCAGAGCAATATCTAAATGTTTTTCAAAATATAGATATTGATCCAACCAAATGCCAAGATACCTAACTACACTTTCCACATCTAAAGGCCGTGCCTGTGGGTCAACAATGCCGAACTTACGGCAGTTTGTGCGAGTATCCCATGATGCCATGGGTTCTGAAAAGTTTAGTTTTACACTTCAGGAAGTTGATAATCAACTTCCAGTCGTCGCAAAATCGCTGAATTTGTTCGAAGTCACCTTGCAACAAGATATTTATTTCGTCAACCTTGGGACCATACCTGCGACACGGGCGCATTTAAGTGCGGCATTGGACCTAACAAATCTGCAGTAAATATTAAAAACAAGATCGGTGAACCAGTCGCTCCCTGTTGCAGACCGTTTTTGATCTCAAAGACCGCGGAAGAAGTTATGGTACATCGCCACTTTTTACGACGAACTTTCTACCTGTTATCATGTCATAGATCATGTATAGCAATAGTCTACTTATGCCGAGCCTGGCCAGCTTGAGGAAGAGGCCCTCCAACTAAACGTTGTCGAACGCTTTGTCCAAGACAATCAGGCAAGCACCCGTGCATAGTTTCTTGTCTTTATTCCATTGAATGTCGGACACTAGCTTAGACTCGGCATGTATGGTTTCATGCCGCGCCCTGAATTATGACATTATTTTCTTCAAACCATTGTTTCAGAACTCGAATAACTATTTTTTCAAGAACCTTGCTTATAAAAGGAAGGAGACTGACTGAACGAAGGTTTGTCGAGATGTATCTATCTTTATCCCATTTAGGGATTGGTTGCACCACAACTGTTTTCCAATGTTTTGGGTAATATGCATTACTTAGCGCATTGTTAAACAGTGTTGTGTAAATTTGCACTGCGTCGGGGGAAGATGACGAAGCACAATGGGAATACCATCGATTCCCACTGACTTTTTCTTCTTCAGCGATTTAAAGATACCCTGGAGATCTTCTCGAGAAATCAAGATGTGATTTCTGTCATTAGCGATGGCACTACTTGCCATATTAACTTCATTGAATCTGGTAAGACCTGGATTCTCAGATCGTTCGTTATCTCTCGTCCTAAGAAGTCTAACTCTTTAAATGTCGTTTTGATATTTTCTCCGAAGTATTTTTTTCACTTTCGGGAACATACCCGTGTTGTTAGATCGTACAGCCCGGATTTTATTGCCCCATTATAAGTTTATAGCTAAGTTATAATTAATGCGTATTAATTGTGGGAGGTTCTTGATCTCCGACTTCAGTGCCCTTACTTCCGGATTTTGTGGATCCGTAAACCGTCTGTATGTCGAAATTGTTCTCGATCATATGACTACGACTATAAATATACAGACCGTTTGATAAGATCGTTTACGAAACGAGAGTGTGCTTCAATTCAATTTTGTCAGAGACGAAAGTATTTTAAAATTTATATTATTTAAGAACGACTCAGATGGGCCAAGGAGAATTTAGACAGAGATTGGAACAACTCACTTGAATGCATACAACATTGTCAAAATTTATAAGAAGGCTTTATTACCATCTGCCCTAACGTTTAAAAGAAGGAATAAGAATTGGTTACACCACAAGATTATGCTATAAGATTGGTAGAAAGCATGTCTCGAAGGCTCCAAGCAATTATTGATAATGGAGAAGAGTATATATATACATATCAATTAAAAAGCATTAAAGAGGCAGAGAATTAAAGAACTTGAAACCAGCGCTCCATTAAAGCCCCTTGCAACTTGGTAGATTATTTTCATCCCGCTAATAACATCAATAGCCATTTATATTTGCACGCAAGCGGCAAAATCCTGCAGCAACCAAACCGGTACAGCCCGGATTTCAATAGTTAAATATGTAATAATTCTATAGTTACTTGAAAAAAATGTTTTTGTATATATAATAATATATAATTCCTATTCTTTTAATAAATCAGTAAAATTTTATGGAATTCATTAATAAGATTATATTTTCAATATGCCAATAAATTTCATTCTGAGGATGGAGGAGAAATTTACAAATATTCAAATATATAAATCCAAAATATAAAAATATACGTACCATACATACTAGTGATGGGAACTATCGAATGAATTGCACTATAGATAGTTAGTAACTGAATGATTTCAACTATCGAGTAATTTAGGAGGCCTTATCCTCGATATCTATAATTATCACAAACAAAAAACAAAGCCGTATTCCCCGTCTCTTACCCTAAGGGTGCTTTTTTCATGTGAGTTCCCTTTGCCTCTCACAACGAACTACAAAATTAAATATCATTCTTATTTTATTTAATGCATACATAAATACATCATTTGTACTTAATTCATTTCATTCATAAAATACGAAGTTCATTACATAGTACTAACTTACTAACTAATTACATCCCTCATTCCGGTGTTTGGCTATTCTTCCATCGTCTATAAGCCAGAAGGAGATTATTTGATTCAAAAAGGAGATTATTTGATCCCTTCAGGCGATTTCTTCTTCATACAACTCAATCCATTCAAACATTTTTTGCATCATACAACTGAACGAATCGTTCATAGGAGCCGATAGTCCAAAGTCCAAACGAACGAAAAAAACATCCATTCAACTAAAACCATTCATTCGACTCGATAGTCCAAAGTCCAAACGAACGAAAAAACCATTCATTCAACTAAAACCATTCATTCGACTCGAGAGTCCAAATTCCAAACGAAATAAAAAACCATTCATTCAACTAAAACCATTCGAACATTTTTCCATCATACAAATGAACGAATTCGAACTAATCTCTTAACTGAGTCGAACTATCGGCTCGAACGAAACCATAGAATAATCTGTCATGCAAATATACACTAAATTCTCTCTCAGAGAAGCTGCATGCCAACCATTTGACTCAGTCCAACCAGCCATACAAGGCCCCTTTTACACGAACTAAAATTGACAGCAAGCATTTCCATATTTTAGGCAGAAAGATGAAACTTGCTGTCAAAATTAGCGTGTGTAAAATTAGAAAATGTAAAAACTATTGAATATTTTTTTCATTCAATTTGATGAATGAATGATGTTCGACTATCGAATAAATGAATAGTTTGCAACTATCGAATAACTAGATAGTTTTTATTCGATGGTTCCCATCACTAATACATACCCTATACTTGAATGTAAAAGATTTCAAACAATATACAGACTTGGGAGTTGACACTCGGTCAGCTCTATTTATCTGTAAAAATGATCATTGTGGGAGCAGACATTAAGTCAGCTATAATTATAATTTATAGAATAAATATTATAATTATTCTATAAAATAAGATACATTGTATTACCTATCTTAAACGGTGGGAAAATGTATTTGACATATTCTCCACCTAAATAATACTTGTATGCAAGTTAACAACGTAATCAAACTGAGTTAACAACTCAGTGGCGATCGCCTTCGCCGAAAGTTGCTGACTCCAGTGTCAGTTGCCATCGACGTACGATAGAGTACAATAGGATATTTTGCATAAGCGGCAAGCTCCTTTTGCGAGTGTCATATACCACCCAATCGATAATTGATAAATTTGTCAATGAAAAAGGATTCGGTAATGTGTAACTCAGTTGATAAAATTTTTGAGAATAACAAATTTGATACCTCTATTGCGAGTGTCAGAAAAAAGCGATAATATTATTTGTGATGTGTTGCCCCTTTTCAATTCAATTTAATAAAACTAGAACATTTTAAGTAAAATAAGAAAATCAAAATGAGTTCAGTTGGCTTGTGGTTTGATGACGATGAATAATCTACAGTTCTTTTGAAAACTCTCCGAAAAAGAAGGCAGTTAAGGGATGTTTCCAAAGTAGATGTAATTTCGCATTTGATATCATGGGATGGGTAATCCTTATTTAGTTTTGTGAATAATGTTCGTTTATCGAATACAACATTTGAACATTTGTTGTAGGAAATAAGGAAAAAGTAAAAGCAAGAAATTAAAACCACATCGATACCAAAAGTAATAAATCTTGCCACACAATTGCGGTTACATACATATGTATGTATAAAAGTGCTTCTGGGTCATCGAACATTCCATTGGTATGGGCGATCAACTTTACCTCTGTTTTTAAAAAATGTTTTTATAGTACTCGAAGCACACATTTGTCAGTGAATTCAAATCACAAACCGATTTCTTAAATTGAAAAATAAATTAATTCAATTCGAACAACTTCTTTTAGTTCATATTTATATCATATTTGTCTAATTAATACAATCAAACTAAACATACGTCACAAGATATGACTTTATTTGATACGTCAAAAATATAATTGACTTAAAAAAATGTATAATTATCAACAAATTGATTTCAATTGACACTCGCAATACCACTTCGGTTCATACACAATGCACAAATTGAAGTCATATTTAATATGCTAATTACTTCATCCTCGTGTAAATGATGTTTTCCGAAAATTGCTAATCGAACTGAGTTGATGTTAGACGTGTATCCATTTAGGTATTTGACAGCTTTCCAGAACTGAGCAGAAGATTTTGAGGTGTTTGTGATCGCAATGTTTTGTTGTTCAAAGTCTACTTTTTTCATTTAACAAATCCGCTTATATTCCTTGTTGGCATCCTGATAGAGTGCTTTAAAAATGTTGGAGTTATTCGACTTTAGAAGTTTGAGAAACTTAAAAGATTTGCTTCTAGCTTTCATGCAATCCGAATCATAACATTTTTGTTTATATAATGTATGAGTTATTAAATCTTTCTGATGCGGTATGGATTTCTTTATTATTTCCGTTAGAGTTTCAATATTGAGTGTATAATGCTGTGTGCGAAGTTCAATAAAATTCACATTCATATTTCGTTGATACGATTCTATTATTCTGTCATTCCAGACAAATTTCGGCAGAAGACTTAATGAAAAACTATTAATAATCCAAAAAGATCTCGTTTCCTACTTGAAACCTGTCTGAAAGCTTGAGCCAATTTCCCGAAACAAAACAGTAATCCATTATTGAGCATGATGTTCCTCTAATAAAGGTCAGTTCGCCATCTGGGTCTCCTTCACAACTACCATTCGACAAGCACATGTCATTCTCATCAGCAAGTTCAAGTATTTTTGTTCCTTTGCTATCACAAATAGGGTCTTTGGATTTGCGACATGTTTTCAGCAGAGTACTGTTGTATCCCGATGCGAAGTTATTTTGTGTGACTCCTACATGCCCATTAAAATCTTCAATAAGCATTATATTCGTACAGTCCAAGGAGTGCAGTGAGTCGAAATCACGCTGCCACTGATTACAGTTTAAGCAGATAGGTACCAACACTACGTCCAATGTATTCCCTTTCAGGTTTATAGCATCCCTTTCACCAGCTTTTATAAAGATACTCGTATACAGTCCTTTGAGGTCGTCACGAAAGACGAATAGTGTTCCACCACTTCCTCTCCCGAAAGTGAAGCTTCACTTGTGATCCCACAAAGAAATTTTAAAAGATGAGTCTCATTGACGGAGCCCTTTCATAATGGGAATCATTTTTGCCCGACGTTGTATAACGTTATAGGGTAAGTCCTTTAGGATGCTTATTCTAGTACCCCTCAATTTGAAAGCATTGTTCATCACACTCCAGGCAGACTCCTTCGATCTCACCTTATCTTTAGAATTATCGTAGATTTGTTCGTGTTATGGCTGTGTATCCTATACGCCGACTCAACAATTCGTTTTGGAGTTGCGTCAGCTAACCCGGAGCAAATGGATATAGCCTTTTCGCACATGTCTATTTGATCTTCAACAGGCAGGTGAAGAACAAGATTCGTTTCAGTACTCATCTGTGCGAGTCGGTCAAGCTGGTTCTCAAGACGTTTGTTTTGTTCTTCTAGATATTCAACTTTTTGCCTCGCACTCAATGCTGAAATTTGTGTGAAGAAATCTTGCAGATCTGCCTTTGAGGCTAATTGTTCCACAAGTTATTTGCTGTTTTCGAGTAAAATTTCTTGCATTCTCTCAACACTCAGAGTAGAAGTAGATCCCATAGTTAGTTTTGGTTCGTTGCCACTTAAGTTTTGGTGTCGTTTTTTGTCTCCTGGGTGTTCCGGAGAAGTGTATGATATTCCTCTTTTTACCATTAATAGGTTGGTTTATTGATGCAATTTTTTACTTTGCTTTAATATAGCTCAGATGTTAGGGCTTACTCGAATTCAATTGCTTGAGGTAGTCCGTCTCTTGATTTATAAGGTGGGTGTGTTTCCTTAATTAAATTTCACTTAAAACACTTATCTTTTCAGCTTTTTGATCTGGAGATAAATTATTACTTCCACTTTGACAGCAATAGGGGTGTAAGTTGATATGTATATCATATTTCTGTATTTAATACAAACAAACTAAAAATTGTTCACAAGATATGAATTGATCTCCTCAAGAATATGAATGACTAAAAAATTGATGATTATCAACAAAATTGATATCAATTGATATTCGCAGTACCACTTTGTTCCATTCACAATGCTCAAATTGACACGGACCAATCGTTCGTTGATAATTGACAATCGCAATATCAACGAGTCAATTTTGTTGATAAGTATCATTTAACAATTATTTTTTGACACTAGCTATAGGGGTGTGAGTATCGCGCGGTTGAGTCAGGGAGTCGTAGTCGGTTGGTTTTTAATTTATAAGCGACACAGTTCTCAAGCAAATAATAAGTAAATAAATAATAATGAAGTACATATCTATTAAAAAGCAAACAGCCTTGTGTTAATTCGCATGTTATGCTTAATTTTTCAGTAAAGATCAGTTCATATTTGAAACTCCAAGTGGACGGTGTTCGTCTTCTCTAATTTGCTCCATACTATTCAGAAGCCGGATACATTTAATGGCCGTTGGTTCATCTGCGACAGAGTCGGCCATATGGCACGCGTCTGCAGGCAGCGTCGGAAACGTTCCAGATCTCAGTCACCGGTACATATCATCAAGAGACGACAGCCGGATGCAACACGAAAAGGGCGGCAGCGAGCCCTTCGTTAAACCAAAAGAAGTCAGTTTTGAGGAGCATAAACTGATTTCTACAACGGATTCCCCCACAGTCTCTATTTCCCAACTCAGAAGGAACTCTGGCAACCTCACTGTCACTGGCGTCGTTGGAGGAAGAAGGTTAACGGTGACATTAAATACGAGAGCATCACATTCGATCATAAGGAGTGATCTGGTGGAAGAGGTAGAGCTGTTGAACGGGATGCGGCTACATACAGCTACGGGGAGAATGCACCGATACTTGGAAAGATAACCGAGAGTATCAGTTATGTTTCTATACCCACGGTTAGGCATAAAAAAATACTTTATTATATTTCTTTACTTCTTTATTTATACTTTTTACTTTATTCAAAATAAATAGAAAATCAACCGTACTTCACTGTGATCTCAAGAAGAAGAAACCTTGACTGAACATACTGTCTCTTCTTAAAACATGAAAGCTGTTGACACAGCTTTTGCGATGAGCACATGTCCGTCTGTGGGAAAAGAATGAAGAACGGAAGTGAAGTCAGCGACGTAACTTGAGCACATGTTGGTGTGTGGGAAAGAAATGGAGAACGGAAGTCAAGTCTGCGACGTAACTCCCCCCTTAGAATTCTGCTCCGAAGAATCTAATGCTTCGATTTCAATTCTAAAGTTTATTTTATCGGTTATACTACGATTGTAACTCGTGCAATAATGAAAATGAATGTTGCAATTAAAATGAATGTTATTCCGGAAATAATATACTGATGCCTAATATAATTTAATTTTACTTCTTTAATTAATTTTTCGTTTTGTACATGTTTTGCGTGCATTTCTTCTGTGGAAAAGTTAATTATAATGTGCCTAATTGATACATTATTAAAATTAGGAATTATAAAATTATTATGTATAATAAAATGTTCATATCTTTATTTATTTATTTTTAGTTTACAGTTTTCGAATATAAGTAAATTATTACCCATAAGATTAACACTATAGTTATGACAGTTATGAAATACTTGGGTATGTAGAATAATCGTAGTAACTATAATTAAAATAATTATTTGCTTTATCTCTATATTTCAATGTCATATAATATTACATCATGGGTTTTCTTTAAGAATCTGAGATATGCAACTATCAATAATTATTTTAAGATTATTTACATGAATTGTTTTGTTTATAAATTCGTAGTTTATATTTCCATCAGTTATAACATTTTTGTGAAATGTCGATAGTTCACAATTGTTTTTGTTAGGAATTGGTTCAATAAGTACTTTATAAAACTTAACTTCTGAATATATTGATATCATCAGGACCAACATAATTTAGTTATTATGAATGACAACTGAACTTTTTATGTTAGGCAATTCATTAATTGTTATGTTAAGCGCTTCAATATCTTTAGGTGACAGGACATTTCCTCCCAAGACTTCTTACTTGGTCTTTTAGAAATTCTATGTCGTACTGGATTTGAGCTGCTTGTTGCATTTGTGCTATTTCTGATACTTCTCGATTTATTGCATTGCCTATACCTAGCAGTTGATCTTTCATATGTAATTGTTGTCTGTTAATATGTTTTGTAAAGTGATAGTATCTGGTCGTTATGTCCGTTTATTAAGTCTTTGCTATTTTTCTCATTAGTTTCTAAGCTTTTCTTAATTTCCTCCTCGTCATCATAGTCCATAATTCCAGCTAACAGCTTTAAACCTTTTCCAATGATGTTAACTAAACCTCTCCTTCCTCTATGATGATTGTTCTGTAATAAACCTTCTATGTCTTCTGCTAAAAGCTTGATACTGTGTAACATGGTTGGATATAGATTTTTTGAGTTGATTTTATTTAAGTTATGTTCTACGCTTTCCGTCCATAAGCTTAAGTTTACGTTATGAAGACTTTTTGTGTATCCTGTAAATACTTGAAGTTGTTCGTCCCTTATGGTTATGTACCCTTGTCCGTCGTTTAAGTTTTGTGCGTCGAGTTTTTTGAGTAAGCAGGGTACCAGGATAATAGTATCTGGAAAAAAAATTGTTCTGTGTTTTTATATTTGTATATTCGCTTGACTTGAGTTTAATGTATGGTCTGATTTTATACTGTTACTGCTTTTAGCACTTTATCGCGAAGTGTGCTGGAAACGTTTCCATTGTCTGCTATAAAAGTTCGAATGTGCTCGTTAAGAGTGGAGTGGAATCTTTAAATGTCAGAATTTCCTGTCTTGTTATAGGGTATGGTAACGTGAAGTTCTACACTGTTTTCTTTGGGGAATTCTCTTATGAGATTTGAGGTAAATCCTGATTCTCCCTCTGTGACTATTTTCTGTGTGATTCCGAAATTATCAAATCTGCATTGTAATGTTTTTAAGAGAGCTTTCTAAGTTCTGTGTCTTATTTCTTGAACTGTGACATGCTTAGTAAATTTGTCGATCATAGTGACGTACATAAGATTTATGTTTAGATGTTTATATGGATTATTTGGTTCGGTTGATTTGGTGTTTCAGATATTTTAATAGGTATTTTGTTTGGTTGCCATTCGTATTTAGATTTGTTATAGATCTCGCAGTTATTAATGCATTTTTGAATATGGTCTTTTAACTTTGGGGCGTAATAAACATCTTTAATCTCGGCATACGTATCGCTTATGCCTCGATGATTTAATAACTTATGTGTTTTGATAATAACTTCTGCTAATTTTTCCTCGTCTGTCAAGTCGCCTAGAAACTTACTGCATTTTATTACTTTTATGAGCTAATTCCTACTAAAGTATTTAATGTAAACGTCTTGGAATTTAACAAAAATGTGGTCATGTACTGAATATACACCTACTATTCCTTCAGCAGGGAGAAAATCTTTTCATAAGCTCTAAAATGAATTCTACTTTGAAATTTTTTTATTCGATCACAATTCTTTTTTTTCCGAAGTCATTTTGTAATTTATGGTTGTTGATTCGTCCGCAGATTTTAAAATGATTTGTGTTTTGTACAGGCTTACAGGAGAGTCTACACTATAGCTACTTGGCTGTCTCTCCCTTTCACATATTATGTCTCGAAATTGTACTCCTCGAGTTTAATTTTTCATCTTTGAAGCTTGACGTTCCTTTCTCTGAGTGAACTAAGCCAAACTTAAGGTCGATGGTCGGTCCTTATAGTAAATTCCCTCCCATAGAGGTGGGGTCTGAAATATTTAGTTACCCACACAATGGCTAAAAGTTCCTTCTCGATAGTAGAGTATCGAGTTTCGTGCTCATTGAGGGTGCGACTAGCATAACATATCGGGTGATTGTCTTGTGTTAGAACTGCACCTAGGGCGTAATTAGATGCGTCCGTTGTGAGAGTAATTTTTTTTTGGAAGTCGGGGTATTTTAAAATGGGTTCGGAAGTTATTAATTTTTTGTAAATTTTAGTAAAATTTTGGCGTTCTTCTTTAAGAACATAGTTATCGGTTTCGCCACCTTAGATTAATCCTGGATAAACTTTCTATAACACCCAGTGATGCCTAAAAATACTTTGTTGTTTTTGGTAATTTATAGTTGTTTATGGCTGAAACTTTATTTGGATTCGGCTTGATACCTTCTGTTGTTACTATGTGGCCTAAAAATTCGGTTTCATTTTTCAGAAACTTGCTTTTGTCCAGTTGGATTTTGAGATTTACTTCTTTGAGTCTCTTGGATATTTTCTTAAGTGATACTAAGTGTTCCTCAACACTAGTCAAAAATTGTATGATGTCGTCCATGTAGACGAGACATATTTTACCTATTAATTAAACTAGAACAGAGTTCATCAAGCGTTGATACGTCGCGGGCACGTTTTCAAGCCGAAAGGCATGCGCTCAAATTCATAATGCCCATCATTGGTTGAAAACGCTGTTTTCCTTCTATCCTCCTCAGCAAGATTAGTGCTGAATATGGTGAATTACTAGGGCGGATTATTCCTTGTTCTAGCATTTCGCTTATTTGTTTCTTAACTTCATTCTTGTGCACTTCAGGATACCTGTAGTTCTTCGTATAAGTTAGGATATCGTTCGCTGTCTTTATTTGGTGCTTAATCGCGTTTGTGAAAGACAGGCCACTTCCCTCTTGATAAAATAATATTGGGAAATTAATTCAACTATTTTTTCTTTTTCCTTTTGATTAAGGTGATCAAGTCTTATCTGTGTTGAACCCCTAGTTGTGAAACCAGTTTTTCGTAGTTCTCAATCGTAATAGCTTCCTCCCCATTTTCATTGAAGCATATTGGAATTTTCGTTTCCTCAACTATTAAAATATTATTCCTATAATCAAGGACTGCATTCATTGGTAATAGGATATTATTCCGTGAAAAATGTCATAGAATTTATACTCAAGGAATTCGGTAGTTTTGTGTGGCGTACCAAATTCTGTGAATAGTGAAATTCTTACGTTAGTTTTAGCATATATGGTATTGATGAGCTAGTAGTCTTAACTTCTATTGGTTTTTGTAAATGTATTTGCCATTTTGGGTGGCATAACTCTTTGTTAAGAATGCTCGTCTCCGACCCTGGGTCAAAGAGAATTCTTCATTGTATTTGCCGTTTTTAGTTCGTACTACTATGTAGGGTAATCGACCGTACGGCTTTCTTCGCGAAAATCCGGGTCGCTCTCTAAGGTGTTTTCCTCTCTTTATCACGAAGCGGACAATGTGTCCATAAGTTCTGTCTGATTATTGTAATTCTTCTAATTAGCCTTAAAATTTCCTGAGTTATTGTATCTAGATGTACGTGGCCTATTATCGTTTCTGGTTGTGTTTCCATAATTATTTCTATGTACCTGAGTAGTTATTCCTAGATGTGCTTACATTGTAGTTTCTATAGGTACCTGATCTATTGGTGTTATTATAATTATTATTACGGTTATTGTTGCTGTTGTTATTATAACTGTTACTGCTATTGTAGTTATAATTATATTTTCTTTTGATTTTTATGAAATTTTCTGTGTGCATACCCTGTTTGTTGCAGGATTTGAATAGCTTGTTCGAGGTTCTCGGGAATCCTACAGTAAAGTAGTCCTCTCATTGGTTCCAGAATTTTGGTTATAATGAGTCTAAAGGCTGTATTAATATTTTGTTCCAGTACTTCGGAACTATTACCCCTTTCGATTCTAGTTTTATTGCTTAACCTCCGCAAAGCATGTTTTGTTTTGTCATAAAAGTCTTGGCAACTAGTTCTAAACTGTAGAACTCTTAAGTCATCATATAATTAGTTTACCGATTTGACATCACCGAAATATTGATAAAATAATTTTTAACGTCTTCCCAGTTTTTAACGTAATTTATTTCAATTACCTCTCGGGATTTGCCTACTAGTCTATTTTTCAAATTGGTCGAATTTTCCTATCACCTAAGTCTATGAAGTTGCATAAGTTTTCCCAATTTCCATCGTATGTGGGTAGGGAGATTAGATATTTAACATCTAAGACTAAACTTACTAAGCTAACTTGTGCTGCTGCAGTGGTTGCTGTAGTGGTTGCCCTAGTCTCCTCTTCTGCTTCGCTGATCATTCTCTGCTGGTCGAATAGAATCCTCCCTATCTCACGTTGGTTTCCCGGCTTGGGAACTTTACTTGTTCCTTGTTTTGGCACGTTTTATTCTTTTTTGCACTTTTTTCACTGGTTTGTCCTTTTATCAGGTTTATGTTGCACTTTTTTTATTCTTATAAAGTTTTATTTATGTTACTTTTTCTTTATGCTTTATTTCGCACTGCATTTATCTCTAAACAAACTATGTTTTTTTCTTTTTTTTTTGCGTTTTTCAACTGCGTTTGTTCTTAAACGAACTTTTCGGGTTTACCGACTGCGTTTGTTCTTAAACGTACTTTTCGCGTTTACCGACTGCGCCAGTTATGTTTCTATACCCACGGTTAGGCATAAAAAAACACTTTATTATTTTTCTTTACTTCTTTATTTATACTTTTTACTTTATTCAAAATACAATATTTTAAAGCGTACAACCGGTTTACAACCGAAAATCAACCGTACTTCACTATGATCTCAAGAAGTAGAAACATTGACTGAACATGCGTCTCTTCTTAAAGCATGAAAACTGTTGACATAGCTTTTGTGATGAGCACATGTTCGTCTGTGGGAAAGGAATGGAGAACGGAAGCGAAGTCTGCGACGTAACTTATCACCATAGGTAGTACGACAGTTGAGCACGGTTTACTAGTAGCGTATATTGTGAACGAGTTGATTTTGGGCGCGGACTTTATGATCAGGACCGACATGACTTTGGACCTTGGGCGGAGAATTCTGAAAGGACGTCAGGGTTCCGCCGAAATCTGACTTCCGTGGCGAAGTCTATAGATGCAAATTTGTCGCTTGCATCGCGCTTGGGTAAGTGAGGACGGCAAAACAACGCTAAAATTGATTGTGGTTCCGAAGTGGACACAAGTCAGCGCCACCAGTATCGCATACGGGGAAAGGGGAAAATAAGGGAGAAACTTCATTCACAGCCTAATTTTGTGAAGTGCCGTTGCCTCGTCACTTCAGGTGACAATAAAGTTACGGACGAGGAACCACCAACAACTGTAGCATCAACATGAACTGCAATAGCAGCAACAAGAGTGACAGCTTCAACCTCAGCTGCAGCTTCAAGAAATCATTTTCCACCACTGGATAATGTTAACTATGAATCGGTGGGGTGCTCCTACGGAAGCAGCCGGAATCGTTATCGTGATTTAACGCCTCGGTCTGAATCCGAACTGGGTCTAAAGGCGGTCCCGCTCTCTATCCAGGGACAGATCGCTCAGCTCCAAAAGCAGTTCCTGGAGCAAGCAGCGCGGGTTGACCTCATTTACTCTAACGCCACACAATTCTAATATCTGCGTATGGAGCTAGTAACCTTAAGAGCCTTGCAGTGAATGTGAATTCAAAACGTGCTAATGGTCAGCAAAACTAAACTGAAACAGACGCGCAAGCTCTGGTACAAGAATTATGTAGCACGTAATTAGAAGAGACGGGCCCCAATCCTTGCAATGGGGCGGGTTTCGTCTCCTAATTAAAATGGCCTAAGCCTTAAAGTCATATATCGCAGTAAAGTGCGAAGATTTCAATTATTAGAAATGTGTGTCGCACGCATCCCTCTCCATTGTTGAAAGCGGTTGTATGTGATCGCCATCAACGCACCTGATAATCCAGACCACAACCGAAATTTCATATCAGAGTTTGACACTCTTTTTACTAGCCTTCGACTGAGCTCGGAGTAAAACTGTATTATATATTATTTATTGCCGGGGACTTAAACACTCTCGAGTGTACAACGAGAGTGGAACCCCATTGTTTAACTGGTTACTAACAGAAACGTTACGAACAAAGAGGTTGTCAAGTATTTCATACGAATACATGACGTAATCAAACGTGTCATGAACAAGATTATTCCAAAGGTAGAACAAATCGATGACAGCGATGCTTATCGAAATGCCACTATTGACGCACTACACGTGCACAAAAGTAGGCTGCTGCAAGGACTTAAACTCTTGTGCAGATGGTTTACAGATCCACAAAACGCGGAAGTCAAGGCACTGGCGTCGGAGATCAAGAACCTCCAATAGTTCACTGTTCACTGTACGATCTAACAACCATAGTAACTTCCCGCAAGTAAATAAAATATTTCGGAGAAAAGATCAAAGCGACATTAAGAGCATTAGACTTCCTAGGACGACAAATAACGAACATTTTCTCGCTACAATTGACATCGATCAAAATGTGGCAGTACTAAATGATTTCTTCGTGGTTGAAGATTCTCAGGAGAAGGTGAAAGCAATCGGTGCTATGTTCCACTGTATACGGTTAACGAGGTTCGTAGGCCGAATCACGAACTGAAGACCAAATCTCTGCTGAAATTCAGTAATCTTCGTAATGAGAGAAGTCAATGGCGATATGAGAATTCAGGTTTTACGAGGTTCAATGATGATTACATGGTGCCGTCGCCAATGAAGGAAATCACACCTTGATTCTGAAGAACATCTTTATTGTGTCTTCTAAATGGGAACCGATGTATACCGAATATTGATCTTCTCCATGTTTCCCCCGAAGCGGTGCATTGATCGTATGTTCTTTCTAGGAGATCATAGAAGTCATCCTTGCTATCATCGTCTTTGTCCTCCGTTGGAGCGTGGCTTGATGATGTTGCGTTAGGTTGATGTTGCCGAATGTTGCCTTGATCCGGATTGTTGTGAGGCGTTCGCTTATGTATCTAAAGCTTAAGACTTCTTGCCTAAGTCTGCCTCGAACAACAAAACCGCATCCAAACAAGCGCTGCCTTCGCTGTTTGTAGCAATCGGCGTAATATATGTCGCAGGTTTTCATCCTCTTTTTGCCCGGCCCATCCCATCGCACCTCCTGGATGGCGGTGATGTCAGCCTTATAGGCTTCTAGAGCCTCCGCAAGTTCATCGGCTGCACGTGGTCTGTTAAGTGACCTCACATTCCACGTGCAGAACCGAAAATCGTTGTCCTTGTTTCGTTGTCCATGGTCGTCAGCAGTAGGGTCATCCGTATCCGAGGCTTGTTGCCGTCTTTGAACTATTGCGTATTTTACACGGTGGGGAAGTTAACCCCACGCGAAACCCCCGAACCTGGAGGACTGGGGCCTGGTTTAAGCCCCCGGACAAGGGGTCGCTGCATACATTGGTTCACCTGTAAGCGGCTGCAGTAGAGGTTATCCAGGGGGCGCCGCGAAGAGGCTGTATGTCAACTTGACCTGTGCACTTACAGGGATCGTTGCTGGCATCTCGCCAGGTTGAGAGCAATCAATAACTTTGGCCTGGATGCACAGGCCCATACCCTCCACCAACAGAAGAAATTACAAAAAAGATAGTAAACTCAGAGCTATCTACCTACTCTCAACGTTTATAATCTTCACAGTAGCAACGACATTGGTTTTTGCAATCAGACATCGTTTTAAAGCCGAATTAGATACTTCGCTCCACATGTGCATTTACAAAGGTCGTTGCTGGCATCTCGCCAAGCTAAGAGCAATCAACAACTTTGCCCTGGAAGCACAGGCCCATGCCCTCCAAAATATATCAATCCCGACAAATCTTCGGTGGATCAGTCTTCTTTCTTGCATGAGCAAGTTTTGAAAAGATAGGCATTCGAGTTCGAAAACAATAGATTAAGCCAAATAAGGTCATACCAGACAACCATTTCGGATTCAGGGCCTGTCATGAAACCATACAAGTCGCGTCTAAGCTGGTGTTCGACATTTAGTGGAACAAATATAAAAAAACAACGCACATGTTTAACTTCGAAAAAGCGTTCGACACCGTTTGGTTGGAGGACATCTTCCTCAAGCAGGTCAGGCTAAGCATTAGTAAACCATTGTTATAAATCATGAGATGATACTAGGTAGAAAGTTCGCCGTGGCTATATAACTTCTTCCACGGTTCTGACATCAAAGCCGGTCTAAAACAGGCAGCGGTTGGTTTGCCGATCCTGTTTTCAATATTCACTACAGATCTTTTAGGGCCTGATGGTCGAAGAAATAAACAAGTTAATCGATCTTTTTAAATCCAAGTTTTTGACAGTTTTCTTGGTAAAAAAAACTAGAGACGAACCAAAAAAAAACAACCTAGCCCGAAAGGCACTATAGGGTCAGTAGGTCAGGTGTAAGATCTTTTGTTAAGTTAGTTAAGCTAGTTTTAAGCATTTTTGTCTAGCATGTAAGTAAATTGGGAAACAAAAATGAAGATAAAAAATAGGGAGAATAAACGAAATTTTGGAGTAATATCACAACCGATCACGTGCAGGGCATTTGGACATCACAAAGACGGTTTAAGGAGTTAAGCAGTGGTTCTACTGGGTTGGATGCAACAGGCAGTAACAGAATGGAATCAGGCATATGATATTTTAACGAAGGCGAAAGGGCCGCATTCAAGATGCAGCAGTACAACGTTGGAGCACCGTTCGAAAGGGTCGCCGTGGATGTAGCAGGGCCCTTTCCAACCAGCGAATATGTTACTAAGTACGTCCTGTAATCGTCTATTTCAGCAAGTGGCCGGAGACGTATACCATACCGAATCAGGAAACCGAAATTTGGGCGGGTATTCTTCCGCAATTGGATATGTCGTTTCAGTGTTCCCTTGGAGCTGCACATAGACCGGGGAAGAAATTTTGAGTCCGCTGTGTTCAGGCAGCGTGTCAGACCTTAGGCGTACATAAGACAAGGGCAACACCGTAGCATCCACAATCGGACGGTATGGTGTAAAGGTTCAACCGGACACTTTAGGAGTATCTGAGGAAAGTAGTCGACTGGAATCAACAAAACTGTGACTAACAAGTGTTCAGTGTTTTTTAGTCTTTGCTTTTTTATTTCGCAATCCATTACAACAATATACTAGACAAAAATGCTTAAAACTAGGTATACGACAATGTCACTAAATTGATTAAATGAAGGCAAGGTATGACATCAGGGCAAATTCTGGAGGCTTTGAAGAGGAACAATTTGTATTGCTTCACAATCCACAACGGAAGAAAGGACTGTCACCCAAGCCACCCATAAAACGGATTAATGATGAAGTATACCGGATCCAATGGATCTGCAGCAGCAGAGCAAAAATTGAAATTGTCCATCTCATAATCACATATATTGCATTGCAGTTATATAATGTAAAATCAGTGTGTGGTCCGTGGCGTTGTGGGTACGTGCGTCGACCCCAACCTCGACGTCGTAGGTTCGATTCCAGCTCTGAGCGACAGAAATAATTTTCACGGCCCCACCTCTTTCGAGTCACTGACAATGCTCAAAGAGTATTTCCCGTCTAGAAAAAGCTTCTCAAACTTGGCCGTTCGGAGTCGGCGTAAAATTGTAGGTCCCTTCCACTCGTGAGAGAACAATGGCACGCACAACACTAGTGGTTGCTGAGAAGCTAAGCCCTGGCCCTCTATGGGCTGTAGCGCCACCCATATTATACCCAGTGTTACCCCGTCCACCCCGCGTCTATTATTCACAGACCTAAATGCCATCGAGCATCTTTGAGACATTTTAGAGAAGAAGCTCCGAGAACATCAGATCCCAAGCAAAAGTTGCTTAAAAGAACTCATTTCGGAGGAATCGAACAACACATCCCCCGAAGTCACTAGAGAGCTTGTGTCTTTAAAGGAAAGTTGGCTAAAAGACCTAATCGCAAAAGCCCAGAACAATATTTGATTTCTAAATAACTAGATGGTAATTGCGTTGCACCGGAAATGGGGAATGCATTGAAAAGATAACCAAGGAGACGTCGACAACTCTAAACACACCTAAATACCTGAGCCATTTCACATTACCAGATCATAGAATGTATGATTTCTAATTAATTTTAATTGAATATACGAATATTAAATTGTGCTTGTCCATAAATCAAGTTGACATACAGCCTCCTAGTGGCGCCCCTGGATAGCCATCACAACAACCGTTGTGTGGTGAACTAATGTATGCAGCGATCCCCCTCTGCCCGAGGTTCAAATAATGGGCCTGGCCTACCAGTTGTAGTTTGTGCGTGAGGTTAACTCCCTCACCACATAAAAAACCAACGGTTACGAACCGACGACAGGCCTCAGATATGGACGGATTCAAAGTTGACGACCCCAGCAAACGATCAAAAGACAATGATTTTCGGTTCTGCACGTGCAATTTGAGGTCCCTAAACAACGGATTCGTTGTTCGAGGCAGGCTTAGGCAAAAAGCCTTAAGCTTTGATTATATCAGCGAGCGCCTCATAACAATCCGCATCAAGGCTAAATTCGGGAACATCAGCCTGATTTGCGCACACGCCCCGACGGAGGAGAAGGATGACTCCTATGATCTCCTAGAAAGAACAGATCGTTCTAGAAGATTTCAACGCACAGCTGGGCATGGAAGAAATCTTTGCTATAGTCATCGGAAAACACAGCCTGCACGACAACACGTCCGGAAACGGACTCAGGCTGGTAGATTTCGCCTCGGGGCGTAACCTCTCTGTAATGAGCACGCGGTTCCCACACCTCAACATCCATAAGGGGACCTGGCGGTCTCCTGATCAATCAACCGTCAACCAGATTGATCACGTTGCGATCGAAGTCAGACACTCCTCCAATATTCTCGATGTCCGCACGTTCCGAGGAGCCAACATCGACTCGGACCATTTCCTTGTTGTAGCCAAGGTGCGGATGAGGATATCGAGAGAAGTACGGAGTCGAGAAAGAACACTACGGTTTGACGTAGGAAAGCTACAATCGCAATTGACCGCTAGGAACTTTGCCGACCGAGTCTCTCTGAAACCAAAATATATCAATCCCGACAAATCTTCGGTGGATCAGTCTTCTTTCTTGCATGAGCAAGTTTTGAAAAGATAGGCATTCGAGTTCGAAAACAATAGATTAAGCCAAATAAGGTCATACCAGACAACCATTTCGGATTCAGGGCCTGTCATGAAACCATACAAGTCGCGTCTAAGCTGGTGTTCGACATTTAGTGGAACAAATATAAAAAAACAACGCACATGTTTAACTTCGAAAAAGCGTTCGACACCGTTTGGTTGGAGGACATCTTCCTCAAGCAGGTCAGGCTAAGCATTAGTAAACCATTGTTATAAATCATGAGATGATACTAGGTAGAAAGTTCGCCGTGGCTATATAACTTCTTCCACGGTTCTGACATCAAAGCCGGTCTAAAACAGGCAGCGGTTGGTTTGCCGATCCTGTTTTCAATATTCACTACAGATCTTTTAGGGCCTGATGGTCGAAGAAATAAACAAGTTAATCGATCTTTTTAAATCCAAGTTTTTGACAGTTTTCTTGGTAAAAAAAACTAGAGACGAACCAAAAAAAAACAACCTAGCCCGAAAGGCACTATAGGGTCAGTAGGTCAGGTGTAAGATCTTTTGTTAAGTTAGTTAAGCTAGTTTTAAGCATTTTTGTCTAGCATGTAAGTAAATTGGGAAACAAAAATGAAGATAAAAAATAGGGAGAATAAACGAAATTTTGGAGTAATATCACAACCGATCACGTGCAGGGCATTTGGACATCACAAAGACGGTTTAAGGAGTTAAGCAGTGGTTCTACTGGGTTGGATGCAACAGGCAGTAACAGAATGGAATCAGGCATATGATATTTTAACGAAGGCGAAAGGGCCGCATTCAAGATGCAGCAGTACAACGTTGGAGCACCGTTCGAAAGGGTCGCCGTGGATGTAGCAGGGCCCTTTCCAACCAGCGAATATGTTACTAAGTACGTCCTGTAATCGTCTATTTCAGCAAGTGGCCGGAGACGTATACCATACCGAATCAGGAAACCGAAATTTGGGCGGGTATTCTTCCGCAATTGGATATGTCGTTTCAGTGTTCCCTTGGAGCTGCACATAGACCGGGGAAGAAATTTTGAGTCCGCTGTGTTCAGGCAGCGTGTCAGACCTTAGGCGTACATAAGACAAGGGCAACACCGTAGCATCCACAATCGGACGGTATGGTGTAAAGGTTCAACCGGACACTTTAGGAGTATCTGAGGAAAGTAGTCGACTGGAATCAACAAAACTGTGACTAACAAGTGTTCAGTGTTTTTTAGTCTTTGCTTTTTTATTTCGCAATCCATTACAACAATATACTAGACAAAAATGCTTAAAACTAGGTATACGACAATGTCACTAAATTGATTAAATGAAGGCAAGGTATGACATCAGGGCAAATTCTGGAGGCTTTGAAGAGGAACAATTTGTATTGCTTCACAATCCACAACGGAAGAAAGGACTGTCACCCAAGCCACCCATAAAACGGATTAATGATGAAGTATACCGGATCCAATGGATCTGCAGCAGCAGAGCAAAAATTGAAATTGTCCATCTCATAATCACATATATTGCATTGCAGTTATATAATGTAAAATCAGTGTGTGGTCCGTGGCGTTGTGGGTACGTGCGTCGACCCCAACCTCGACGTCGTAGGTTCGATTCCAGCTCTGAGCGACAGAAATAATTTTCACGGCCCCACCTCTTTCGAGTCACTGACAATGCTCAAAGAGTATTTCCCGTCTAGAAAAAGCTTCTCAAACTTGGCCGTTCGGAGTCGGCGTAAAATTGTAGGTCCCTTCCACTCGTGAGAGAACAATGGCACGCACAACACTAGTGGTTGCTGAGAAGCTAAGCCCTGGCCCTCTATGGGCTGTAGCGCCACCCATATTATACCCAGTGTTACCCCGTCCACCCCGCGTCTATTATTCACAGACCTAAATGCCATCGAGCATCTTTGAGACATTTTAGAGAAGAAGCTCCGAGAACATCAGATCCCAAGCAAAAGTTGCTTAAAAGAACTCATTTCGGAGGAATCGAACAACACATCCCCCGAAGTCACTAGAGAGCTTGTGTCTTTAAAGGAAAGTTGGCTAAAAGACCTAATCGCAAAAGCCCAGAACAATATTTGATTTCTAAATAACTAGATGGTAATTGCGTTGCACCGGAAATGGGGAATGCATTGAAAAGATAACCAAGGAGACGTCGACAACTCTAAACACACCTAAATACCTGAGCCATTTCACATTACCAGATCATAGAATGTATGATTTCTAATTAATTTTAATTGAATATACGAATATTAAATTGTGCTTGTCCATAAATCAAGTTGACATACAGCCTCCTAGTGGCGCCCCTGGATAGCCATCACAACAACCGTTGTGTGGTGAACTAATGTATGCAGCGATCCCCCTCTGCCCGAGGTTCAAATAATGGGCCTGGCCTACCAGTTGTAGTTTGTGCGTGAGGTTAACTCCCTCACCACATAAAAAACCAACGGTTACGAACCGACGACAGGCCTCAGATATGGACGGATTCAAAGTTGACGACCCCAGCAAACGATCAAAAGACAATGATTTTCGGTTCTGCACGTGCAATTTGAGGTCCCTAAACAACGGATTCGTTGTTCGAGGCAGGCTTAGGCAAAAAGCCTTAAGCTTTGATTATATCAGCGAGCGCCTCATAACAATCCGCATCAAGGCTAAATTCGGGAACATCAGCCTGATTTGCGCACACGCCCCGACGGAGGAGAAGGATGACTCCTATGATCTCCTAGAAAGAACAGATCGTTCTAGAAGATTTCAACGCACAGCTGGGCATGGAAGAAATCTTTGCTATAGTCATCGGAAAACACAGCCTGCACGACAACACGTCCGGAAACGGACTCAGGCTGGTAGATTTCGCCTCGGGGCGTAACCTCTCTGTAATGAGCACGCGGTTCCCACACCTCAACATCCATAAGGGGACCTGGCGGTCTCCTGATCAATCAACCGTCAACCAGATTGATCACGTTGCGATCGAAGTCAGACACTCCTCCAATATTCTCGATGTCCGCACGTTCCGAGGAGCCAACATCGACTCGGACCATTTCCTTGTTGTAGCCAAGGTGCGGATGAGGATATCGAGAGAAGTACGGAGTCGAGAAAGAACACTACGGTTTGACGTAGGAAAGCTACAATCGCAATTGACCGCTAGGAACTTTGCCGACCGAGTCTCTCTGAAACTCTCCGAAAGTTCGACGCTGCCTGCACATTCAATAGAAGAAGAATAGAAACGTTGTCAAAAAGCCATCAAAGAACCCATGGTTTGACGACGAGGGCAGGCAGGTACATGCAGCCAAGCAGGAGGCCTACAAGGCAACACTGCATCGAACAACGAAAGCTGTTCGTGAGCTTTGCGAACAGAAGAGAAGGGAAGAGCATCGGCTTCTCATAAAGAAAAAGAAAGAGCATGAGAAGCGCGCGGTCGAGGAGATAGAGAGGCAGGAAGTTATGGCAGGAATGACGTCCGAAAGTTTTACCAAAAGGTAAAACAAGTATCAGGAAGATATAGACCTCGGACCGAAGCCTGCAGGGACAAAAATGGACAACTAGTAGTAGAATAGCAGTCGATGGTGAAAATCATTTCTGTAGACTGTTAAACGGCGATGACGACACAAATTCCGCTGTCAGGCGGAATGTTTCACTCAATTTGGACGATGATGAACACGAATTCCGTCCCTCCGACATAGAAGAAGTCAAGATAGCGATATCTAGACTGAAGTCGAACAAAGCTGCTGGAGCGGACGGATTGTCCGCGGAACTGTTTAAGGCAGCTGGAGATGACCTAGTTGGGCGCATGTACCAGCTCATCTGTAAGATATGGTCGGAGGAAAGCATGCCCGATGAGTGGAATCTGAGCGTCGTTTGTCCGGTTGACAAGAAAGGAGATCCCTTTGACTGCGCCAATTATCGTGGGATCAGCCTCCTTAACATCGCGTACAAGATCTTCTCTGCCGTTTTGTGTGAACGCCTGAAACCCTTTGTCAACAACCTGATAGGTCCTTATCAGTGCGGTTTCAGGCCAGGAAAGTCCACTAACGATCAAATTTTCACATTACCGCAGATCCTGGAAAAGACTCAAGAGATGCAGATCGACACCCACCACCTATTTGTCGATTTCAAGGCCGCATATGACAGCGTGCATAGAGACGAGCTATACAGCGCCATGTCTAGTTTTGACATTCCTGCCAAACTCTTCAGGTTGTGCAGGATGACGATGGAGAACTCTCGCTGCTCCATCAAGGTCGGTAACGAACTCACCGGAAGCCGCTAAAATGGGTCTAGCGGTAAACCAGGGCAAAACAGAGCGTCATATTGGGTAGCAGAAACTTTGAGGTAGTCAAGGACTTCGTCTACCTAGGCTCCGGAGTAAATAGGGACAACAATACCAGTACCGAGATCAAGCGCAGAATTACTCTTGCCAATCGCTGTTTCTTTGGGCTCAAGAGGCAATTGAGTAACAGAGCCATCTCTCGAAACACCAAATTGAGCTTGTATAAAACCCTGATCATCCCAGTCCTGCTCTATGGCGCAGAGACATGGACGCTATTGAAAGCGGATGAAGAAGCTCTTGGTTGTTTTGAGAGAAAAGTTCTGTTCTGAGGAGAAGGTTCAACCACGAACTATACGGGCTGTACAGCGGCATGCACCTAGTTAAGCGTCTTCGGATCCAACGCTTAAGATGGCTAGGTCATGTAGAGCGGATGGACACCACACCTCCGGCCTGAAGAGTCTTCGACACCGAGCCATTGGGACAGCGCAACAGAGGACGTCCTCGCACTAGATGGCGCACACAAGTGGAAAAGGACCTCAACCAACTTGGTGCGCGCAACTGGAGGCAGCTGGCTAAAGATCGTGCTGGCTGGAGAGACATTGCGCCAATCAAATAAGAAGAATACGAATTTTAAATATGTGCGAAACTAATAGGTTAGGTTGAGTAATTGAGCTGCCAAAACAATTGCCAGAATACATAGATCATTGTTGGTCCATTGTGATACCCAATGCCATTAATTTGATCCCAACGGCAAATGGTAACTGGATCAGATTTCGAAACAAGGACCCTATAACCAAGGGCAACCACTCAGTCATCCATCCGTTATGGGTATCTACTAAATAAAATACACAAAAGATTGAAGAACTAGAAATAAATACATTAAAACACTTTCCTCCTATGTGAACGTGTGGCCTAATGGATAAGGCGTCGGACTTCCAGTCGTTCGCAGACCGTCGCGGAGTGCAAACGTGTTTCGACTTTTGTGCAGTTTAAAAACGGTATCCCAAGTTAAGACAGTGACAGAGACACTCAAATCAAAATTCAGTGGTAGCCCAGTGGGTAGTGTACGGGCGTGTGAAAGTGAAGGTCCGTGGTTCAAGTCCTGGCCGGGAAAGAAACATTTTCCTTTTTTTTCTTAAATTGATAAACTGAAAGTGATAAACAAGTGTGTGAAGTGCCGTAAGATCATACGATGGCTGAGGAGCGGTCCGCCCAGCCAGTCAATGACGTAGGCGAGGGATCAGACCACCTTCCAACGGCCTCATTCAGTAGGCCCACCAAGAGGATGAGGAAGCAGAAGGTGGTACCAATCCTCGCTGAAAAAAAGTCGAGCGAGGATAGAAGAGCTTTGGCGGAGAGTGTGACTCCGAAAAAACAAGCTGCCGAGGAAGCAGCAGCTGATGAGGAGTACCCGTACGTCTCCGACGGCGGGGAAGGCAGGTACGAGCTGTCGGAGAACAGCTTTGCTTCGCTTGCGTCATCCGACACGGAGGACGAGCTGGAAGAGTTTGTCCGCAGCAAAGTGGGCATCATGGAGGGTTGCAGCGACAAAGTGCAGCAGCTCGTCAAGGGCCTTCGCGAGCTCCGGGCATACGCCGAAAAAAGGAAGGCAGCAGAAAAAGCTGCAGAGCTCGAGGAGCAAAAACTGCTGCTCAAAAAACAGCAGCAGCAGAAGAAGCTGCCTAAGCAGCTGAAACATCAGCAGCAGCAACAGCCGCTGCAGCAGCAGAAGCAACAGCAGCAACCGAAGCAGCAGCAGCAACAGCAGCAGCAGCAGCAACAACAGCAACAGCAGCAGCAAAAACAGCAGCAGCAACAACAGCAGCAGAAACAGCTGCCTAAAAAAAGGCAGCAGCAAGAGCAGCAGCAGCAACAACCAGCCCAAAGAAAGGCGAGAGTGCCGCCCATATATCTCCATAAGGCGGACATCATGGGCGTAGCCAAGGTAGGTGAACTAGCTGTAGGCAGTAATTTTATCATCAAACCACAAGGATATGGGCGTATTTCAAAAATTGAAAAATTGTCTAATGTGCTCGAGGACGGAGTTCTTCTCCTTCACCCCGAAGGGTGAGCGTCCTCAGACAATGTTGCTCCGGATGGAGCAACGGCTTGAGCCTGAGCAAATTTTCGGTCTGCTCAAACAACTCGACTGCGACGGACTCGAGTTTGTCGGGGTCAAGCCCTTCGTCACAACAAGGGCAAAAAGGGAGAACCGGAAGAATCCGCTCTTCCTTGTTCAGTTGTGTAAGATATGGTCGGAGGAAAGCATGCCCGATGAGTGGAATCTGAGCGTCGTTTGTCCGGTTGACAAGAAAGGAGATCCCTTTGACTGTGCCAATTATCGTGGGATCAGCCTCCTTAACATCGCGTACAAGATCTTCTCTGCCGTTTTGTGTGAACGCCTGAAACCCTTTGTCAACAACCTGATAGGTCCTTATCAGTGCGGTTTCAGGCCAGGAAAGTCCACTAACGATCAAATTTTCACATTACCGCAGATCCTGGAAAAGACTCAAGAGATGCAGATCGACACCCACCACCTATTTGTCGATTTCAAGGCCGCATATGACAGCGTGCATAGAGACGAGCTATACAGCGCCATGTCTAGTTTTGACATTCCTGCCAAACTCTTCAGGTTGTGCAGGATGACGATGGAGAACTCTCGCTGCTCCATCAAGGTCGGTAACGAACTCACCGGAAGCCGCTAAAATGGGTCTAGCGGTAAACCAGGGCAAAACAGAGCGTCATATTGGGTAGCAGAAACTTTGAGGTAGTCAAGGACTTCGTCTACCTAGGCTCCGGAGTAAATAGGGACAACAATACCAGTACCGAGATCAAGCGCAGAATTACTCTTGCCAATCGCTGTTTCTTTGGGCTCAAGAGGCAATTGAGTAACAGAGCCATCTCTCGAAACACCAAATTGAGCTTGTATAAAACCCTGATCATCCCAGTCCTGCTCTATGGCGCAGAGACATGGACGCTATTGAAAGCGGATGAAGAAGCTCTTGGTTGTTTTGAGAGAAAAGTTCTGTTCTGAGGAGAAGGTTCAACCACGAACTATACGGGCTGTACAGCGGCATGCACCTAGTTAAGCGTCTTCGGATCCAACGCTTAAGATGGCTAGGTCATGTAGAGCGGATGGACACCACACCTCCGGCCTGAAGAGTCTTCGACACCGAGCCATTGGGACAGCGCAACAGAGGACGTCCTCGCACTAGATGGCGCACACAAGTGAAAAAGGACCTCAACCAACTTGGTGCGCGCAACTGGAGGCAGCTGGCTAAAGATCGTGCTGGCTGGAGAGACATTGCGCCAATCAAATAAGAAGAATACGAATTTTAAATATGTGCGAAACTAATAGGTTAGGTTGAGTAATTGAGCTGCCAAAACAATTGCCAGCATACATAGATCATTGTTGGTCCATTGTGATACCCAATGCCATTAATTTGATCCCAACGGCAAATGGTAACTGGATCAGATTTCGAAACAAGGACCCTATAACCAAGGGCAACCACTCAGTCATCCATCCGTTATGGGTATCTACTAAATAAAATACACAAAAGATTGAAGAACTAGAAATAAATACATTAAAACACTTTCCTCCTATGTGAACGTGTGGCCTAATGGATAAGGCGTCGGACTTCCAGTCGTTCGCAGACCGTCGCGGAGTGCAAACGTGTTTCGACTTTTGTGCAGTTTAAAAACGGTATCCCAAGTTAAGACAGTGACAGAGACACTCAAATCAAAATTCAGTGGTAGCCCAGTGGGTAGTGTACGGGCGTGTGAAAGTGAAGGTCCGTGGTTCAAGTCCTGGCCGGGAAAGAAACATTTTCCTTTTTTTCTTAAATTGATAAACTGAAAGTGATAAACAAGTGTGTGAAGTGCCGTAAGATCATACGATGGCTGAGGAGCGGTCCGCCCAGCCAGTCAATGACGTAGGCGAGGGATCAGACCACCTTCCAACGGCCTCATTCAGTAGGCCCACCAAGAGGATGAGGAAGCAGAAGGTGGTACCAATCCTCGCTGAAAGAAAGTCGAGCGAGGATAGAAGAGCGATGGCGGAGAGTGTGACTCCGAAAAAACAAGCTGCCGAGGAAGCAGCAGCTGATGAGGAGTACCCGTACGTCTCCGACGGCGGGGAAGGCAGGTACGAGCTGTCGGAGAACAGCCTTGCTTCGCTTGCGTCATCCGACACGGAGGACGAGCTGGAAGAGTTTGTCCGCAGCAAAGCGGGCATCATGGAGGGCTGCAGCTACAAAGTGCAGCAGCTCGTCAAGGGCCTTCGCGAGCTCCGGGCATACGCTGAAAAAAGGAAGGCAGCAGAAAAAGCTGCAGAGCTCGAGGAGCAAAAACTGCTGCTCAAAAAACAGCAGCAGCAGAAGAAGCTGCCTAAGCAGCTGAAACATCAGCAGCAGCAACAGCCGCTGCAGCAGCAGAAGCAACAGCAGCAACCGAAGCAGCAGCAGCAACAGCAGCAGCAGCAGCAACAACAGCAACAGCAACAGCAGTAGCAAAAACAGCAGCAGAAACAGCAGCAGCAGCAACAACAGCAGCAGAAACAGCTGCCTAAAAAAAGGCAGCAGCAAGAGCAGCAGCAGCAACAACCAGCCCAAAGAAAGGCGAGAGTGCCGCCCATATATCTCCATAAGGCGGACATCATGGGCGTAGCCAAGGTAGGTAAACTAGCTGTAGGCAGTAATTTTATCATCAAACCACAAGGATATGGGCGTATTTCAAAAATTGAAAAATTGTCTAATGTGCTCGAGGACGGAGTTCTTCTCCTTCACCCCGAAGGGTGAGCGTCCTCAGACAATGTTGCTCCGGATGGAGCAACGGCTTGAGCCTGAGCAAATTTTCGATCTGCTCAAACAACTCGACTGCGACGGACTCGAGTTTGTCGGGGTCAAGCCCTTCGTCACTACAAGGGCAAAAAGGGAGAACCGGAAGAATCCGCTCTTCCTTGTTCAGTTGTCGCCCAGCTGCAAGCTAGAGCGGGTAAGGAGTATTAAATCCTTTGGCGTTTGGGACTGCAAGTGGGACACATTAAAAAGGCGTGATGGCATTATGCAATGCTACAACTGCCTTAGGCTCGGGCACGCTGCGGCGAACTGCCTCATGCGTTAAGTGCGCGAAGAGCCACAAGGCGGAAGAATGTCCTTTGGGGAAGGACGGATCAGCTGACAAGAGTCAGCTGGTTTGTATTCACTGCAAGGGCTCCGGGCATACCGCTAGTTTTGGCGGGTGTCCCAAGCTCAAAGAGCTCAAAAAAATTAAAGCGGCGACTCAAAAGCAGCGCACTGGGACTCGCCCCGTCGGAGTCTCAGCTTTACCCGTGACGCCGCAAATTTCCTACGCCCAAATGGCGTCAGGAAGAGGCAACACGGCACAACGGCAGACGGTTGTTCCTCAGACCGTATGGTCTAGGGCTCCTGAAGCTGTGGCCCCCAGGCCGGTTGCTCCCTCAATAGAGGAGGGGCTAACCGTGCTCGAGAGAGGCTTCTCAGAGCTGAAGGCGATGATGGAGCGAATTTTGGTGGCTGTGAGCAGCCAAAAGCACCCAACTCAATGATGGGTACGCCGGCGGAAAACACTTACAAGATCCCCTCTCTGAATGTAAATTCACTGAGAGGGGATCAGCGAAGAACAGACCTTTGCAAATTGTTAGATGACCGTAGCCCAGATATCCGCATGATTAGCGAAACTAAGCTAACTCAGGAAATAAATCTGTTGCACAGCAATTATAAAGTAGTCAGAAGAGACCGGCCCAACTCTATTAATGGGGGAGGTGTTGCTCTCTTTATTAAGAACATTATCAAACATAAAGTTGTATACAGTGGTGTAGTGCGGAGGTTCCAGATACTGGAGGCCTGCATCGCATGCATCCCTCTCCATAGTGGAAGGAAGTTATACGTGGTGTCGGTCTACGCTTCTGGTGACCGCTCAAGCCCTCTATTTATAGCAGAGCTCGACTCGCTCTTTCAATCCCTTAGGCTGGATTCGGAGGAAAATTATTATATATTGGCTGGCGATATTAACGCCAAACACGCCCATTGGGGGAATCGCGAACCCAACTCCAGAGGAACCCAGCTTTTCAACTGGTATGTTCAGCACAATGGCGAGTATAGACTCGATTTGAATGCTTCTGAGACGGCGTCGTATCCTCGCAGCGGCTCCTTCTTGGACCTTCTGTTGTTGGACGTTAGGTTGCATCACAACCACGCTGACAGACGGTAAACTGTCCGAACACATTCGGGTATGACAGCGACCATTACGGACTTAGTGCCGAAAGAACGATCCCCAACGAAGTTGCGGAACTGGAGGAATTTGTTCATACGTACTCTTACAATTATAGTAGGACGCTCTGGACACGCTTCTCCAGAGTACTGACGAGAGCACTCTCCTCAAACGCTCTCAACGTACCGTCCAATAGAAACCTGTCGAACGAGGAGATTGACAGGTATCTAATCCAAATGGACGAGACCATAAAACGAACGATGGACATTACGATACCTATGTATCGACATACTGACAACAGTGACATGTTCCGCAATGCGACAATTGACGCACTTCGTGAGCATAAGAGTAGACTGCTGTCAAGATTAAAAACCTTGTACAGACGGTTCACTGATACTACAGACTTGCTGTAAACCTGCACTGGAACAATAAGATTCGGGCTGTAAATTCCAGCGACCCGAGCATGTTCCCGCAGATAAATAAAATATTCAGATGCAAAAGGCAAAGCGAACTTCCGAGTCTTAAGATTCCCAGATCTACGGACAACGAACGTCTATTAGCAACAGCAGGTATAGATTCAAGTAACGCAGTCCTTGACGACAACTTTGTGATCGAAGATCCGCAGGAGAAAGTTGAAACATTGGGTGCGACTTTTCAGGAAGTGTATAGGGTGAATGATAGTATTCGGCCCAACCACGACCTGGAAAATCGCGTCCTGGTGCGGAACTTCTACCTTCGTCAAGATATTGAGCACTGGCGATCCGAGAACAACGGCTTCGTCGTGTTCAATGATCATAACATGGCAGATAATGCCATCGCCATTGAAGGGGAACACCCTACGTTTATATAGAAGATGGAGCTCCAAGCGATCTTCGAATCACTTAAGAAGAAGAAGTCAGTTGGGATCGACGGAGTCTCAAACATTGTGCTTCGACACCTTCCTCTGGAGGCGGTGAGGATTTACACTATCCTGTTTAACAAGCATTGGAAGACAGCGGTGGTGCATCCAATCCCGAAACGGGGTAAGGATTCCTCCAATCCGGGCAATCTTCGGTCAATAAGTCTCCTTCCGAAGATCAGCAAGGTATTCGAGAAGGTGATCAATAGAGTCCTGCTAAAATGGGTTGTGGACAAGAATATAATTCCGGATAATCAATTCGGTTTCAGGGTGGGGCATGACACTATTCATGCCGCGTCGGTTTTTTTGGTTTGTATGCTTACCGGTAGGCGGTTCGTCGTGAAAAACGGCAATGTGACCTCTACCGGTATATTTAGAGTCAAAAACGGTCTACAACAAGGAGCGGTTAATTCGCCGATCTTGTTCAATATTTACACGACCGATCTCGTAGGTTCTCTTCGCCACGCAATTGCGTACGCAGATGATTTGGTTGCTTACAGAACAGCTCCGAAGATTGAGGTTATTGTCATCCTCCTGCAGCGTGACTTTGAGTCGATCCAGCGTTATAAAAAAAAACGAAACTATTCTGTTTAGAACGCCGTTGTCTAAGGCCTCAAGGGATACATGACAGAATTGGCGAACGTTTTCAATCGTTGGACAGCACGGGCAGCCACTGGATTGTCGAAGTGTACTCAAGTACCTAGGGATTTGTTTGGATCAGTATCTATATTTTAACAAAAATGTAGATGCTGCGCTGAAGAGAGCCAGAGGCGCTTTTACCCTTACAAAGAGACTGTTGTACAGCAGCCAACTCGATGCGAGGGTGAAGGTGGTTCAACGTGGGCGCCAGCGCTATGGAAAAGATTCGGATGTTTGAGAGGGGTTGCCTTAGGGCTTGCCTTCGCCTTTATCGAACTCCAGAGTGCGAGTACAAAAAATTCTACCCCAATAAGGTTATATATAACAAGGCGAACTTGATAAGAGTGGACAATTTCCTGGTCAAGTTGATTAGAAGTCATACTGCGAGAGCGATGAACTCAATCAATAACCTTATCTCCGGGGCTTATTACCCCAATAAAATGTACCATGAAAAGGTACGACATACTGGTTTCGCACCCCCAGAAGCATTCGTCTACCTGGATCAGATCGGCCTGATACAAGACTAAGATGCGGTTCCGGTTATCTATCACATCGCACGTAACGTTGTTGATGGGCGACTCAACTACGACCGAACTGTCGCCGAGTTGAGCGCCGAAAACCGTTTTCGGTTCAGTAAGTCCGTCTCCCTCCGAGACATTGCTGTCTGTAGACGTGATCACCGAAAATATTGGTGGTTGGGCGCGAACGAGGGCGCTCCCTCCTCGAATCCTCAAGACCCGGGTTAGTTTGGGGGTCACTTTTGATAGTCGGCTTAGCACCGGATGGGGCGCCTGTCCCCGTCCAAGCACCTACGGCCGGCTCACCTACTTTAGGCTAGGTTAGGTTAGGGTAGTTAGTAAGAAAAATTTATATTTTTTATATATAAAAAAAAAAAGTAAAAGAGAAAAAGAACAAAAAACGCACATAAACAATAATTAGTTATATATAGGCTTATATATATATTAACATAATCAAAAAAATGCGGCAAAAAACAAAAAAAAATTTTTAGATAATAATCAAATATATAAAGTATATTTTTTATTATTTATAAGTTAGTTCGTAGTTAGTTCTTAAGTTATTTTAAGGTAGTTTAAGATAAAAATGTTTAGTAACTAAGTTTTTCGTTTAAAAAAGTTTAGTATAAGCATAGTGTTTTCGTATGGAAAATACAAAATTTTTTAGATGTCGAAAGACACACAGAATAAGTTTAGGTTAGCTTAGAGTGCCCGCGAAGGGCCAGTAAAAATTAATGAATTGTTCTTTTTTTAGTTAAGCTAGCTTAAAGCGTTTTGTCTAGTTTTTTAAGTGTTTGTGAATTATCAATAAAAACGCAGAAAAAAAAGGCGTCGGACTTCGGATCCGAAGATTGCAGGTTCGAGTCCTGTCACGCTCGAAGCAAATATATTTTTTTTGGATAATGCACGCACAATTTCAATAATTATGAATAGCGATAAAAGCGGAAATTTATTTCGTCGGTAAAGTGGATTATAGCAATGTAAGAGCTAAAAAACGTCAGTTACCGTCCATGCGATAATCTATAAATAGTATAGTAAGATTTTGCACGTGAAGCACATGCAACAGACTACCGGACAATAGGTCTGTTCCCGTACCCAAAATAATGACTACAGAACAGTAAAAAACAACACAAATCTGTGAAAGTCTGTCCCAAAAAAATGAGTTTTATGTAAAATGTGAGCTCTCTCTAGAGACTAAAGAACTCCCCCACTCTGCCCATTTTAGCATAAGAAATTTCTGTGCTTAGTTTTTTGTAGTTTGTTGGTTTTCTATCAAATCATTTGATGTGTCAAAAACTCGAATATAGTTTTGGCGGTTATTCAAGCGTTTTGAATTAGTTTAAGTTTTTTTTGTTATTTTTGGAATTAGCTATTAGTAATTAGGAATTAGTAATTCGTAAGAATAAAAACCAAATACATTTCCAATAAAATTATGTTTTTTATTCTACATGTTTTGCTGTAATTGTTGATATATTTCACGTTCAAAAACGCATCAGGCTCTTAAAAAATGACATATTTTACACATTTGGTTTAATTGCGTTTCAATACATTCTTGATATTTTGCTTCTCTCTGAGAGGTTTTTACCCCTTCTTTTCAAAAATGACAGTCTTCACAATTTAGTGCAGAAAGTACGGGAACAGACCTAATATCGGCAGTGAAAAGCGACGAAATGTCTAACTCGTACACTTTTCAAGCATTCATTTAAATATTACTTCCATACTGTCGTTAATTTTCATAAGCTGAAGTTAGTATATATAAGTTTTTATAATATTATATACCGGTTTATAAAGAAATAAAACATATATTTCTGTTTTCTCTAATTTTTCTAATTTAAATTTATGAAGTATGAGCACTAACCCTCACATGTACTACCATATAAAATGAAAGCTACTGCTACTCAATCGAGTTTATTTCAATCTATAGCGATGACAAAAACACGGTTAAAAGGTACGTCTGGCCAGACCTTTTCCATTTTCGAAATTTCCATTTTTAACAGATCTTCTGACCTTATTAGTTTATTTGTTTAACGTTTATATTTGTGTTGCTTTAGTGTAGACAACTAATTAAAGAATCTGAGTGGATCAGAAAAAAATGTTGAACAACAATCTCTAGAGTCGATCACCAGAGTCGGCGAAACCTAAAGTCGTTACTAGATTTTTATTGTGTTGTCGTTTATTTATGTCAGCGCGAACTCTGCTTGTGCATAAGTCAAGTTGACATACAGCATTCAGGTGGAGCCCCTGTCATCACAACAACCCTTTTGTGGTGAATTATTTCAAAAGGAAGATAAGAAGCTACGACATCTACTACGGTGATTGCTACGGAAGGCTGTACTTATTTGGATGAGGATTCGTTATTCGAGGCAGACTCCGGCAAAAAGTCTTAAGCTTTGAGTATATCAGCGAGCGCCTCATAACAATCCACATCAAGCCTTAATTCGGGAACATCAGCCTAATTTGCGCACACGCCCCGATGGAGGAGAAGGATGACGGTACAACACATCCGGAAACGGACTCAGGCAGAGTAGATTTCGCCTAGGGGCGTAACCTCTATGTGATGAGCACTCGGTTCCATAAGGGGACCTGGACCCTGACCTAGCGTTCTCCTGATCAATCAACCGTCAACCAGATTGATCACATTGCGGTCGACGTCAGACACTCCTTTAATATTTTCGATGTCCGATCGTTCCGAGGAGTCAACATCGACTCGGACCATTTCCTTGATATAGCGAAGATAAGGATGGGGATATCGAGAGAAGAAACAGGACACTACGATTTGAGGTCGGAAAGCTACAATCGCAATCGCCCGCTAGGAACTGTGTCGACCGGGAACTTTTTGAAAATTCGACGCTGCCTGAACAAGCAATAAAAGAAGAATGGAAACGTTGTCAAAGAGTCATCAAAGAAGCTGCCACTGATGTGCTGCGTCTTACAAAACTACTAAAAAGATACCCATGGCTTGACGATGAGTGCAGGCAGGTACATGCAGCCACACAGCAAGCCTAGAAGTCAACCGGCTTCTCAAAAGGAAAATGAAATAGCATGAGAAGCGCGTGGTCGAGGAGATGGAGAGGTGTTACGACAGGATGGAGGTCCGAAAGTTTTACCAAAAGGTAAGACAAGTATCCGGAAGATATATACCTCGGACTCGGAACAAAGATGCTGGAGCGGACGGATTGTCCGCGGATCTGTTTAAAGCAGCTGGAGATGGTGTTTAAGCGCATCCACCAGCTCATCTGTAAGATATGGTCGGAGGAAAGCAGGCTCGATGAGTGGAAACTCAGCGTCGTTTGTCCGGTTCACAAAAAAGGAGACCCCTTTGACTGCGCCAACTATCGAGGGATCAGCCTCATTAACACCGCGTACAAGATACTCTCTGACGTTTTGTGTGAACGCCTGAAACCCTTTGTCAACAATGTGATGGGTATTTATCATTGCGGTTCCAGGTCCGATAAGTCCACCATCGACCAAATATTCACACTTCGTCAGACACCCATCCTCTGTTTGTCGATTTCAGGGCCGCATATGTCTAGTTTTGACATTCTTGCCAAACTCGGCAGTATGACGATAGAAAACTCTTGCTGCTCCATTAAAGCCGATAACAAATTCACCGAGATCTTCAATTTCATAAAAGCGTTGTAGGCAAGGCGACACGCTGTGCTGTGCCTTCTTCATCATCATACTTGAGAAGATCGTGCAAAACTCGAACGTAAACACCCGAAGCACGATCTTCCAAAAATCCGTTTACCTGCTTGCTTACGCGGATGACGTGATTGGACGAACACAGCGAGCCTTAAATGAGGCGTTGAAGTGGAAGCGGCTAATATGGGTCTAGCGGTAAACCAGGGCAAATTTAAGTACATACTGTCATCACGAAAATACGCACAACTTCAACGTCTCGGACAGAGCTTCATAATGGCAACAGAAGCCTTGAGTAATCAAGGACTTCGTCTACCACCACTCCGATGCTGCTTCTTTGGGGTCAAGAGGCAATTGAGTACCAGAACCATCTCTCGAAACACCAAGTTGACTTGTGGTGTATACAACTTTAATCATTCCTGTCTTGCTCTATGGCGCAGAGATATGGATGCTATTGAAAGCGGATGAAGAAGCTCTTCTTTGTTCTGAGATCTGTGTGGCATGCACCTAGCTTAAAATGGCTGGGTCATGAAACCATTGCGCAACAGAGGTCGTCCTCGCACGAGATGGAGCACATAAGTGGAAAAGGACCTTAACCAACTTGGTATGCGCAGCTGGAGGCAGCTGGCCAAAAAATCGTGCTAGCTGGAGATGCACGTTGATTGAGGCCCAGATCAACCCCGGACTGTAGCGCCAATCAAAGAAAAAGAAGAAGGGAGGAGACTTGATAAGTGTAGACTGTGTATTTTTTATATATCTCTTCGTCTTTTTCGAATTTCTTTATTGTTGTCTTCTCGGTGTTGCGCATTGGATAGTGATAATTGCGAGATGGAATCAGAAAAGGATTTTTGAAAAATCTTTTAACTTAAGACGCAGAATTAATCTTAAAACGATTTTGTGAAGTGCAAACATTCGTTTTGAGCGTTAGCTTTAGCTTGGAAAAGAGTAATAAATTATTTTGGCGTTGGTCGGTATAATGTCTGTATTTTAACAACGCATTGTTAAGTTTTACAAAAATTGTATATAGGCATTTACAATTAAGTGGTGGTTTCGATTATAGCTCTAATGTCTTTCCTTCATTTTGTATGTATGTATCATATATATGTCCCGATGAATCGGTGGTGCAGATAGTATTTGAGGGAGGGTGCTCAACTAAGAGCAGCTTCATCCGCTTTTGACAAAATGCATGCCTTCGCGCCATATAGCAGGACTGGGACGATTAAGGTCTTGTAAAGCGTTACTCTGTTTATTCGAAAGAGGGCTTTGTTTACCAATTGCTTTCTTAGCCTTAAGCAGCAGCAGCAATTGGCAATAGTTATTCTTCGTTTGATTTTAGCGCTGGTGTCATTGTCTGAATTGATAGCGTTTCCTAAGTAAGCAAAGTTTTTGACTGCCTTAAATTTATATGGGTGTCCTTCCTCGTTGACAGCAAATACTTGGTCTTAACCTCATTTACCCCTATACCCATCTTCGCGGCCTCCGTTCCAATACCCACAAAAGCGCCATTGACATCAGCGTGCAGCGTGCATTCTCCATCGTCATCCTACACAAACGGACGAGTTTGATAGGGATGGCAAAACTAGACATTGCTCTGTATAGCTTGTCTCTATAGATGCTATCATAAGCGGCTTTAAAATCGATGAAAAAGTAGTTTTCTCCAAAATCTGCCGTAGTGTGAATATTTGATTGATGGTGGCTTTTCCTGGCCTAAAGCCTCATTGGTATGGACCGACCAGGTTGTTGACCAATAGCTTTAGGCGTTCACACAGTACGGCAGATAAGATTTTGTATGCAATACTTAGGAGACTGATGCCTCTGTAGTTAGCGCAGTTCAAAGGGTCTCCTTTTGTATGGATCGGGCGAACAATGATTTGGTTCCATTCATCGGGCATGTTTTCCTCCGACCATATTTTCAGATGAGTTGGTGCATGCTTCTTACCAAATCATCGCCTGCGGGTTTAAAAAGCTCGACGGGAAGGCTGTCAGCTCTTGCAGCCTTATTGAATGTCAGTTGATCATGTTGATCTTCATCATCCCTTTCATTGGGGTTGAATGGTTCGTTCTGCCTGACAGCAGAAATTGTTTCTCCATACCCTCAGCATCGACTATGACTCTACTACGTGTTCCCTTGATCATCCTTACAGGCTTCGGTTCGAACTTTATAACCTTGACTGGTTAACTTTACCGTTGGATAAAACTTCCTTACCTCAATCCTCCGGTAATACCCTATCCCCTCTAATTTTTTTTTCTCCTGGGAAGCCGATGTTCGTCTCTCCTCTTCTACTCGTAGAGCTCCCGAGCAGCTCTTGTCCTTCTTTGCAGTGCTGCTTTTTATGTTTCTTGTCTGCCCGCACTCGCTGTCAAACCATGTGTTTCGTTGTGGTGGCGGATTGAAACCCAGAGGCGGCATCTCTGATGGCTTTTTGTAATGCTGCCACTGGTCTTTAATACTTGAAGTAGGCGGCGTAGGATTTCTTAAGAGGTTAGGGGAATCACGATCGGGAAAGGATTTGGCAATCTCTTGAGACTAGCCGGCTGACGTTGAACTTCCTCACAGTATTTCTTTGTCTTGGCGGTGTTCGGGATATCCACTACCTCACCTTGCCTACAACAAGGTGGTGGTCCGAGTCAATGTTGGCATCTCGGAACGTTCGGACCTCTATAATACTGGAGGAGTGCCTTGCGTCAAAGTCAGCTTAAGTCCATTATCGGATGTGGTGTCGTGTGGGTTTTGAAGACCGCGGACTCAAAAGTTCTTCCCCTGTCTAAGTGCAGCTCCAATTGCGGAAGAATTCATCCGCACAAGTTTTGGCTTCCTGATTTGGTATGAAATATACCTCCGGCCACTTGCTGACGTAGTCGATTACCACCCGGATGTACCAATTTCCATTTACGCTGGTTGAATGTGATTTTGCTTCACACATTGCAACCCTTTATAATGGTGCTCCAACGTTTTACTGGTGCATTAACCCCGACTTCTTGACTGCCGCACCTTCGCCTTCGGGCAAGTATCACACGCCTGGATCCATTTTATTAGTGACTGCTGACATCCAACACAGTAGAACCTCTGCTTGATCTTCTCATTCTTCTTTGTAATACCTCCATTTGATCCGTTGCGCTATTCCTTCACAATTTCGTGTATTCTCCTCCTCATAACCACAATAAATTTGTGTGTTGTTTGGTCGTCCTCACTTTCTCAAACGCGATGCAAGCAACCTTTTTGCAGCTGTATACTTCGCCGCTATGCCAAATATGCCTTGGCGACAGGACTTTCTCCGTCTATTTTCTTCCACGAGGTTCTGATTATACGTTCTACGGCGTCAATAATTTTCCATAAATCCGGACCATTTATTTGCTCCCCGTATCTGTTCAATCAACTCGTTCACTACATCCGCCAATAAGAACTCGTGCTCAACTCTCGTACTACCTATGCTGATACTTTCGGTTAACTTCCGAAGTATCGGTGCATTCTCTCCCATAGCTTTAGTAGCCGCATGCAGTACAACGGTTCTGCATCTTCCACTAGATCACTCCTTATGATCGAATGTGATGCTCTCGTATCCAATGTCACCGTTAACGTCTTTCCTCCAACAATGCCATGGACAGAGAGATTGTTCACTTTTCTACTTGTAACTTACTGGCCCTCGGCGGGCACCCTAAGCTAAACTTAAACTTAAGCTATGTCTTTCGACTTAAACTAAAATTTAGTTTGCTTAGTAAATTCATAATAACAGTATGAGTTAAGATTAAGAAAAACTTAAAAAAGAACTTAATAACTGAACGGCTGTTAGTTAAAACTTACATACTATCTTAAAATAACTTATAGCTATATCTTATAGCTTAATCTATATAAAAACAATACACTAACGTTCAAATTTTAGACTTATGATTTATTCATTCATAACGAAATAAAAAATACAAAACAAAAACCATATATAAAAGAGAAGAAAATAGAAAATAGGTAGATTTATTGAAAAAAAACCGTTGAATGCTGTTTAATCACTGTCATTATCCGTAGTGGAAATTTTTCTTAGTCGCTTATTTTGATGGCCTGCACTTATATCACTAGACTTTGTATCAGAATCAATAGTAAGAACTATGGATTGATGCTCTGATTGACTTAGCATCTCCGACTGAGTTTGCACCTGTGGTTGAATTTGCACCATAAATTCAGTTAATTTTGTTTGACTGCTTCTTTTTGGACCCAATAAATTCTGATGTAGTTCTTTATATCTTAACATGCAGAGACTCACTTCTATTTGAAAACTTCGTACACGTTCGGCATCAGTATCATTTGCTCACAAAATAATTTTCCAATTCTGCTGCAAGTTTAAGACCTTGCTTAATCGTCTCTGCTTTAATTGGATGCTCGTCTATCTCTGCTGCTATTTTCCGATTCGATTACTTCCGTAGCTATTTCAATCAAATCGTCATCATCGAGCTCTCGGTCTAGAAGAAACTCGTCAATATCCTCTCTCGTCATATCTGCAAGAATTTCACCTCCCGCGGAACGTGCTAAATCAATGATATCTGAATAATTAGTTGAATTGCTTGTCACGGACATACCACTTTTAGAACATTCTGGTCAAAGACATTTCCAGCATGCGTTTAACGTATGTTGCCTTATTTCAAAAATTGCTTTTGACGCGTACAAGATGCAATCCTTGATAGACAGATTTTTCTAAGCATCGGTGAAGTCCAATTCAGGATTTTTTCATAATGCACTGAAAAGTTTTGTTGAGGTAGTACATTTTAAAAGTCGCAATAATGCCTTGATCCATCGGTTGGATAATTGATGTAGTATTCGGCGGGAGTAAAATGATATTTACATTAGGATGTTTAATCAAAGGATGGCCTGCTGCATTGTCAATTATTAAAAGAGCTTTAAAGGGCTTTTAACTTCTGGTACTAAGCATTTAGCAAACCATCATTGGAATATATTTCCAGTTTCCCAGGCTTTTTTATTGGCCATCCAGTGAACACGTAATTGTTTTAAATCTTTGCCCTTTAGTGCTCGCAGCCTGAGACTTTTGTTTACTAACAGCGGTTTAATCATGCGGTCACCAGAAGCATTGCTACATAATAAAAACGTCACACGGTCCTTTGCAGCTTTGAAGCCACCTACTGATTTTTGGGTCTTAGACACATATGTTCGTTTTAGTTACCTCTTCCAAAATAGGCAGGTTTCGTCCGCATTGAAAACTTGGTCTGGCGTGTAATCACCTTCTTGATTAATTTTTAATAACTTTGGTGGATAGTCCTGCACAGCTTTACTATCAGCTGAAGCAATTTCACCCTTAGTTTTTAAATTATGAAAATTATTTTGGTTTTTCAAGTAGTATTCGATTAAAAATACGTAGAGCTTTTTGTTTTATTGTTGTAGTATCAACTGGGATTCGTTTCTGGTTGAGATCCTCAATCCAAATTGTTAATAGGTTTTGCATTTCTTCAATAAAAACATTTCTTGAGTATGAAGTTTTCTTCACATTCACATTTTTGCCGGAAACTACAGATTTTCTAATTGCATTTTTTTTATTGTCCGCATTGTAGATTCACTGAGTCCAAGCCTCTTTCCCACATTTGTTTGGCCAGCTCCCTGTTCTAGATAGTCCAAAACTTTTATTTTTGTTTCTAAAGAAATGGCTTTGAGTTTTTTATTTTTTTCTTAATTAGCTTCCATTGTAAAGCTAGCAAAAATTTAAATTCCATAACTTCCTTCCAAAACAACTGCACCGGCCGCTAACTAAATACATTATAACTAGATTTGCAATAATTGATACACATAGAGTAAATTTTTTTGTTGGGACTTTCCCGTATTATATTTGAAAATTATTACGCGTAAAAATATGTAAACAAGCAAAAAACGAAAAAAAGCAATCGCGTTGTTGGGACTTTCCCGTATTATATTCGAAAATTATACGCGTAAAAATATGTAAACAAGCAAAAAACGAAAAAAAGCAATCGCGTTAAAGTGAGGAATTCGCGTGAAAAAAAGAAATTTGCGCTGCAAAAATAACCGCGTTAAAGTGAAATCGCGTAAAAATAGGACTGACTGTATATACGACTTACAGACTAACGTAAAAACTGCCCTAATATAAGCCGCAAGACTGACCAACTGCTTTCCCAATCGGGGATACGCACTGCCCATTTTTAACCCGGGTCTAAGGGTTTCGAAGACCGAGTTCCTTCACTCCTTAGCCACCACCATTTTTGATGTTGCATTGCAACATCCCGCTTATCACTGCTCGACACCGCCATACTGAAGCGGAGGAGATCTTTCTCAGCTCTTCGTCCAACGGAACAGTCGTGGTTGAGTCGCTGGCGATGTGATACAGGATCGGTACCGCATATGCATTCTGTATCAGACCGTGCTTATCGTAATGGAGGAATGCTTCTGGGGGGACGAAGCCGTTATGACGTACCCTCTCGTGGTAGTGTGGGTTGGGGTAGTAAGCCCCATAGATCAAGTTATTAACCGAGTTCATCGCTCTCTCAGTGTGACCTCGAATCAACTTCACCAGGAAATTGTCCACTCGTATCAGGTTGGCCCTGTTGTATAAAACCTCATTGGAGTAGAATTTTCTGTACTGGGACTTGCCCTAAGGCAAGCCCTCTCAAACACCCGAATCTTTTCCATCAAGCTTGCACTCACGTTGAACCACTCGGGACAACCATAGGTGAGAATTGGCCGTGTGAGGGCCATGTAGCTGATTAGCTTTACCCTTGCATCGAGTTGGCTGTTGTAAAACAGTCTCTTTGTAAGAGCGAAGCGCCTCGGGCTCTGGCTAGAGCAGCATCTACATGTTTGTTAAAATATAGATACTGATCTAGCCAGATACCCAGGTATCTGACAATCCTTTGCGCCAGTGGTTGCCCATGCCGTCCAACAATTGAGAACTTTCGCCAATTCCTTTTCGTTTCCGCCGAAGCCCTATACACCGGCGTCCTGAACAGAAAGGCTTCCGACTTCTGAAAGTTGAAATTCAACTTCCAGTCATCGCAATCTCTCATGAATGAGTCGAAGTCACCCTGCGTGAGCGTAGTGATGTCCTCGATCTTTTTGCCTGATCTGTACACGATCAAGTCGTCGGCATACGCAATTGCGTGCGGAAGAGAACTTATTAGATCGCTCAAGAAAATGTTGAACAGGATCAGCGAATTAACGGCACCCTGTTGGAAACCATTTTTAACTTCAAAAATACCTGTAGAGGTCACGTTGCCATTCTTGACTACGAACCGCCTACCGGTAAGCATGTTATACAGTAGGTACAGCAGTGGAAACAGGATTGTGTACATAGTAACCACTTCCAGGGGGAGGTGTCTCAGCAGCAATGTCGGAGATCCCGTCGATTCCAACAGACTTTTCCTTCTTTAATGATTCGAAGACCGCTTAAAGATCTGTCTTCGAAATGAACGGGGGATGAACCCCTTCGTCGGTGATGACATTGTATGCCATGTTTTCGAGGCAACAAACAAAGCGTATGTTCACGCTGTAAATTAATTAAGCTCCTGTTTATAGGAGTTTCTGTCTGCAGCATCAGGGTGATATTAATGAAGAAACATATAAATGTATGTTTTTTTGCTCAAATATGAGTAATATATGTAAAATGCATTGCCCGAGATTTATGAACAGCTATATAACTAACTTACTTTGAAACATTGGCAGTAATCAATAAAAAAAAACAGTTTTTTTGCTGCTTTTCCTTTTCTGCAGATATATGATGGAAGTTACTTGCAAATTTTGGCAACTATTTGTCTCAATAGTTTTAGTTTCAACATCTGTGAATTTCTCTTAACAAATAAATTAAATTAACTATTTTCGAATATATGAATGAATGCTATGAAAGTGATGTAATTGCTCACGTATGACATAGAAATAGGCTTTATATTACATTAACGTATTTAATTGATGATGTATTCACCCAATCCTACCATTAAAGTCATGAACCAACTGAACACTCTTCGAACAATAGTACATGTTTGTGGCCTAAATCACACGATTTTCCCACAAAATCCACGATTCTCTCTCTCTTATCCCACAAAATCCACGAATCGGCCGCCATATTGCGGTGGCTTCATAGTTTTTGTGAAAGTATTTGTGATTTATAAGGGATTTCCACTACTCTCACATTCCACTCTTTTGTGGACTAGGGGTAAAAATGGCCGAAAATGGTTATCTCCTTGCTCTCTTATTTCTGCGCAGAGCCGATGTTCTCAGATCGCCATTGCTGCAGATCTTCTCGAAGTTGAGTGTTGCTAGTTTGCACGCTGTTTTCCAGGTCGTGGGAAGGGCGAACACACGTTCACCTTGTACACTTCCTGAAAAACTGCGCCTAGTACTTCAACTTTTTCTGGCGGGTCTTCGACCACATGAAAGTCATCATCGAGTACGGCATTATTGGAATCAATACCTGCTGTAGTCAGTATGTGTTCGTTGTCTGTCGTCCTGGGAAGCTTAAGACACGGAAGATCGCTATTTTTCTTTCGGGAGAATTTGTTAATTTGTGCAAACATACTCGGGTTGTTAGATCTTCTTCTTCTTCTTTGTGTGGCGCTACAGTCCGGGGTGGACCTGGGCCTCAACCAACATGCCTCTCCAACTAGCGCGATCCCTGGCTAGCTGTCTCCAGTTTCGCACACCAAGTTGGTTGAGGTCCTTCTCCACTTGGGTGCGCCACCTTAAACGCGGGCGTCCTCTGTTGCGTTGCCCGACAGGTTCGGATCCGAAGATTCTTCGGGCCGGAGCTGTGGTGTCCATACGCTCTACATGACCTAGCCACCGTAGGCGTTGGATCCGTAGACGCCTAACTAGGCTCATGTCGCTGTACAGCCCGTACAGTTCGTGATTGAATCTTTTCCTCCAGAACCCGTCAACACAAACAGGACCAAAGATCGTGCGTAGAACTTTTCTCTCAAAAAGACCAAGGACTTCTTCATCCGCTGCCGAGATTGTCCATGCCTCCGCGCCGCATAGCAGGACTGGGATGATCAGGGTCTTATATAGAGCCAACTTGGTTCTTCGAGATATGCCTCTATTACTCAATTGCCTCTTGAGCCCGAAGAAACAGCGGTTGGCAAGAGTTATCCTACGCTTGATCTCGGTACTGATGTTATTTGTACAGTTTACTCCGGAGCCGATGTAAGTGAAGTCCTTGACTACCTCAAAAAATGACATACAACATCGACGTCTTGGACAGAGCGTCCCAATGGGCAGCTTTAACTTATAATTTCGTTTTGCCCTCAATCACCGCCAGACCCATTTTAGCCGCTTCCGTCTCAATGTAAGCAAAAGCCTCACTGACGGCTCGCTGAGTTCTGCCAATCACGTCAATGTCGGGCGTATGCTAACAATTGCACGGACTTCTGGAAGATCGTGCTTCTAGTGTTGGCGTGTGAGTTTCGCACGATCTTTTTCAGGACGATGTTAAAGAAATCACATGACAGCGCGTCGCCTTGTCTAAAACCTTTTTTGACATTGAAGGTCTCGTTGAGTTCGTTACCGACCTTGATAGTTGGCGCAGTTGAAGGGGTCTCCTTTCTTGTGGATAGGGCAAACGATACTGAGATTCCACTCGTCGGGCATGCTTTCCTCAGACCATATCTTGCAGATGAGCTGGTGCATGCGCCCTACCAGATCATCTCCAGCTGCCTTAAATATTTCAGCGGGCAAAACGTCCGCTCTAGCAGCTTTGTTAGACTTCAGTCTTGATATTGCTACCTTAACCTCGCCTAAGTCTGGGGGACGGTATTCGCGTCTGTCATCGTCCAGATTGAGTGGAACATTCTGCCTGACAGCGGTATTTTGGTCATAATCGCTGTTTAACAGTCTGCAGAAATGATCTTTCCAGATTCTCAGTATCGACTGCGACTCTACTACCAGCTGTCCATTTCCATTCCGACAGGCTTCTGTCCGAGTTTTATATCCATTGGATAATTGTTTTACCCTTTGATAAAACTTTCGGACGTCATTCCTGCCATAACACCTCTCCATCTCCTCGACCGCGCGCTTCTCATGCTCTTTCTTTTTTCTTCTGAGAAGCCGGTGCTCTTCCCTTCTCTTCTGTTCGTAGAGCTCACGAACAGTCCTCGTTGTTCGATGCAGCGTTGCCTTGTAGGCCTCCTGTTTGGCTGCATGTGCCTGCCTGCACTCGTCGTCAAACCATGGGTTCCTTCTAGGTGGTGTCGTAAAACCCAGTACATCAGTGGCAGTTTCTTTGATGGCTTCTTGACAACGACTCCATTCTTCTTCGATGGTTTGTGCAGGCGGCGTCGAACTTACAGAGAGTTTCTGAGGAGACTCGGTCGGCAAATATCCTGGCAGTCCGCTGCGATTGTAGCTTTGCGACGTCAAACCATGGTGTTCGTTCTCGACTCCGTTGTTCTCGTGATATCCTGATTCTAACTTTGGCTACAACAAGGAAATGGTCCGAGTCAACATTGGCTCCTCGGAAAGTTCGGACATCAAGAATACTGGAGGAGTGTCTGACGTCGATCGCAACGTGATCAATCTGGTTGACGGTTGATTGATCTGGGGACCGCCATGTCCCTTTATGGATGTTGAGGTGTGGTAACCGCGTGCTAGCAACAGAGAGGTTACGTCCCATGACAAAGTCCACCAGCCTTAGTCCGTTACTGGACGTGGTGTCGTGTAGGCTGTGTTTCCCTATGACTTTAGCAAAGATTTCTTCTTTACCCAGCTTAGCATTGAAATCTCCTAGAACGATCTTGGTGTCAAAGCTGGGCCATTGATCGTATGTTCTTTCTAGGAGATCATAGAAGTCATCTTTGCTACTATCATCTTTGTCCTCTGTCGGGGCGTGGGCGCAAATCAGGCTGATGTTGCCGAATGTAGCCTTGATGCGGATTGTTATGAGGCGTTCGCTTTTACAGTCAAAGCTTAAGACTTTTTGCCTAAGTCTGCCTCGAACAACAAATCCACATCCAAATAAGCGCCTCTCTCTGCTGCAATCACCGTAGTAGATGTCGCGGTTTTTCATCCTCTTCTTGCCCGGCCCATTCCATCGCACTTCCTGGATGTCGGTGATATCTGCTTTATAGCAGTCAAGGGCCTCCGCGAGTTCTTCGGCTGCACGTGGCCTGTTAAGAGACCTCACATTCCACGTGCAGAACCGAAAAGCATGGTCATTTGTTCGTTTGCTGGGGTCGTCAACAGTAGATCGGTCAGTATCCGAGGCAAATAGTCGTCTCTGAACAATTTTTTTTTTTACGTGGTGAGGGCGTTAACCCCACGCAGAACCCCCAGCTGGGAGGCCAGGCCCATTTATTTTACCCTTGGGCGAAGGGTCCGGATGACTCCGGTATCGGTAACCTCGCTGAGGTTGTGAGTGCCGCCGTTGACCCTACACGATAGGGCTCCTCCACCGCCAACTCTACTCCAAAATCCCGATATGACCTTGAAGGCAACCTTTTATATCTGAGCTCCGAATATGTCAGAGTAGCTCTAAAAGGAGGTGTACCAGGTAGCTCTGGATGTCGCCGTTGGCTAATCTGATGATAAGCTCCTCCGCCGCCATCCGTAGAGAAGATGAGCCCTGATACAGACTCATCCACTCTCCCCCTCTCTCGTTTGCAGCCGCCAATGACGTCCCACGGGGGTTGGGTACCCCATCTTCAGTCGAAGGTGCTCGGCTCCCGGATTTCACCACGGGGAGGTGAGAGTAGGAGTTCATTGACAGAGGCTAAGTGCAGACGCCTGTGCCTGCATAAGTCGCTTGTCAACGCTTCGAAATCCTTCCTCCTGCGTCTGTCAGTAAACCGCCTGTACAAGGTTCTTAATCTTGACAGGAGTCTACTTTTTTGTTTTTGTAATGCGTCAATTGTCGCATTGCGGTACAAGTTTTCGTTGTTAGTTCGTGTATACCGTGGTATCTACTGTCCATAGTTCGTTTTATTGTCTCGTCCAATTGAATTAGATACATGTCATTCTCTTCGTTTGACAAGTTTCTATTGGACGGAATGTGGAGCGCATTCGAAAAGAGTGCTCGAGTCATTTGTCGGGAGAAGCGTGCCCAACGCTACTGTAATTGTAGGTATGCGTTTGGACAAACTCCTTATTCCGCAATGTCGTTGTTGATGAATTCAGTACTAAGTCTGCAATGGTCACTGATACACTAAAGTGTTCAAACAGTTAACAGTTTGTGCGTTTGTGTCTGTCAGCTGCAGTCTTGCGTCAAACAGCAGGAGATCCAAGAACGACCCGCTTCTGGGGAAGGACGAGATCTCTGTTGCTTTCAGATCGAGTCTATACTCGACACTGTGCAAGCAGAACCAACTGTAGAGCAGGTCCCCTCTGTTGTTGGAAACCATGTTTCCCCAATAACCGTGGCGGGCATTTAAGTCCCCGGCCAAAATAAAATAGTTCTCCTCCGAGTCCAGACTTAGACCTCGGAAGAGTGAATCGAATTCTGAAATAGTTGTACTGGAACTGAGGGAGCCGGAGGAGTACGCCGACACCGCATACAGCTTCTTTCCACTGCGGAGAGAAATGCACACGATGCAGGCCTCCAACACCTGAAACCGTCGTACTTCACCACTATACACTACTTTGTGTTTAATGTTATTTTTTATGAAGATCGTAACACCGCCTCCACCACTGGAGTTGGGCCGGTCTCTTCTGATAACATTATAATTACTGTGCTCCAATATGCCTCGCTGGGTTAGCTTATTTTCGCTAATCAGAAATAACTCTGGGCTTTGATCGTCCAACAATCGATAGAGCTCGTTTTTTCGGGGGACCCCTATCAATGAATTTGCATTCACTGCAAGGATCTTAAAAGTACTCCCCGTATGCGCAGCCATTGGGACTGGTGATGTGCTGTGCTCTGCAGGATCGCCAGAATTATGGCAACCTGCTGCTCTAACGACTCCATACGCCTTTCAATAGATGTTTTCCAATCAGGCGTTGAACCGTGTGCTCTAGGCACTGTGGTTTGCGGCGCTACCTTAGGTAGTTGCTGCTTTTCCGTGCTTCCCCTGACAGACGCCATTTGGGCGAAAGTCACTTCGGGTGTGACGGGTATGGCTGCCCCGAGTGGATTTTTCACTGGTTGCTGTGCTGCAGGGTGCTGTTGTTGTTCAATTGTTGCATGTTGCTGCTTCTTCTGCTGTTGCTTTGCTGGTTTCTGAAGTTGTTGGACGTCTGTCTGTTGTATCTTCTTCTGCTGTTGTTGCTGTGTTTTTTATTTAGTTGCTGAAGAACGGCAGATTGCGGTTGCTGCATTTTTTTGTGTTGCTGCTGCTGGATTTTATTGTTGCTGCTTTTGTGTTTGCAGCTGACTCGGTAATGGCAACTATTGTTGTTGCCCGGTTTTTATTGCGATTTTTTCCTCTTCTTTCTTTCTTGCGAGGGTACTCCCTCGAAGCTTTCTGATCTTTCGACGCAGTTTCTGTGTCTCTTCTTTCAGATCAGCGATCCTCATTTGTTTGGAGCGAATTATCGCTTACATTTCTTCTTCGAAGTCACCGGCACCGATTCGAAGCTGTTACTGCTTATCGTGAACCTCCTCTCTCTCCCTTTCGAAACATACGAATATGCATCGTCTTCTCTATCGGTCTCGTACGAAGACAAAGACGCTGCACTCCCTTTCCCTTCTGGCTTGTCTGACGTGTTAATGTAGCGTCGTTTTGAGCTGGTGGATGTCTGTTTTCTCCTCCTCCTCTTCGCAGTACGCTCTTCGGGCACTGTTGGTTAGTGGCGTGATACTTCAGCCACCGGTTGTTGATTCTCGCAGTCCGCTTCTAGGCAAGCGGACTGCCCCTTCTCCTCCATGCTTTGCACTCCACAATTTTCCTGTGCAATATGCAGTTTATGGAAAGCGCGAATAGAGAAAAAAAATTATGTCTGGACTGAGTTTCGAACTCAGCTCCAGCTGGTTTGCGGCTCTATGCTCTAGGCTTCCAGCTACGCGCTTGTTGCGGACCCTCGCGTCACTTTTACACTTTCACTGTCTTAAATGATATCAGATGACTTTTTTTAATGGGAACACTTCTGCACAGTTCAACGGTCCGTGAACGACTGAGGGCAATCCGTCGCGGGAGCCAGTTTATTCCTCTCGAAACTGAGCCTGCTGCTGCAGTTGTATTCTGTTACATTCGGCCGTCGTCTCATGATGTTATGTGCCAGTGACTGAGACCTGGAACTTTTCCGACGCTGCCTGCAGTTGAGTGCCATATGTCCGATTCTGTCGCAGACGAAAAGTGAACGAGCACGTTCGCAACACGCCCTCTAACGACACAACCAATGCTACCGCTTTGTCTTCGTCGCTGGTGGCGACGCTGCTGATCACTGGTCCCCTCACCTTCAGAGCACAAATGTCCTTTTATGTCCCATTACGTCGACCGACGCTTCTAGGCCGCCAATCGAAGTCTCTACGCTTAGAAAGTGGCTGTCGAGATGCTGAACTTTTTCGTCGAGCTCTTGATTCTGCTGTTCTTCTAGAGCCTTCATGTTGTGGTCCTCCAGCGATTGTTGCGTATGTTGTTTCCTATCCTCCAACTATTCGCTCACAGTTCTCTTTCTTCCCCCAACGATTCACTCGGGACAAACTCAAATTCAAATTCTACATTATCGCTATTATCTGTATCCGATCAACCGGAGCCGTATTTCCAGGTGTTTCCAAAACTTCTAAAACGTGTTCGTATCGACTCCATCCTTTAGAGCATTACGCAGCCGTTGTTGTTATTCCTCCGTCTGTCGAAACTTCGCTGCGCGAGCTCCTTTTTCAACTTTTCCACTTTAAGGGTTCGGTAAGTGGATTTTGACGAAATGAAACTCAATTCAATTGAATTAAATTTTATTTTAAGTAGAATAAGCTCAACATTTTAATAGTATTGCAAACATCCCCAAATATTCAAGTAATTATTATTTTAATAACTAAAATACTATATTAATACAATTTAATCATTATTAAGACAACTAATTAGTTTATTATGAGAATAAGTATATTTTTCAAAGAAATGGGATTTTGGTATTTTAATAAGATAATCAAGAAGTCTGCATTGGCTAATTCATGAAGTTTTAGTGTAAAGAAATGACGAGGCAAATTATGCGTAATTTTGAGTAATTTGTTTTGAGCTCTAACTAACTGGATCACCATACAAGAGGATGGCTTGGGAAATCGTTTTGAAAGTTATCGTTTTGTTCTCAATACTGTGTTTGGAATTTCTACAAATTACCGAATGGAGGACATCAATATATTTATTTTACCGACAGTGGCGATTATGTGTTTGTGGAAGGTAAGCCTTTTATCGACAATAATGCCTAAGTATTTGCAGGAGTCAGACCAATTTACGTAGTGACCACACAGTTTGAGTTTAATGCTGTGCGGTTGAAAGCTACTTTTTCTAACACGTGAAAAACCAGACTGCTTGGGTTTTTAGTGCATTTACGAGCATTTTTGAGATCATGAAAAGCTTCAATATATGAAATGCTTAAAGCTAAACGGTGGTGTCATCAGCAAACATAACTACATTCAAGTTGTAACCCAGATTCGATAAATCACACTAAACTTATTCACGCGCTGTTCGCAGCTGCTCGATGGCTGTTGACAACTTTTTCTTGTGTGTGTAATTTTGTTTTTATTAAAGTGCTTTCTTGCTAGACAAAAGTACTTAAAACTAGCTTAATTAATTAACTTATCGATACCTTATTGAAATTAATGCTAACCTACTTTCTTTGGGGTACTCTAAGCTAATAATATGTGTTTTTGCCTTTCGGCTTACATTTCGTTTTTTTTTATTGTCTTAATAGACATTTTAAATTACCAAGAAAACTTTGAAAAACTTGGTAACCAAACTTAAACATCTTATAACTAACTTAAACTACACGAGCCTTCTAACCAACTTAACCTAATATAAACCTTTTAGCTTTGCCCGTGTGTATACATCATATTCTGGTGCACCTTTTCTTGGATTTTTATTCCAAATCTTAAAACTAACATAAAACCAATGTAAGTTGGCCACTGTGGTAAACTACCACGTCAATTTGAGAAGGCATCGACTGCGGAGACTGATTTTAGTGTAACCACCAGCAAAAGTGCCGTTCTTTAGCATACTCTTTCCTATCTCGAGCAAAGATCGCTCTACTGAACCGAAGGAGATCCTCATGACTACGAGCGACATCCCGTTGGTATCGGAGTCGTCTCTCCACTGTCTTCAGACTTAAACTAAAATTTCAATTTTTACATAATTCAATGTGACAGAACAATTTAAAATTAAGAAAAATTGGAAAAAAAACTTAATAACTGAACATGATTTTGATAAAAACCTATTCTAACTTACACACTAACTTAAAATAACCTTAAACTAAACTTAATAACTAAACATGCACACATATACACATATATATATATACTCTATACACGCATGCATATATCCATGCATGCAAATATATACATTAATTTACACATGTCTCTCCACTGTTCGGCGTACAACACGGTAGATAATAGGACATCCTTCATCATCCTCTATCAGGCCAATAGTATTGAGGTAGAGTAATACAGTTGTAGGTTGTGCGTGAGGTTAACTCCCTCACCACATTAAAAAAATCAAAGGATACGAACCGATAACAGGCCTCGGATATGGACGGATTCACAGCTGACGTCGCCAGCAAACGATCAAGGACAATGATTTTCAGTTCTGCACGTGGAATGTGAGGTCCTTTAAAAGACCACGTGCAGCCGATGAACTCGCGGATGCCCTGGACAGCTACAAAGCAGATGTTACCGCCATCCAGGAGATGCGATGGGATGGGCCGGGTAAAAGGAAGATGAGAAACTGCGACATGTACTACGGTGATTGCTACAAAGAGGGAAGGCAGCGCTTATTTGGATGCGGATTCGTTATTCGAGGCAGACTCAGGCAAAAAGTCTTAAGCTCTGAGTATATCAGCGAGCGCCTTATAACAATTCGCATCAAGCCTAAATTCGGGAACATCAGCCTGATTTGCGTATAAGTTAACATATAACTCTAAAATTTCGTCTGGGCACAAGCCGAAGAAACCGGCAATAAATTCTACGACACTTAATGTCGTAAAACAAAATAAATGGGTGTTTATTTTATTTGTAAGCTGGCGCCCAATAATATAATTGAATCCACAATAAAAAGTGAAAGTTAAAAAGTGTTTACTGATAAACAGCAATAAGTACAAGAGACAAATTTGTCTCTGTTCGTAAAAAAAGAAGTTTTTAATCAACTTAAAGTGTCACCAGAGGCACAGGCGCTCTCTGGGCAGCGGAGAAGTTCATAGCAGCATCGGTTAGCACGAAGAGCAGTTTGAATAAGAATCACCGACCCGACTTAAAGGGGAGACCTAAAGGGAAAATAAATTATGTAAGTGAATGTTCAATTTAGTTGGATTTCAATAGTTAAAGTTCGAAATTCTTACACAGTTTGATTCAAATAGTTTTGTGTCCTATCGGGTTACTACGTTATTGAATTAATTGACTTTTAAAAATGGACGCACAAACCTTGCGAGCAATTTTATAAGGTGCAATATCAAGCGCGCTAGCGGCACAGGCAACTCAAATGAAACAAGAGTTGAAATTGAGGGAAATAACGAATAAAGTAAGCAGTCTAAAAGTTACGGTCCCCGAAGTTGAAACCTATCAAAAAATTTCTATTGTTCAAGGCGTAACTTGTGACGAACCTTTGGGTATCGTCAAATCTATTCCAGAATTAGGTAGTAATCATAGGTAATCATACATTTATTGGCGACAAGCAGCTTCGGCTGCCTATGAGCTTTTTGAGCCATATAATGGTAGTTCTAGGCACTATCAAGCCGTCGCCATTATTCGAAACAAGGTAAGAGGCTAGGCAAACGCAGTATTATCATCATTTAACACAGTATTAAATTTCAAAGCTATCATAGCTAGGCTAGACTTTACGTATTCCGATAAAACCCCAGTGCGCGTCATTCAACAAGTGTTAGACACCATTCGACAAGGTGATCTGTCACTTACCCAATATTATGACGAGATAGAAAATAAACTAACTCTCATAGCCAACAAAACCCTGATGACTCATGACGCAGCCGCCGCAGCTGTCTTAAACGAAAAGTTTAGATGCGATGCACTTCATACCTTTATATCGGGTCTATGGCCGTATTTCCAGCTCAGCCTAGAGATCTGCCAACCGCTCTGGCACTTGCTCAGGAGGCGGAGGCAAGTAATGACCGATGCATGTTCGCAGCAAGTTATGCTAGGAGCATTGAGGACAGAGCTCAGAGGGCCGTAGGGCCTATGCCGCAAGCGCATAGGGACAGTTTTTATTCTCGGAACAGTGAAAGTAACACCCATAACGAAAAAACCCGCATTATTATAAAGTTCAAAATAACTCACAATCGGTATCATTTAAACAGCGCTCGAATGGCAGGGATAGTCAAGAAAGTGGTCTTGAGCTAATGGATATAGGTCCTTCTTCGTCAAAGTTTACTACCTAACAACTACACCTTACCTTACTACAGCTAACAACCCAAGGTTTCAGTGGGCGCAATAGCCACCCCCAAGGGAACAAGAGGAAAAATACCTCAGAGCGAATGACTGGTCAAAGACGGCAAAGGATCAATAACCTAAGCCAACAGGGTCTTGACCAGCGCGCGGCATACTATGATGATATGGCCGCAGAGGCTGTAGCGGAATTAGATTCAAAAGTTGGAGCGGACCTTGAAAGTGACTCCGTTAATTTTTTAGGGAAGGCTCCCGGATACCGTTCGTCGAGCGGAAAGCGGAAAGATCACTAAAGTTCCTTATTGATACGGGAGCGGCAAAAAACTATGTAAAGCCCTTAAAGGAGCTAGAGGGCATAGTATCGGTCAATAAGATTTATTACGGTACTACGTCAGAGGACCTGTAGTACCAAATTTGCGATAATGTCAATTTTACCAATGCCGACGACATCGATGTACCAAAAGCGGCTAAAGCTGATTTCAAAAAAAAGATCATGAAAATGATTAAGGCAATACACACGACAATACTTCGGTCGTAGCTACAATTCGCACCGAAGATAATAACCCAATATATTCGAAGCAGTATCCGCATCCGATGGGAGTCGCAGAATTCATAGATAACGAAATAAAGGAATTACTGCGAAATGGTATTATTAGACCATCAAGGTCGCCATTCAACAACCCAAAGGCTGCGACGAGTTGGGCAATAGGAAACAAATATTAGTAATCGACTTTCGAAAACTCAACGAGCGCACTATTGCTGATAAGTACCCAATGCCTAGCATTCCTATGATTTTGGAAAACTTGGGCAAAGCCAAGTATTTCACGACACTGGACTTGAAATCGGGCTACCATCAGATTGTTCTCGCAGAACAAGATCGTGAGAAAACACTTCCGTCAATGGCGGAAAATACGAATTCTGTCGATTGCCTTTTGGCCTGAAGAATGCCGGAGCAAGAAGAAGAAGAATTGCTAGCCATAGTTTGGGCTTTGGGCAAACTTAAGCACTACCTCTATGAAACCAGAGATATCAACATTTTCACTGACCACCAGATTCTGACATTCGCGGTGTCCGACAGGAACCCGAATGCAAAGATTAACCGATGGAAAGCATTTATAGATAAGCATAATGCAAAAATCCATTATAAGCCCGGCAAAGAAAATTTTGTTGTAGATGCTCTTTCCCGGCAAAACGTAAATGCGCTTCAAAATGAAGCCGACTCCGATACATCCACAGTTCATAGCGAGTCGTCATTATCCTACGCGATTGAAACAATCGATAAGCCTCTCAATTGTTTGAGAATTCAAATAATTTTTGAGGAAGCGCGCTTTCTTTTCTTTCTTATATTGTTCGGGACCCGTCATATTATAAATTGCATAGGCAGAAGCACGCTCATCGCCGAAGTCAAGTTAATCGTAAACCCAAATGTAGTAAACGCAATTCATTGCGATCTGCCAACGCTAGCAAACATCCAGCATGAGTTGGTAAAATGCTTTCCGGGCCACCACTGGCAATTTAAACTAGGTTCTGGTACTGCAAAAATATGGTGTTGGACATAACGGATAGAAACGAACAGATGGAGATAGTCACCACCGAGCACAATCGTGCCCACAGAGCTGCACAGGAAAATGTGAAACAGATCTTATGTGACTACTATTTCCCAAAGATGTCCAGATTAGCTAACGAAATCGTGGCAAACTGCAGAATTTGCACAAAGGCTAAATACGACGGAATAACGCCGATTCCTTCATATGCAGGTGAGATACTGCATATTGATATTTTTCTCTACAGACAAGAAACAGTTTCTCACTTGCATGGACAAGTTCTCAAAATTCGCGATAGTTCAGCAAATACCGACTATAATCGATGTAAAGCCACCTATACTCTAGTTGATGAACGTTTTTCCGAAAACAAAGATTGTCTATTGCGACAACGAAGCGCCCCTTAACTCAGAGACGATCACATCCCTATTGAGAGATCAGTTTGGCGTTGACATAGTTAACGCACCTCCTCTCCACAGTACTTCAAATGGACAGGTAGAGCGCTTGTAGAATTCGCTAGGTGTCTTAAAATTGAGAGGAAGGTTGATGACACAGTTGACCTTATTTGGCAGGCCACAATTGAGTCCAATCGAACAGTACACTCAATTACGAGTAAGAAACCAATTCACGTTATTCACGCTGTCAGCGATGAGTTCAGGGAGGTAATCAAAACAAGGATTGAGAAAGCGCATCTGGTACAATTGGAAAGAAACAATACTGTCAGGCAGAATAGAGTGTTTGACGTAGGAGAAAAAGTTCTTGTAAAAACTAATAAAAGACTTGGAAACAAGTTGACACCACTGTGCGAAGAGAAAAAAATAGAAGCTGATCTGGGCACAACGGTTCTTATAAAAGGGAGGGTGGTCCACAAGGACAACCTTCGGTAAAAACCAACACTCTTATACGTTTTATCTCAAATGTATATCATTATTAGTCCTGCTGATTGTATCGTATTTTTTTTCGCGATAGGATTAACAGCGGCAAAACTAACAGACTATTCCCACTCAGATTATATTACGATATTAGGCGGTGACGTCTTAATATGGGAAGAATTCAACTACCTTAGACATTCAACCAACCTTACCGAATTCACGCGCATGACGGATGAAACGATCAAAATGACGTTCCTGTTGCCCCAATCCCCCATGCGGAAAATACTCGAAGCTGACATCAGGCATGTAAAAACGCTGACGATTTGCTTCAAATTAAAGTAAGAGGAGCACAGCTGTTGGAGTCAAACAACAGACAGGTATTAATTAATACTAAAACACAAGAACGACTCAATGTTCTAACAGATACGATTAACAAGAGACTCGAGAAAGCAAAAAATAATGAAGTTGACACAGATCATTTGTTTGAAGTTTTGCTAGCCTGAAATAGGATTTTGATAACAGAGATCCAAAATGTAATGCTTGCTATAACCCTCGCTAAAATTAATATTGTAAGTCCGTTAATTATTGATGAATATGATTTGAAATCCATCTTAGTTGGACAAGTCACATAGGTAGCCATAACGGAGCTGATGGAAGTATCTAGAGATAAGGTTGTCCAACACGAAGAAGTTATATATTTCATAATTAAATACCCTAGGATTAAGTTTTTTGTAAGAAGATTCTGATTTTTCCAGTAGTACATAAGGATGTCCTTCTTCAACTCAGCGAAAACACTGTAGCAGATTGCGACAAAGAGATCTTTGCAGTTGCCGATTGCGAACCAACAACCACATCAGCCTTTTGCAAAATAGACACTAATATTTCATGCGCCCAGGAATTGTATGCCGGTGGCGTAGCATACTGTATCATTCAGCCCAATCACCTAGCTTCCAGAACAGAGGTCGATGACGGCGTAATTATTATTAACGATAGCCCGGCCAGAATCACCATTGATGATGCTCCGAAAAAAAATAATGGCACGTTCCTTGTTACCTTTGAGAAAACTGCTTCAAAAAATGGTACAAAGTACGTCAATAGAAACAATGTGCAAAAGAAAGCACCAGGCATTGCGGCATCATCTTTGTTGATCATCCCCGGTCACAATACTGTACTGAGCCTACCCTACCTACATCGTCTCAGTGAACAAAACTTACAATTTATCAACGAGATAAAAGAAGGGTTTATGGTCATTGCTGGGCATGTTCTAGCTTTCATGCTAGGTGTGGGAATATGCGGATTAATCTGCGGCCTCATCTTCTTCCGGCAATACAGGAAGAAGTCTAGAGATAAAATCGATTGTGAAGAGCTTGGCGATCGAGGACGACCGCGTTTTGAAAGAGGGAGTAGTTAACATATAACTCTCAAATTTCGTCTGGGCACATAAATTGCAACGGATGCGTCTGCTGATAACGCGCACAGCGTTTCTCACGCAGGTCAGGTCGCCAACGTGGGACGTCGTTATCAAATATGTGCACCAGACGCAGGCTCAGCGTTTTTCGCTGAGTGACATAATGTTTAGTTTGTAAGAAATATTTTTTAATTTAGATTTAGTTCAGAAGCCGAAGAAACCGGCAATAAATTCTCCGACACCTAATGTCCTCCTCCCCGACGGAGGAGAAGGATGACGGTACGACACATCCGCAAACGGACTCAGGCAGAATAGATTTCGCCTCGGGGCGTAACATCTATGTGATGAGCACGCGGTACCAGTCCATCTTCGACTTTCAAAGCGAAAAGACGTCTTTCTTTTCTCTGTGTGAAAGTAGTGCGCGAGAACAGAATAGTTCCGATAGTAGTGATATCAAACAACAGTGGTAGCCTAGTGCTTACTGTACGAGATTGAGAGACGGAACATCCCAGGTTCGATCCGGAGGGTGAAATACGTGATAGGACACTTTTTCTATCATAAAAATAAAAATTGCCATTAACATAAACTGAATTGGGAAAGTGTGATGGAGCGAGGAGAGAAAACCGAAGGGAAAAGTAAAGTACCGGCGGTCGGCGAATCAAGCCACCACGCTGGCACATCAGTCCACCCGCTGGGATGGTTAATGGAAGCAGGGAAGAGAAGGAGGATGCTACAACCGCAGCCAAGCATAGTTAAACGGACAGCGGTGAAAGTCACACCGCCGCAACCCATGTTATTAGCAACAACAGCTACGACTACGGCAGCGGCCAAGCATACCCCAATCCCAACAATAACAACAACATCATCGACCATCAGCAGCTACAACAACAGCAACGATAGCAGCGGCTAATAACTCCGGTACCACAACAATGACATCAACAGCACCAGCAGCAGGAATGGTAGCCTGCACGTCTGCAGCAACTACCAGTGCAACAGTAGCAAATGCAGCTCCAGTCGAATCATACGATACAATTATGTGTGAGTCGGCTGAAGGAGATGTGCGGTACCTCGGCGCTGGCAACAGGTTCAGAGACCTGTCGTCATCCGAGGCAGAGATTGCTGGAAGAGCAATCAAGGGAGCTAGCCGCGATCGCCAAAAACATGCGCGACAAATTAGCGGCTAGAAAAGCATCTCAAGTAGCTGCATTGCAACAACAAGAAGGAGTGCAGTCGCAACAACAACAACAGCAGAAGCAACTTCAAAAACAACAACAACAACATCAGCAGAAGCAAAAGGAACAGAAGAAGAACCATCATCAGCAAAAAACATCGCAGCAGAACCAACAACACCAAAACGAAAAGCAGAAGAGGGAGAGATGCCCCCCAATCATTGTTTTCGGGGCCGAGACGAAAGACCTCGAAAATTTAGGTAAGTGTGCCATTAAGGGAATGAAGGGTTTAGAAACCCCATTCACAATTAAATATAGAATGCCCCTAAGGCACACTGTTTACTGCAACTATATGGCAGTGCACCAGGCAGTCAGGCAGGGGCTGGCTGAGGCGGGGATGGAGTTCAACTCCTACACACCAAGGGAAGAAAAACTCCAAACTCTGCTCCTTAAGAGCATGGATCCGAATACGGATTCGGAGGAGATCCTCGGTGTACTGCGCCAGGCGCAGAACGGACATCAGTCCAGATCGTGGGAGTTAAGCCATTTGTCACTGCGGTGGCACGCACGGAGAACAGGCGTCTCCCTATGTTCTTGGTTCAGGCGACTCCTGAAAGCAATTTGGAAAGCCTTAAGAGAATTAAACTCTTGGGGACCATTGCTAATCAATGGGAGAAATTAAGGAAATCGAAGCACACAATTCAGTGTGCTCGATGTCAGAGGCTTGGGCATGCCGCAGCGATCTGCCAAATGCTGTCGCGCTGCGTGAAATGCGCGGAAACCCACAACAGAGGGGAATGTCCCTTAGGGACGGACAAGGTCGAGAACAGGAGTATCCTCAAATGCGTCATTTGCGGGACTAAAGGGCACCCTGCTAATTATCGGGGCTGTCCGAAGGTCCAGCTCTTAAAGAAAAAGTTCAAGGAAAAAAGGAACATAATAACGGTAGGAGCAAGGTCTATGCCTCGCGCTGCACCTACCACTGTTTCGCCAGGAGTCTCCTATGCCCAAGCGATATCGGGCAGACGACCGGCACAACAGACAGTGCCGACGGCGGCCCCGGTCGTAGTGGCCAGGCAGCCCGAGGCTAACACGGACATGAGCTCCATCTCAGCGGCTATCCAGATCCCGAACGAGGTGGTTGAACTGGGGGAATATGTACAAAAAAACCCATATAATTACGATAAGGCTCGCTGGTCACGTTTCTCCAGGGTCTTATCCACCGAACTCCGTTCAAGTGCGATCCATCCACCAGCGAACAGAAACCTTACGAACGAAGAGGTTGACGGGTACCTCAGACAAATGGAAAACGTCATAATACAAACAATGGACAAAACAATCCCGTAAGTAGTACAATACGATGACATCGATGTTTATCGGAATACCACAATCGACGCACTTCACGTGCACAAAAGTGGACTGCTGTCAAGACTCAAACTCCTGCACAGACGGTTTACAGACCCGAGAAGTCCGGAGGTCAGATCCTTGAAGTCAGAGATCAAAAACCTCCAACAACTAATAAAAATCAATTACAGTTCAGCTATAGGCTTATACTGGAGCAACAAACTCCGGGATGTACGATCCAACAACCCGGGTATGTTTCCGCAAATAAATAAAATATTCAGGAGGAAAGATCAAAATGAAATTCAGATCGTCCGACTTCCCAGAACAATTGACAACGAACAACTACTAACCTCAATCGATGTTGATCCAGATGAGGCTGTGCTAGACGACGAGTTTTTCGTGATCGAAGATCCCCGGGGGAAGGTTAAAACAATCGGTGCTGTTTTCCAGAGAGTGTATACGGTCAACGAGGTTCGTATGCCGAATCACGACCTGAAAAACAAGCCTCGTTAAACCACTTCTATCTCAATAATGAGATTAGACAATGGCGTTTGGAGAATCCCGGTTTCACCAGATTCAATGATGGAAATATGGCAAGCAATGCCGTTGCCAATGATGGGATCCATATTGTGATTTCGCAAGACGATCTCCAAGGGATCTATGAAAAGCAAGAAATCTGCTGGGATAGATGGTATCCCGAACATTGTGCTTAGTCATCTCCCTTCGACGGCAATGGACATTTAAACTACACTGTTCAACAACGCGCTCAGTAATGCATATTACCCAGAACATTGGAAAACAGCTGGTGGTGCAACCAATCCCTAAACGGGACAAAAACAAAAGCATACCGTCAAACCTCCGATCGATAAGTCTTCTTCCTTCTTCAGCAAGGTCTTCGAAAAGATTGTTATTCGAGCCCTGAAAACATGGGTCGAGGACAACAATATTATACCGGACAACCAGTTTGGTTTCAGGGCGGGGCATTACACCACACATGCCGCGTCAAAACTGGTATTCGACATTCAATGGAACAAAAATAAGAAAGAGTGTACGGGTACCTGTCTGATCGACTTAGAGTATGGTTAGAGGGCCTTTTCCTTAAACTCGTTAGATTTGCCTTACATAAACCATTGCTATACATGATACGCAACATGATAACAGGTAGAAAGTTCGTCGTTAAAAGTGTCGGTGAAACTTCTACCACAGTTTTTAATATCAGTAATGGTCTACAACAGGAGGCTGTTGGTTCCCCGATATTGTTTGCTATATTCACTGCAGATCTCCTAAGGTCAATACCCCACCTAATCGCGTATGCCGATGACCTAGTGGCGTACAGATCATGTCCTAAGGTAGAAGTCATTAATACCTTTTTGCAACGTGACTTCGACAACACTTTGAAATATTGCGATGACTGGAAGCTGCTTATCAACTTTCAGAAATGTGAAACTATCTTTTTCCGTACCCCGCTGGCCAAGGCCTCAAGGGATACACGCGTAAACTGGAAGAAGTTCGCCATAGTTGACCCGCAGGGTCAGCCGCTAGCCGTGAAAACGTAGTTAGATATCTTGGCATTTGGTTGGATCATTTTCTGTATTTTGACAAACATACAGAGAAGGCTCTGACCAACGCTAGAAAAGCCTTTCCTGTGGCAAGAAAGCTGTTTTACAGCAGCCAACTTGATACCAGGGTGAAGGTAATCTGCTACATGGCCCTCATAAGGCCTGTCATGGTGTATGGTTGTCCCCTGTGGTTCAACGTGAGTCCTTCCCAGATGGAAAAGATGAGGATCTTCGAGAGACGGTGTCTTAGGACTTGAAACGTGAAAAGGATATACAATTTTATTATTAAATTAATAAGAAGTCACATTGCAAGAAGTATGGCTTCTACCAACAGCCTGATCTTCGGGGCTTACTACCCCAATTATGTGTACCATGAAAAAGTGCGCCACAACGGTTTTGTTCCACCTGAAGCATTTCTCTATTTGGATTCGATCGGCCTGATCCAGGACACGGAAGGATGTCCTGTAATCTACCACGCGGTACGCCGAACAGTTGAACAGAACTCGCGAAGGGTCAGAAAGATAGAATTAAGAACATGAATTGATAGATAGATTTTAGTCATTTTTGTCTAGTATAAGTCATTCCAGAAAAAAGTGAATAAATTTGAAAAAAATAAGCACGCGGTACCCACACCTCAACATCCATAAGGTGACCTGGCGGTCTCCTGATCAATCAACCGTCAACCAGATTGATGCATTTTCTTGTTATAGCCAAGGTAAAGATGAGGATATGAAGAGAAGAGACAGGACAATACGGCTTGAGGTCGGAAAGCTACAATCGCAATCGACCGCTAGGAACTTTGCCGACCGAGAACTTTCTGAAAATTTGACGCTGCCTGCACATACAATAGAAGAAGAATGGAAACGTTGTCAAAGTGTCATCAAAGAAACTGCCACTGATATGCTGCGTCTTACAAAACTTCAAAAAAGATACAAATGGATTGACGACGAGTGCAGGCAGGTACATGCAGCCAAACAGCAAGCTTAGAAGGCAACGCTGCATCGAACAACGAGAGCTGTTCATAAGCTCTATGAACAGAAAAGAAGCAAAGAGAACCGGCTTCTCGAAAGGAAAAAAAATATGAAATGGAGGGGTGTTACGAAAGAATGGAGGTCCGAAGGTTTTACCAAAAGGTAAAACAAGTATTCGGAAGATATATACCTCGGTCTCGGAACAAAGATGCTGGAGCGGACGGATTGTCCGCGGATCTGTTTAAAGCAGCTGGAGATGATTGTTGAGCGCATCCACCGGCTCATCTGTAAGATATGGTCGGAGGAAAGCAGGCCCGATGAGTGGAAACTCAACGTCATTTATCCGGTTCACAAAAAAAGGAGACCCCTTTGACTGCGCCAACTATCGAGGGATCAGCCTCTGTGTAAGACACAAGGAAACAATTAATTTGCAAACCATGCATTTAATTCCACACACATTCATCAAATCACACATTCTTAAAATCGACTTATTTGCAGATAGTGCGAAAATGGGGACGGCGCATTTAGTTCCACATAAGTTCAGCACACACAATTTGAAGACGTTGCATTCATGTTCCCATGATCGATGGCAGACGTATGCCAGAGGTTTCAAATTACGAGCGATCAACGAGCAACCAACCCGTGAAGAAAGAATTTTGTAGATCTAAGCAATTTAATTGTATAAGTAGACTTAAATTTATTGAATAAATCAGAATTAGTCCAACACTCAAACAGTGTACCAGTTCTCTGAATAGCTATCCCCCACCAGTGGTAAGGTGGCTATTCAAATCAACATTTTTGGGGGCTCAACCCAATGAAGAGTTTTAAACATCGTTTTTGGGGCTAACAGCGTATTTAGGGCTGAGACACTAAAAGAAAAAAAATATGGAGGATTTTGTGGCCAAACAAAAGGAAATTGGGGAAGCCATAGAGGTTCTTCTGGGGGCATGGGCTTATGTACACAGGGCAAAGTTGCTGACTGCACCCAACCTGGTAGGATGCCAGCGCGATCCCTGCTTGTCCATAAGTCAAGTTGACATACAGCCTCCTAGTGGCGCCCCTGGATAGCCATCACAACAACCGTTGTGTGGTGAACCAATGTATGCAGCGATCCCCCTCCGCCCGAGGGTCAAATAATGGGCCTGGCCTACCAGTTGTAGGTTGTGCGTGAGGTTAACTCCCTCACCGCACAAAAAACCAACGGTTACGAACCGACAACAGGCCTCGGATATGGACGGATTCAAAGTTGACGACCCCAGCAAACGATCAAAGGACAATGATTTTCGGTTCTGCACGTGGAATGTGAGGTCCCTGAACAGACCACGTGCAGCCGATGAACTCGCGGAGGCCCTGGACTGCTACAAAGCAGACGTCACCGCCATCCAGGAGATGCGATGGGATGGGCCGGGCAAAAGGAAGATGAGAAACTGCGACATCTACTACGGTGATTGCTACAAAGAGGGAAGGCAGCGCTTATTTGGATGCGGATTCGTTGTTCGAGGCAGACTTAGGCAAAAAGCCTTAAGCTTTGATTATATCAGCGAGCGCCTCATAACAATCCGCATCAAGGCTAAATTCGGGAACATCAGCCTGATCTGCGCACACGCCCCGACGGAGGAGAAGGATGACGATATCAAGGATGACTTCTATGATCTCCTAGAAAGAACATACGATCGATGCCCCAGCTATGACACCAAGATCGTTCTAGGAGATTTCAACGCACAGCTGGGCAAGGAAGAAATCTTTGCTAGAGTCATCGGAAAACACAGCCTGCACGACAACACATCCGGAAACGGACTCAGGCTGGTAGATTTCGCCTCGGGGCGTAACCTCTCTGTGATGAGCACGCGGTTCCCACACCTCAACATCCATAAGGGGACCTGACGGTCTCCTGATTCAACCGTCAACCAGATTGATCACGTTGCGATCGACGTCAGACACTCCTCCAATATTCTCGATGTCCGCACGTTCCGAGGAGCCAACATCGACTCGGACCATTTCCTTGTTGTAGCCAAGGTAAGGATGAGGATATCGAGAGAAGTACGGAGTCGAGAAAGAACACTACGGTTTGACGTCGGAAAGCTACAATCGCAATCGACCGCTAGGAACTTTGCCGACCGAGTCTCCCTGAAACTCTCTGAAAGTTCGACGCTGCCTGCACTTTCAATAGATGAAGAATGGAAACGTTGTCAAAAAGCCATCAAAGAAGCTGCCACTGATGTGCTGGGTTTCACGACACCACCCAGAAGGAACCCATGGTTTGACGACGAGTGCAGGCAGGTACATGCAGCCAAGCAGGAGGCCTACAAGGCAACGCTGCATCGAACAACGAGAGCTGTTCGTGAGCTCTACGAACAGAAGAGAAGGGAAGAGCACCGGCTTCTCAGAAGAAAAAAGAAAGAGCATGAGAAGCGCGCGGTCGTGGAGATGGAGAGGTGTTACGACAGGAAGGAGGTCCGAAAGTTTTACCAAAAGGTTAAACAAGTATCAGGAAGATATAGACCTCGGACCGAAGCCTGCAGGGACGAAAATGGACAACTAGTAGTAGAATCGCAGTCGATGCTGAGAATTTGGAAAAATCATTTCTGTAGACTGTTAAACGGCGATGACGACACAAATTCCGCTGTCAGGCAGAATGTTTCACTCAATTTGGACGATGATGAACACGAGTTCCGTCCCCCCGACTTAGACAAAGTCAAGAAAGCGATTTCTAGACTGAAGTCGAACAAAGCTGCTGGAGCGGACGGATTGTCCGCGGAACTGTTTAAGGCAGCTGGAGATGACCTGGTTGGGCGCATGCACCAGCTCATCTGTAAGATATGGTCGGAGGAAAGCATGCCCGATGAGTGGAATCTCAGCGTCGTTTGTCCGGTCCACAAGAAAGGAGACCCCTTTGACTGCGCCAACTATAGAGGGATCAGCCTCCTTAACATCGCTTATAAGATACTCTCTGCCGTTCTGTGTGAACGCCTGAAGCCCTTTGTCAACAACCTGATAGGTCCTTATCAGTGCGGTTTCAGGCCAGGAAAGTCCACTATCGATCAAATTTTCACATTACGGCAGATCCTGGAAAAGACTCAAGAGATGCAGATCGACACCCACCACCTATTTGTCGATTTCAAGGCCGCATATGACAGCGTGCATAGAGACAGCGCCATGTCTAGTTTTGACATTCCTGCCAAACTCGTCAGGTTGTGCAGGATGACAATGGAGAACTCTCGCTGCTCCATCAAGGTCGGTAAAGAACTCACCGAGACCTTCAATGTCAAAAAAGGTTTTAGGCAAGGCGACACGCTGTCATGTGACTTCTTTAACATCATACTTGAGACGATCGTGCGAAACTCAAACGTAAACACCCGAGGCACGATCTTCCAAAAGTCCGTTCAACTGCTTGCTTACGCGGACGACATTGACGTGATTGGACGAACACAGCGAGCCGTCAATGAGACGTTTGCTAGTATTGAAGCGGAAGCGGCTAAAATGGGTCTAGCGGTAAACCAGGGCAAAACAAAGTACATGCTGTCATCACGGAAGGACGCACAACATCGACGTCTCAGACAGAGCGTCATATTGGGCAGCAGAATCTTTGAGGTACTCAAGGAAAACAGCTGGTGGTGCAACCAATCCCTAAACGGGACAAAAACAAAAGCATACCGTCAAACCTCCGATCGATAAGTCTTCTTCCTTCTTCAGCAAGGTCTTCGAAAAGATTGTTATTCGAGCCCTGAAAACATGGGTCGAGGACAACAATATTATACCGGACAACCAGTTTGGTTTCAGGGCGGGGCATTACACCACACATGCCGCGTCAAAACTGGTATTCGACATTCAATGGAACAAAAATAAGAAAGAGTGTACGGGTACCTGTCTGATCGACTTAGAGTATGGTTAGAGGGCCTTTTCCTTAAACTCGTTAGATTTGCCTTACATAAACCATTGCTATACATGATACGCAACATGATAACAGGTAGAAAGTTCGTCGTTAAAAGTGTCGGTGAAACTTCTACCACAGTTTTTAATATCAGTAATGGTCTACAACAGGAGGCTGTTGGTTCCCCGATATTGTTTGCTATATTCACTGCAGATCTCCTAAGGTCAATACCCCACCTAATCGCGTATGCCGATGACCTAGTGGCGTACAGATCATGTCCTAAGGTAGAAGTCATTAATACCTTTTTGCAACGTGACTTCGACAACACTTTGAAATATTGCGATGACTGGAAGCTGCTTATCAACTTTCAGAAATGTGAAACTATCTTTTTCCGTACCCCGCTGGCCAAGGCCTCAAGGGATACACGCGTAAACTGGAAGAAGTTCGCCATAGTTGACCCGCAGGGTCAGCCGCTAGCCGTGAAAACGTAGTTAGATATCTTGGCATTTGGTTGGATCATTTTCTGTATTTTGACAAACATACAGAGAAGGCTCTGACCAACGCTAGAAAAGCCTTTCCTGTGGCAAGAAAGCTGTTTTACAGCAGCCAACTTGATACCAGGGTGAAGGTAATCTGCTACATGGCCCTCATAAGGCCTGTCATGGTGTATGGTTGTCCCCTGTGGTTCAACGTGAGTCCTTCCCAGATGGAAAAGATGAGGATCTTCGAGAGACGGTGTCTTAGGACTTGAAACGTGAAAAGGATATACAATTTTATTATTAAATTAATAAGAAGTCACATTGCAAGAAGTATGGCTTCTACCAACAGCCTGATCTTCGGGGCTTACTACCCCAATTATGTGTACCATGAAAAAGTGCGCCACAACGGTTTTGTTCCACCTGAAGCATTTCTCTATTTGGATTCGATCGGCCTGATCCAGGACACGGAAGGATGTCCTGTAATCTACCACGCGGTACGCCGAACAGTTGAACAGAACTCGCGAAGGGTCAGAAAGATAGAATTAAGAACATGAATTGATAGATAGATTTTAGTCATTTTTGTCTAGTATAAGTCATTCCAGAAAAAAGTGAATAAATTTGAAAAAAATAAGCACGCGGTACCCACACCTCAACATCCATAAGGTGACCTGGCGGTCTCCTGATCAATCAACCGTCAACCAGATTGATGCATTTTCTTGTTATAGCCAAGGTAAAGATGAGGATATGAAGAGAAGAGACAGGACAATACGGCTTGAGGTCGGAAAGCTACAATCGCAATCGACCGCTAGGAACTTTGCCGACCGAGAACTTTCTGAAAATTTGACGCTGCCTGCACATACAATAGAAGAAGAATGGAAACGTTGTCAAAGTGTCATCAAAGAAACTGCCACTGATATGCTGCGTCTTACAAAACTTCAAAAAAGATACAAATGGATTGACGACGAGTGCAGGCAGGTACATGCAGCCAAACAGCAAGCTTAGAAGGCAACGCTGCATCGAACAACGAGAGCTGTTCATAAGCTCTATGAACAGAAAAGAAGCAAAGAGAACCGGCTTCTCGAAAGGAAAAAAAATATGAAATGGAGGGGTGTTACGAAAGAATGGAGGTCCGAAGGTTTTACCAAAAGGTAAAACAAGTATTCGGAAGATATATACCTCGGTCTCGGAACAAAGATGCTGGAGCGGACGGATTGTCCGCGGATCTGTTTAAAGCAGCTGGAGATGATTGTTGAGCGCATCCACCGGCTCATCTGTAAGATATGGTCGGAGGAAAGCAGGCCCGATGAGTGGAAACTCAACGTCATTTATCCGGTTCACAAAAAAAGGAGACCCCTTTGACTGCGCCAACTATCGAGGGATCAGCCTCTGTGTAAGACACAAGGAAACAATTAATTTGCAAACCATGCATTTAATTCCACACACATTCATCAAATCACACATTCTTAAAATCGACTTATTTGCAGATAGTGCGAAAATGGGGACGGCGCATTTAGTTCCACATAAGTTCAGCACACACAATTTGAAGACGTTGCATTCATGTTCCCATGATCGATGGCAGACGTATGCCAGAGGTTTCAAATTACGAGCGATCAACGAGCAACCAACCCGTGAAGAAAGAATTTTGTAGATCTAAGCAATTTAATTGTATAAGTAGACTTAAATTTATTGAATAAATCAGAATTAGTCCAACACTCAAACAGTGTACCAGTTCTCTGAATAGCTATCCCCCACCAGTGGTAAGGTGGCTATTCAAATCAACATTTTTGGGGGCTCAACCCAATGAAGAGTTTTAAACATCGTTTTTGGGGCTAACAGCGTATTTAGGGCTGAGACACTAAAAGAAAAAAAATATGGAGGATTTTGTGGCCAAACAAAAGGAAATTGGGGAAGCCATAGAGGTTCTTCTGGGGGCATGGGCTTATGTACACAGGGCAAAGTTGCTGACTGCACCCAACCTGGTAGGATGCCAGCGCGATCCCTGCTTGTCCATAAGTCAAGTTGACATACAGCCTCCTAGTGGCGCCCCTGGATAGCCATCACAACAACCGTTGTGTGGTGAACCAATGTATGCAGCGATCCCCCTCCGCCCGAGGGTCAAATAATGGGCCTGGCCTACCAGTTGTAGGTTGTGCGTGAGGTTAACTCCCTCACCGCACAAAAAACCAACGGTTACGAACCGACAACAGGCCTCGGATATGGACGGATTCAAAGTTGACGACCCCAGCAAACGATCAAAGGACAATGATTTTCGGTTCTGCACGTGGAATGTGAGGTCCCTGAACAGACCACGTGCAGCCGATGAACTCGCGGAGGCCCTGGACTGCTACAAAGCAGACGTCACCGCCATCCAGGAGATGCGATGGGATGGGCCGGGCAAAAGGAAGATGAGAAACTGCGACATCTACTACGGTGATTGCTACAAAGAGGGAAGGCAGCGCTTATTTGGATGCGGATTCGTTGTTCGAGGCAGACTTAGGCAAAAAGCCTTAAGCTTTGATTATATCAGCGAGCGCCTCATAACAATCCGCATCAAGGCTAAATTCGGGAACATCAGCCTGATCTGCGCACACGCCCCGACGGAGGAGAAGGATGACGATATCAAGGATGACTTCTATGATCTCCTAGAAAGAACATACGATCGATGCCCCAGCTATGACACCAAGATCGTTCTAGGAGATTTCAACGCACAGCTGGGCAAGGAAGAAATCTTTGCTAGAGTCATCGGAAAACACAGCCTGCACGACAACACATCCGGAAACGGACTCAGGCTGGTAGATTTCGCCTCGGGGCGTAACCTCTCTGTGATGAGCACGCGGTTCCCACACCTCAACATCCATAAGGGGACCTGACGGTCTCCTGATTCAACCGTCAACCAGATTGATCACGTTGCGATCGACGTCAGACACTCCTCCAATATTCTCGATGTCCGCACGTTCCGAGGAGCCAACATCGACTCGGACCATTTCCTTGTTGTAGCCAAGGTAAGGATGAGGATATCGAGAGAAGTACGGAGTCGAGAAAGAACACTACGGTTTGACGTCGGAAAGCTACAATCGCAATCGACCGCTAGGAACTTTGCCGACCGAGTCTCCCTGAAACTCTCTGAAAGTTCGACGCTGCCTGCACTTTCAATAGATGAAGAATGGAAACGTTGTCAAAAAGCCATCAAAGAAGCTGCCACTGATGTGCTGGGTTTCACGACACCACCCAGAAGGAACCCATGGTTTGACGACGAGTGCAGGCAGGTACATGCAGCCAAGCAGGAGGCCTACAAGGCAACGCTGCATCGAACAACGAGAGCTGTTCGTGAGCTCTACGAACAGAAGAGAAGGGAAGAGGACCGGCTTCTCACAAGAAAAAAGAAAGAGCATGAGAAGCGCGCGGTCGTGGAGATGGAGAGGTGTTACGACAGGAAGGAGGTCCGAAAGTTTTACCAAAAGGTTAAACAAGTATCAGGAAGATATAGACCTCGGACCGAAGCCTGCAGGGACGAAAATGGACAACTAGTAGTAGAATCGCAGTCGATGCTGAGAATTTGGAAAAATCATTTCTGTAGACTGTTAAACGGCGATGACGACACAAATTCCGCTGTCAGGCAGAATGTTTCACTCAATTTGGACGATGATGAACACGAGTTCCGTCCCCCCGACTTAGACAAAGTCAAGAAAGCGATTTCTAGACTGAAGTCGAACAAAGCTGCTGGAGCGGACGGATTGTCCGCGGAACTGTTTAAGGCAGCTGGAGATGACCTGGTTGGGCGCATGCACCAGCTCATCTGTAAGATATGGTCGGAGGAAAGCATGCCCGATGAGTGGAATCTCAGCGTCGTTTGTCCGGTCCACAAGAAAGGAGACCCCTTTGACTGCGCCAACTATAGAGGGATCAGCCTCCTTAACATCGCTTATAAGATACTCTCTGCCGTTCTGTGTGAACGCCTGAAGCCCTTTGTCAACAACCTGATAGGTCCTTATCAGTGCGGTTTCAGGCCAGGAAAGTCCACTATCGATCAAATTTTCACATTACGCCAGATCCTGGAAAAGACTCAAGAGATGCAGATCGACACCCACCACCTATTTGTCGATTTCAAGGCCGCATATGACAGCGTGCATAGAGACGAGCTATACAGCGCCATGTCTAGTTTTGACATTCCTGCCAAACTCGTCAGGTTGTGCAGGATGACAATGGAGAACTCTCGCTGCTCCATCAAGGTCGGTAAAGAACTCACCGAGACCTTCAATGTCAAAAAAGGTTTTAGGCAAGGCGACACGCTGTCATGTGACTTCTTTAACATCATACTTGAGACGATCGTGCGAAACTCAAACGTAAACACCCGAGGCACGATCTTCCAAAAGTCCGTTCAACTGCTTGCTTACGCGGACGACATTGACGTGATTGGACGAACACAGCGAGCCGTCAATGAGACGTTTGCTAGTATTGAAGCGGAAGCGGCTAAAATGGGTCTAGCGGTAAACCAGGGCAAAACAAAGTACATGCTGTCATCACGGAAGGACGCACAACATCGACGTCTCAGACAGAGCGTCATATTGGGCAGCAGAATCTTTGAGGTACTCAAGGACTTCGTCTACCTAGGCTCCGGAGTAAATAGGGACAACAACACCAGTACCGAGATCAAGCGCAGAATTACTCTTGCCAATCGCTGTTTCTTTGGGCTCAAGAGGCATTTGAGTAACGGAGCCATCTCTCGAAACACCAAATTGAGCTTGTATAAAACCCTGATCATCCCAGTCCTGCTCTATGGCGCAGAGACATGGACGCTATTGAAAGCGGATGAAGAAGCTCTTAGTTGTTTTGAGAGAAAAGTTCTGCGTACGATCTTTGGTCCTGTTTGCGTTGATGGCGTTTGGAGGAGAAGGTTCAACCACGAACTATACGGGCTGTACAGCGGCATGCACCCAGTTAAGCGTCTTCGGATCCAACGCTTAAGATGGACACCACAGCTCCGGCCCGAAGAGTCTTCGACACCGAGTCATTGGGACAGCGCAACAGAGGCCGTCCTCGCACTAGATGGCGCACGCAAGTTGAAAAGGACCTCAACCAACTTGGTGTGCGCAACTGGAGGAAGCTGGCGAAAGATCGTGCTGGCTGGAGAGGCTTGTTAGTTGAGGCCCAGGTCCACCCCGGACCGTAGCGCCAATCAAGAAGAAGATAGAGGTTCTTCTACGAAATTTCAAGAAAGCGCCAAAAAAAAATGATGATTATCTAGATAAACAACGACAAGCGTTGAAAGATCTATGGACAAAGTTTGTCGCTAATGACACAGTCATTAACGAGTTCTTCGCAAAGACTTCGCATTCATACTTCGAAGAAAATTACTTCGATAAAGTTAATAAAGTATACGAATCATTAAAATCATCAATTGAAGAAGAACGTGAAGCACTCGTTCAGAGTCAATAGTTGAGTGTTGAAGCTGGCAAAATAGAGCAAGATCCATCGAATCAAGCCAAGTCCGAGCTACAAAATCCACAGCAACCACGATACAAGCATCAGGAGAATAAGATAGCGGTTTTCACGCGTTTATATAACAAGCTAAAGAATTTCTTACGTGAATCCCTATCAAGTCACATCTGCGAACAATATTTGACAACATTGGATCAGTACTGGAGAGACATCGTACTGACACATGACGAAATTATGTGTCAATGCAATACCTGAAAACACACTTGACTGAAGCACCAGGGAATATAATCAAACATCTACATCTAACAATTAACAGATTACAATTATGAAACCGCTTGGAGCTTAGTGGAGCAGCGTTATGAAAATAAAAGACTCATTTATAACACATACCTGCAAAAACTCCTAAATCAGCCAAGCTTGATACAAGAATCGACTACATCTTTAAAGCGATTGCTCGACACCACAAAGGAATGCATGTCAGCAATCAAGAACTCAGGAATCGATGTTTCAAAGTGGGGAACATTTGTTTCCTATCTAGTATATCAAAAAATGAACAAGGAGTCCCAAAGACTATATAAACAGTCAATAAAGAAGCCGCGCGAAATACAAGAATTGTAACCTTTACTGGAATTTATTGAGAATATATTTCAATCAATTGAAGCGACAGAAGGTTCACACAGGAAGGATATAAACAAACAGAAGCCCTATCAACCAAGGACTTTCCACTCAGCACTACAGACAAGTAAATGAGTACATTGCAATGGTAATCACCATTTACACACTTGTAAACAGTATATGGACAAAGATATCAAACAACGAAACGACTTTGTAAGGGATCAAAGGTTATGCCAAAACTGTCTAGGTCCAGAGCACATGGCCACACAATGCACATCAAAGGGGCGCTGCTTTAGTTGCAAAGTCCACAGAGAAGCAGCTTCAAATCGTACAGTACCCAAAAATCATATCTCAAACCAATCAACTGCTACTGGGATACAATCACACAATTGTACAATCGACAACAATGTAATCTTGGCTACAGCGATAATAAAAATCAACGGATCAAGCAACAGCTGTCAAATTCGAACATTAATAGATCAAGGCTGCCAGGCATCGTTAGTTGCGACAGATATCGCGAACAAACTACAGCTTCATAAAAGCAAGGTACATGCCACCGTGAGCGGACTTGGCTCGCACGAGGTATCCACCATCAAATATAAAGTGAATATCACACTAAACACAAATCCGAATATCTGTACAACATATGTATTCAAACATGTGACCCGCACTTCTAAATACTCAACTCACGCCAAATAAATGGGAACATTTGCAGAATTAAATGCTTGCAGATCCAACATATCATATTCCAAACAAAATTGATATGATACTAAGAGCAGAAGTACAGGCAGAAATACTTCAGGAAGAATTTATAATGGGAAAACCAGGTACACCAATAGCTCAGCAAACTATATTTGGATGGATCATATCCGGTATTACCATAGTAAAAAATCCATAGAGAATGTCGCTTACTTGTCATGTCACAATAGAGAATCTTGATAAGCAAGTTCGCAAGTTTTGGGAATCTGAAGGAGTGGATACGATAACAAGTGACAACAAAGATCACCATACATCTGATAAGACTTGCGAAGAATTTTATAAGGAAACTGCAACTCGAAACGAGAAAGGTCATTATATAGTCCGAATCCCTTTCGTAGTACAACCGGAACAGCTATTAGAAATTAATAACTCAAGAAAAAGAGCCGTAGCAAGATTACTACATATGGAGAGACTTTTTCTAAAGGATACAAACCTATCAGAAGAATACCGCAACTTCATAAACGATATCTTCAATTGGGACATGACTAAATGTCAGAAAGTAAATGAAAAAGGTTCATATTACTTACCACATCATGCTGTAAGAAAACCAGACAGCACAACCACCAAATGAAGAGTGATATTTGATGCCTCAGCAACATCTTCAAATGAAAGCAGTCTAAATCAGCTAATGCATACAGGGCCAAAAACTCAGGATGATCTGACGTCGATTCTCATCCTTTGGCGCAAACATAGGGTCGTGTTTACAGCTGACATAGAAAAAATGCATCGTAAAATTTTGGTCGATCCCCAAGATCAAAAATATCAACGAATCTTGTGGAGGAACTCACCAAATGAAGCCATCTCGGAGTATGAACTCAACACAGTTACCTTCGGAACAACATCAGCTCCATTTTGGCGATCAAAACCTTGAAACAACTTGTAAAGGATGAAGGAAAGAATTATCCAAATGCAGAAAAAATGTTATGTTCTGACTTTAACGTAGATGATTTTATATCAGGAAGCGATTCATTGGCAGAAATTAGAGAGAGTAAAAGCCAACTGACTAAACTCCTTAAAAGTGGCGGATTTAATCTGCGTAAGTGGAATAGTAACGTAAGCAGGTTACTAGGGAGAAAACTTGAGTCAGTTAATGCTTTCGATTTCGAAAAGGAAGATCACGTTAAAACGTTGGCTTACACTGGAGTCCAGCTAAGGACTACTTCTCATTCAAAGTACAACCATACGATGTAAACACAATCTGGACGAAACGACGAGTACTATCAGAAATTACTCGCATATTCGATCCACTAGGATGGCTTTTGAGGGCAAAAACTTTTTTACAAGAAATGTGGATGGAAAAGGAACTGGATTGGGATTACACGCTTTCAGACCATCTAAAACACAAATGGAAAGAATTTCGAAGGGATCTCACCCGTATTAAGCAGCTTCAAATACCAAGATGGGCAGAATATTCACGCAACACCGATGTAGTAGAAATCCATGGATGCATCAGACAGAGCATCAGACAAAGCTTATGGAGCTGCAATATTTCTACGCATAATCAACAAGGACAACAAGGTGACAACAACTCTACTCACATCAAAAACAAAAATAACTGCAAAGAAACGAAATGAACAACAGAAAATCAATTTTACTATACCAAAGCTGGAACTATGTGGAGCTACGCTTTTAGTAATTTTTCTGCTGAATGTGAAGAATGACTTAAATATAGAATCTGCGAAAACATTTGCACGAGGAGATGTAGAGATGTTACGACAGGATGGAGGTCCGAAAGTTTTACCAAAAGGTAAAACAAGTATTCGGAAGATATATACCTCGGTCTCGGAACGAAGATGCTGGAGCGGACGGATTGTCCGCGGATCTGTTTAAAGCAGCTGGAGATGATGGTTGAGCGCATCCACCAGCTCATCTGTAAGATATGGTCGGAGGAAAGCAGGCTCGATGAGTGGAAACTCAGCGTCGTTTGTCCGGTTAACAAAAATGGAGACCCCCTTGACTGCGCCAACTATCGACGGATCAGCCTCCTTAACACCGCGTACGAGATACTCTCTGCCGTTTTGTGTGAACGCCTGTAACCCTTTGTCAACAATGTGATGAGTATTTATCATTGCGGTTCCAGGTCCGGTAAGTCTACCATCGACCAAATATTCACACTTCGTCAGGCACCCATCCTTTACTTGTCGATTTCAGGGCCGCATATTACAGCGTGCATAGAGACGAGCTATACAGCGCCATGTCTAGTTTTGACATATCTGCCAAACTCGCCAGGTTGTGCAGGATTACGATAGAGAACTCTCGCGGCTCCATCAAGGTCGGCAACGAACTCACCGAGACCATCAATGTCAAAAAAGGTGTTAGGCAAGGCGACACGCTGTCATGTGACTTCTTCAACATCATACTTGACAAGATCATGCGAAACTCAAATGTAAACACCTGAGGCACGATCTTCCAAAAGTCCGTTCAACTGCTTGCTTACGCGGACGAAATTGACGTGATTGGACGAACACAGCGAGCCGTCAATGAGGCGTTTGCTAGTATTGAAGCGGAAGCGGCTAAAATGGGTCTAGCGGTAAACCAGGGCAAAACAAAGTACATGCTGTCATCACGGAAGGACGCACAACATTGACGTCTCGGACAGAGCATCATATTGGGCAGCAGAATCTTTGAGGTAGTCAAGGACTTCGTCTACCTAGGCTCCGGAGTAAATAGGGACAAGAACACCAGTACCGAGATCAAGCGCAGAATTACTCCTGTCCATCGCTGCTTCTTTGGGCTCAAGAGGCAATTGAGTAAAAGTCAATCCAAATGAAGAAGCTCTTGGTTGTTTTGAGAGATAAGTTCTGCGTACGATCTTTGGTCCTGTCTGCGTTGATGGCGTTTGGAGGAGAAGGTTCAACCACGAACTGTACGGGCTGTACAGCGGCATGCACCTAGTTCAGCGTCTTCGAATCCAACCTCATCTTTTCCATCTGGGAAGGACTGACATTGAACCACACTGGTCAACCGTATACCATAATTGGCCGTACGAGGGCCATGTAGCAAATAACCTTCATCCTGGTATCAAGTTGGCTTCTGAAAAACAACTTTCTTGCCGCAGCAAAAGCTTTTCTGGCTTTTGTCTGATCAATATCTATATGTTTGTCAAAATACAGATATTGATCCCGCCAAATGCCCAGATACCTTACCATACTTAAACAGCCAAAGGTCGTCCCTGTGGATCAATTATGCCGAATTTGCACCAGTTTTTGCGCGTATCGCGCGTTGCCGTACAACGGGGTCCTGAAAAGGATAGTTTCACACTTCTGGAAATTGATAACCAATATATGTATTTATAACTTCGAACTTAGGAGCAGTTCTGTATACTACTAGATCGTCGGCACACGCAATCAATTGCGGCATGGAAACTGAAAGATGTGATCAGTTCCATATGCCCCACCCACAAAAAAGGCGATCGTAAAGCCGTTTTGTGTGGCTTCCGGCCCGGCAAATCGACTATAGACAAAATCATCAAACTAAGGCAGATCCTGGTGAGGACCAGCGAGTTTCAAATCGATACGCACTATCTTTTCATCGATTTCAAAGCCGCATACGACAGCATTCATCGCAAGGAGCTATTCGAAGCGATGGCCGAATTCGGGATCCCGGGAAAACTGATCCGGTTGTGTCGCACCACGGTAACACATACGCGATGCACCGTGCAGTTCGGTTCAAAAACCTCTGAACATTTCGAAAATTGCGCCGGATTTCGGCAAGTAGATGCGCTGTCGTGTGATTTCTTCAATTTGGTACTTGAGAAAATAGTGTAGCGGGCAAAAGTCAACATGGAAGGCACTATCTTCTACAAGTCAGTCCAGCTCTTGGGATACGCTGATGACATCGACATTATCGCGAGGTCATCGTGGTGGAGATCCCACGTAGAATCGCCCTTAGCAACCGATGCTACTTTGGTCTGTCAAAACAACTGGGATCGAAACTCCTGACTCGAAGGACCAAAGTCATGCTCTACAAAACCCTTATTCTGCCAGTCCTACTTTATGGAGCCGAAGCTGGACAATGAGTAAGGCGGCAGAGCTGATTCTTGGTGCCTTCGAAAGAAAAATTCTACGTCGGATATATGGTCCCGTCTGCAAGGAAGGCAAATGGAGGGGAAGACACAACCGCTAACTCTACGAGCTGTACAAGGATGTGAATGTAGTCCGGAAGGCAAAAATCCGTCGACAACACTTGTTCGGCCACATCGGGCGAATGAACAACAACGCCCCAATAAAGAGGGTCTTCGAATCCGAGCCTTCTCGAAACCGAACCTCCGGTACAAAGACCAAGTCATCGCGGATGTAAGACAGCTTGGCCTTGATGACTGGAAGCAGCGTTCCCAGGACCATCACCAATGGAAGCCAGCAATTACTCAAGCTCAGACCCTTCATGGTTCCTCTGCCTGATAAGTAAGTAAGTATGGAAACTGAAAGATCCGCAGTGATGTAATCCGCAGTATGGTAAACAAGATTGGCGAACCAACCCTTCACTTTTGATTCCAAAGACCTTGTTAGAAGTTACGTCGCCACTTTTCACAACGAACTTTCTATCCATCATCATGTCATAGATCATGTACAGCTATGATTTACTGCATTCACGTCTGACTAGCTTGAGGAAAAGGCCATCCAACCAAACTGCGTCGAACGCCTTCTCCACATCAATCAGAAAGGCACCAATGCATTGATTTTTATTTTTGTTCCACTGAATGTCAGAAACCAACTTTGACGCGGCATGTATGGTATCATGCCTCTTTTGAAATCCGAACTGGTTCTCCGGTATGATGTTATTTTTCTCAACCCACTGCAACAGAACTCGAATGACTATCTTTTCAAAACCTTGCTTATGCAAGGAAGGAGACTGATCGACCGGAGATTTGTTGGGATGGACTTGTCTTTGTCCCGTTTGGGGATTCGCTGCACTACAGCTGTTTTCCAGTGCATTACTCAGCGCGTTGTTGAACAAGGTCGTGTACATGTTTACGGCTTCGATCTGAAGATAATTTAGTAAAATATTCATTATACCATGGATTCCGACTGACTTTTTCTTCCTCAGCCGGTTAAGGATACCCTGCAGATCTTCTTGAGAAATAAAGATGTGATGTACATCGGTGTCGATAGCACGATATTTACGTTACTGAATCTGGTGAAACCTTGATTTTCAGATCGCCATTGACTTATCTCATTACGAAGATTATTATTTTTATTTATTATTTATTTTTATATTTATATTTATTAAAGTGTAATCAATTACAAATTAAGGTCTTAAAATACTACGGTACTAGTTACCAGGGCTTTCGGCCGATTTAAATTAACAAATTAACATTATATGCTACTTTCCAAGTTAACAATCGTGAGTAACTTATTAGCTAGTCTTATGTTGATATCTGAGGGGGAAGAGAGTATTTCACTGAGGCTTGTATCTTGAAAGAGTTTTCTTGATAGAGAATTTATTGTTGGGCAATCGTGTATTAAATGTTGAATGGTTAATATGTCGCTGCTTTCGCAGATATGGCAATTTGGGGGGTTATTTTTGGTGATAAGGTGGCTATTTGTAGTAATTGTATGTCCAAGGCGGAGGCGTGTAAAGCTTTTGATGTTTTTTGTCGGTTTGGTTGGGTAGATGACACGTTCCCCTTTTAGGTTGATGGTGGATATAATTCTTCCATTGATTACTATTTTTTTCGAACAATATTTTTCTTATTTTCCTTTCGATGTCACATTTGTTGTCAATGGAAAAAGTAAGAAGGGGTTTTTTGACGGCGATTTTTGTAGCTTTATCTGCTGCTTCATTTCCCTCAATACCTTTGTGACTAGAGATTAGATTATCCCGTAAATAGCTTATGATCTTGTTCTTGCACTTAATGTTGAGAACGGCTTCAATTGTCGATAGACTGTCTGTACACTTGAGTGTTTTCTTGGCACGTGCAATTTCTATAGCTTTTAGAATTGCCATGGCCTCGGCTGTGAATATTGGGCAAAAGTCTGGTATAAGGCCCTTGTACTGTGTGTGCCCCTCGGAATTAACTACCGGAAATGCAATTCCATCTTCGCTTTAAGATCCATCTGTGAAAATGATGTCCAAATGTAGACATATAATTTCATTAATCGCCGGTAGGTTGTGTGATCTGTTGAGTTTTGAGTGCAGGAAGGTCTCTGAGGATGGACTATTTCGGAAGAAACTAGGGTGGATACGTTGTGTCTTTAAGTTTTTTTTCTTATTGGCGTGTCGAAGTACTTGGAGAAGGTAATTGCATTGTGGATTGCAGAGGGAAGTTTAGGTATTCTTTTTCGATGGATATATTTTTTAAAATCCTCGGCGATTGGAGAGTCTGGGGATGTGGATATTTTAGCGATTAGGAGTGATGGAAGATATTCAAATTGTTGCTCGACTGTTGGGAGGCCACACTCCGTAAGAATGTTTTTTACTGGTGTTGTCCTGAATACCCTAAGGCTGATTCTAGCGGAGGCGTGATAGGGGACCTTGACACACTGTAACATTTGCCATGAACTCCCAATCCGTAGTCGATTTTGGAGAGAATTGTGGCTTTGATGATGTTGATTAGTGTGTTGACGTGTGCAGATCCGCGTTTTGATGACAGATACTAAATTATACTTAACCTGGTAACTAGCTCCTTCTTAAGTTCTAAACAATGTATATTAAAATTATATTTTGAATCGAATATAATTCAAATAATTTTGAGAGATTTTACATTTCTTATGTTAACATTTTTGAAGTGCATACATGTAGAGTATTACATTTTTCAACTGATATCCTAGAGCCCGATGTTTTGCCCAAGAGCCTAAGGCCGTCTAGGATGTAATGGAAAATGCTAGAGGTAGTATTTAAGTCTTTACATTTTGTGAATACAATGAGATCATCGGCATAAAGACAATATTTTATTGTATGTATTGAAGTTTGAAAGTATATAATTAATTTCGTTAAACGCTATTAAAAAAAGGGTTACAGAAAGTGGGGATCCTTGTGGAATACCGTTCGTGAGATTGTGGATGCTGGAAAATATTCCGTTTTCTCTTGTACGATATTTTCTGTTGGTGAGCCAAGATTTAATAAATTTAAACATTTTAGGCCAAATTTTCCATTTAGCCAGTTTGCTTAAAATTACATGTATGCCAATTCGATCGAATGCTTTTTCAAAATCATTGAAAGTATTGAGACATGGCTCTTGCTGGAGAGGGAAGAGGTGACGTGGACGTGGTGTAGCAGTGCGTCGATTGTGCCCCGGCCATGTTTATATGTCACTTGTCTAACGTCAATTAACTTGTCTCTTTCCAGCCAGAGCAACCTGTTAGAGATTATTTTTTTCTAAAATTTTCCAGTGCATGGCAACAAAGATATAGGTCGATATCCGCTTATTTCTGTACGTTATTATTTTGGCTTTGGTACTGGAACAACTGTCGCAGTTTTCATACTTGGAAGATGATACCAGTAGTGAAGATCTGGTTATATAAAGAAAGGAGGCGGGTTGTGAGGGAAGGTGGACTGTTTTTTAGCATTTTGTAGTCAATTCTGCCGAAACCTGGGGTTTTACCCTTGACTGAGTTGATACAAGACTCTAGTTCGTTCATATTGATAGGGAGTTCGATCAATTTCGTAGCAGTAGACGTTTTGTCAGCTTGGTACGTTGTTTCAGTTGCCATATTGTTTTTGGCAGTGAGGAAGCTTATATCGAAATTGGAGTTATCTGAGTATTTTGACCATGTTTCGGCAAACAGTTCTGCTATTTGAAATGGAGATGTTATTATTTTGTGACCGGTTGTGATAGTGTTGATAGTGTGGGGTGTGTAATGTCCTGTAAGGGTTTTAATGTCAGCCCAAATTATTTTTGTAGATGAGTTGGGATTGATATTAGATGTTAAGGTTTCGAAACAGTTTTGTTTTGCTTGTTTTGCATTTCTACGAAAGAGTGCGTTGAGTTTCCGATAGCTGAAAAGGTTTTGGGTAGTAGGGTGTTTTGTAAAATTTGCCCAAGCTCTTTGTTTTTGATTGTGCAGTTCTTGCAACTCCCGGTTCCACCAGGGTACGACTTTTTTGTGTTGCATCCCTTTGGTTTGGGGTATAGAGATGTTGGCAGCGAAGCGCAAGGATTTGGTGATAGTAACTGTCTCTTTTTTACGTTATTCGATTGCGTATGTGAGTTTAGAAATTCTATAGACTTGGCTTGGAAAAGTTTCCAGTTACCTCGGTCGGATTTTAACTTTGGGAGTAATTTGGCTGCGGAATGGTTTGAGTCGAGTGTTGTCTTAGTTATAATTGGGAAGTGATCGCTACCGTGTAGGTGAGGTAGTATTTTCCAGTTGGTCTTTGGTAGAAGTGAGGAAGATATCAGAGACAAGTCTACATGTGTAAATGTATTAAGGCCCAACTATAATGCGCATGTGCGTGCATCAGCTAGTGTCAAACGCGCATGGGTGAGTGTGCGAATACACCCATCCCTATGCGCCAAACTATAATAGAGTCTATGAACGATTGCGAGCATTTCGTTAAGCATGTTCAAAACCCAAATATTTCGTTAAGCATGAGCTAGAGCGAAATGAATCGCACCGCGCATATGCGAATTTGACAGATGGCACATAAACAACGAAACATAGAAACAAAAGTGCATCTGTCGAATTGGAAATAATTCAATCGAGTATTGAAAAATTGAAGAAAAATCCATGCCTATATGACAAAAAGCACCCGCTCTATTACAACAAATTAAAGAAGAACAAAACATGGGAGCAAATAGCTTTATATAATTTATATAATAAATATTTCTTTTGTTTTAGTATATAAATTGCTTCAAATATTAAACTTATTTGTTTTTGTCTACGAATTGTCACTAACTGCCTGCTGCAAAACAATTTCTGACATATGGACATGCGCGCAAATGCGTATTATGGGTAGACATGAATTTTTTGGAAACACGACGAAACATTTCGTTTAAATTTGACACAAAGTGATGCCGGTATGCGCATTATAGTTGGGCCTTTAGACGTGGAGAAGTGTGTTGAATTTCCATCATTTAGAATTGGCCAATCGACATATGAATCTGTCGGAGTTTTTTGGTACTAACTTTCTTAGGCAAGATTCAGACGCGGCATCTGTGATGGCTTTTTGTCAATGCTGCCACTGGTCTTCTATATTTGATGTTGGCGGCGTGGGATTTCTTATGAGGTTAAGGGAGACACGATCGGAAAATGATTTGCAATCTCTTGCGATTGTAGCCGGTCGACGCTGAACTTCCTCACAGTTTTTGTTGTTTGGCTGCTGATATACGCTATCCCTTTGGCAACTCTTGAAGTTATTGATGGCTGCTGTTGTTATTGTTGCTTCTGTTGTAGATGTTGCTTCTGTTGTAGGTGTTGCTGTTGCTGTGTTTTTTTTTTTTTTTTTGAATTGCCTGTATATGGGCATCCAGTTCTTCCCTCTTTCTTTTACTCTTGACCAGCTCTGCACGTTTATCATCTTCTTCATCACCCGACTCAGATGTACCCCGAGCGTGATACGAATTCTTAGTAATACCGCAAGTGATTCTTGCCAACTCCTCAACCGATTCTTGATTACGAGTCTACGAGTCTTGATTACGTCGTCGATTTTGTGACTTGGTAGCTGTTTGTCAGCAAATGCTACATTTACTAAATCTTTAGCTGTTGTATCTGCAGATTCTGTGGACGAAGTTGCAGGTGCACTTAAGGCAACTTTAGTAGCGTTTGATGCTTCCGGCACTTGATCAAATTTGGTTTCTGTAGAATTTTCTTCCGTTTCTTTTCTCTCCCACCTTGTTTTAATTATATAATATATAATATGGGTGGCGCCACAGCCCATAGAGAGCCAGGGCCTAGCTTCACAGCAACCACTCGTGTTGTGCGTGCTATTGTTCTCTCACGAGTGGAAGGGACCTACAGTTTAATGCCGAATCCGAAGGGCCAAGTTTGAGAAGCTTTTTCTGGACAGGAAATACTCTTTGAGTATTGTCAGTAACTCGAAAGAGGTCGTGAAAATTATTCTTGTCGCTCAGAGCTGGAATCGAACCTACTAACCATTTACCTCAATACACTGGCTTTTTTTGTTTTTGTAAATGAAAAGGTCGATAGGTTAGGTTAGGCAATAGTGGCTTATACCACGCGGATTGACTTCTCTTAACACTATAACCAGTTGGTGCTTCTAGTGAAGCTCGTTACGGCCGCTGAAGTAGTGGACTCCTAGGTGTAGAAACCTACGACTAGCCAGAGCACTACAAGAGCACTTAGGTGATGAGTGTTTTCTTCCTCCTCTTCAACTATGCAGCTTCTTCAAAAATCATTATATATTGCACCCGTCCTGCGAGCATGAGTGCCAATGGCACAGTGCCCGGTTATGACTCCAATGAGTGTCCTTAATGAGTGCTTGCTGAGTCCAAGTAGACTGGGTGACCTTTTTAGATTAAGTGATGGCCAGATTTCTTTTGTTTTAAGGCAGGTAGCCATTTGTCATTAGTGGTTTTAATTGTATGGATTTTAAGATGGTAAGCTGTAGCGATCGGCATGGAAGGTGGTACCCCTGCTATCGATAGGATGAGGTTCTACCACATCTGGCGAGTTCATCGGCTTTGAAGTTTCGTGGTATGTCACATTGTCCCGGCACCCACATGTGGTGAATGTTGAAATGATCAGCCATCTCGTTAAGAGACAGCCTGCAATTAAGCGATGTTTTTGAGTAGAACATGACACTGTCCAGGGATTTCTTAGCGGCGTGACTATCGGACCAGATGGTGACATCCCTTTTTTATATCACGTTGTTTTTGAGTCATAATAACACATCTTTAATAGCTATTGTTTCTGGCTAAAAAACGCTACAATAATCAGGGAGTTTCACGGAGATAGCAATGTTGAGGTCCTGAGAATAGACACCGGCACCCAGTCCTTCTTTTGTCTTCGATCCATTTGTGAAAATGCGCAGAGAATCTTTCAGCGTTTGCTTGTCTGATTCCAGTCCGGTATGGAAGAAATGTTGGTCGAGAATTTCTTCTCGAATATAGCCTGGAGTCACATGCATACAACTATGCAGTCTGAACCGATCTTTGCAACAGGAAGAACAAGCCAAGTCACGTGTTGTGAAACGGTATTAGACCAGATATCATAGACAACCTCATCACGTGTTTATAAGAATGCATGCTGTACCAATATTGACAGCAGAAGCCAAGAGACAACACAAGCCAAGCCATTTTTGTCAAGCGGTAATTCCATGAGGCCAAACACGCTGTTGATGCATGAAGACGCTGCCGAAAGAGTACTTATCTCTTTTTCTCTCTTTTTTTGTACGCTGCATGTAAGCCCAACAACAATGCTTTGCTATTCTTCTTTTCTCTTGCTAAAAGTACTGTTAGGAACTGTGTGAAGAAATGGTTTTAGTTTTATGTCAACGTAGTTTTAAGTCACTCCATGTTTGGACTCAAGCTAATAAAGAGCTATAGAAAAAATATTTTGGTATCTAATTATTTTATTTTTGCGGAACCACGATTGGCTCCCACACATATAACTGGCGCAGTCGGAAAAAAAAAGTGAAAAATTGTAGATAATAAATAAGTGATGTAAAATATTAAACAGTGATGGAAACAAAAATCAGAAGCGAAGTAGAAAAAAACATCTGAAGTACTAGTGTGTGTAGTTCAAATAGAAATAATAAAACTGTATTACACTGATGAACAGAAAACAAAACGAAAAGTGCATTCCGTGTATTTGTTAATAATAAAAGAAGACATTGAATTGTGAACCTGATCAACAAAAAAAAAAAAAACAGAAACAAGCCCAATAAGAGGAAGAACCTTAGAAGAAAAAAAAATTCCAGGTATGCCGAATTCACTATCTCTTTTAGGTGAAGTTAAGGATTTACCTGAATTTTTTGGATTACCAGAAGAATTAGATCTTTTTATTAAACATGTAGACTTTATATACAGATTTTGTGAACATTTAGATGAAGTATCTAAAACTATAAGTATTTTAAGATAAGGCAAAAAATTAGAGGCAAGGCTAATATAACGCTGATAAATAATAATAATCCAACTTCTTGGACTGAAGTAAAATCTATTTTACAGGCGAATTGTTCAATAACCGAAAGTTTCGAGTCTATAGTAAGCCAAATTAATCTGTTAAGGCTTGAAGGTTCTGTTGAACATTTGTTTGAAGCGTCTTTAACTTTACTTACTAAGCTAAATATAAAATCAAGTTTTACTGAAGGTATTCCAAGCTGGTATAATAGCGAAGAAAATGAAATAATGGTTCTTAAACTTTTTATAAGTAAATTACCTAACGAACCAAAATTGATTCTTCAGACTAGGAATCCATCAGGGTTTAGAGAAGCTAAAACAATTCTAGTAGATACTGATAACTTTCATAGGACATACTTCAATTATAATCAAAACAATTATAGGCGAAATATGGTAAATAATTCTAATCAAAATGTACATTTACATAATAACAACAGTAATTTCCGGAATAATACATATAATTTTCGCAATGACCCACGACAGTTTCAATATACCAATTCGCGAAACATAACCAATGCTTATTATCCCAACACAACAGGAAATCGTACTTTCAATAACTCAGGGCTGTTTACTAATAATATTTCTAACTATAATAGACAACGTGCTCCTAGATTAGGCTCTTCTCAAACAAATCAACGATCAATGGAAATCGATCACCTCCAAGCACAAAATTTGCCTAATTCTAGCCCTAACCAAAATTTGCAAAATACACAAAATCCTGACGATTCCCGGTTTCAAAATTTTCCGCTAAGCACATTCGATCACCTCCCTACATAGTCGTCAAAACCATTTCACGTCCCATAAAATTATTAATAGATTCCGGTGCAAGTACTTCTTTATTTCAGAAGGGTTTATTTCACAGTTCCTTTAAATCGGATCTTGATAAACCAATAATACTGAAATCCATCAATTCAGATGTTAGGGTTATTTCAAAAATTACAATACCTTTATTCAAAGAATTCAATAGGCCAACAACAACATTTGAAATGCTTGAAATAACTTTAACTGGAGACTTTGGCGGTATTCTGGGCTGCAATGTTTTAAAGCCTTTGCAAGCAAAGATTGATCTGGAAAAGTCAGAACTAAACACAAAGGAAGCTACTTTGCCCTTAGTATTTGACAATACTTCATCTCCATTAACAAAGACTGAAATTCATAAATTAAATCAGAAAATAGTTTATGTTAAATTCGAGGTACCAGATATTGGTGCAATTACCGAAAGACTTAAACTAGATAATTTGAACAAAGAGGAAATTAACTCATTATTAACTACTATTAAAAAATATAAACATGTGTTTTATCTTTAGGGCGATGATTTTAACAAATTCCACTAGTCCTTATAACGCTCCTATTTGGATTGTACCTAAAAAAGCGGACAACACAGGACGGCAAAAATGGCACATCGTAATGGACTATAGGAAATTAAATGACGTAACTACAGAATATAAATTTCCTATTTCAATCATAGACGATATTTTATCAAAGTTAGGAAATGCTCAATATTTTTCCGTACTAGATCTTGCGAAAGGATTCCACCAGATCCCAATTTGAAAAAAGGATAGGCATAAAACCGCATTTTCAACATCAAGCGGGTATTACGAATTTAACGTATGCCTTTCGGCTTAAAAAACGCACCAGCATCTTTTCAAAGGACGATGAATGAGGTCCTATGCAATGTTATCAATAAAATATGCGTGGTATATCTCGATGATATACTCATCTTTTCAACCTCTCTCCAAGAACATATCGACAATCTAAACAAGATATTAAGCAGACTAGCCGAGTACAATCTTAAGGTTCAAATTGATAAGTGTAGTTTTTAAAAGCGCGAAACAAAGTATCTGGGCCATATAATTTCAAAGGATGGTATAAAGCCCAATCCTAATAAAATTGAGGCGATTAAAAATATTAAACTACCTCGTACAGCAAAACAAATTAAATCCTTTTTGGGCATCACAGGATTTTACAGGAAATTCATAAAGGACTTTACAAAAACGTTTACTCTTACAACAGATGCGAGCAACGCGGCTTTAGGGGCAGTTCTTTCACAAAATCAGCATCCGGTAGCTTTTACTTCAAGGACTTTAAATCGTAACGAAACAAATTATAGCACGATTGAAAAAGAACTTCTCTGTATAGTCTGGGCGACAAAATACTTCAGGCCATACTTATTTGGGCGCAAGCTCAAAGTACAAACTGACCATCGTCCTCTAGTATAGCTAAATTCGGTCAAGGAACCCAATAGCAAGCTCCAGCGATGGAAAATTAAACTTAACGAATTCGATTTCGATATAAATTATATTAGAGGAAAAGAAAACACAGTTGCTGATTTTCTAAGTCGTTTAGAAGTTAATTATAACGATACCGAAGACGTTAGATCTGATTTAGCTACCATTCATATCGGAATCGAAAACCTAAATTATCACATTTATATAACGGAAATTCCTGTAAATATTATAAACATCAAATTGTTTTAGAAAAAAGGAACTCGAATTCATACACAAGTAAGCTCGTGTACCAAAAAAAAGGAGGTCAACTATTTCGTTATCAGAGTACTGTGAACATTTTGTATTAAAGATCCTGCAGGGTCTTTTACCAATTAAAGGAACAATAGGAATATTCTGTAACGATGATAGTTTGTTTATCGAATTCCAAGAAACTATAGTTAGGTATTTTTCTAATTCACTAGATATGATAGTACTTAGATGTACAAAACTGCTTAAAGATATAACATGCAAAGAAAAGATATTAGAATTAATTGAAAAGGCACATCTTGATAAAAATCATAGAGGTATCGATGAAACCTATTTAGAGATAAAAGATAAGTATTATCACATGCATACAACTATGCAGTCTAAACCGATCTTTGCAACAGGAAGAACAAGCCAAGTCACGTGTTGTGAAACGGTATTAGACCAGATATCATAGACAACCTCATCACGTGTTTGTACTGTACCAATATTGACAGCAGAAGCCAAGAGACAACACAAGCCAAGCCATTTTTGTCAAGCGGTAATTCCATGAGGCCAAACACGCTGTTGATGCATGAAGACGCTGCCGAAAGAGTACTTATCTCTTTTTCTCTCTTTTTTTGTACGCTGCATGTAAGCCCAACAACAATGCTTTGCTATTCTTCTTTTCTCTTGCTAAAAGTACTGTTAGGAACTGTGTGAAGAAATGGTTTTAGTTTTATGTCAACGTAGTTTTAAGTCACTCCATGTTTGGACTCAAGCTAATAAAGAGCTATAGAAAAAATATTTTGGTATCTAATTATTTTATTTTTGCGGAACCACGATTGGCTCCCACACATATAACTGGCGCAGTCGGAAAAAAAAAGTGAAAAATTGTAGATAATAAATAAGTGATGTAAAATATTAAACAGTGATGGAAACAAAAATCAGAAGCGAAGTAGAAAAAAACATCTGAAGTACTAGTGTGTGTAGTTCAAATAGAAATAATAAAACTGTATTACACTGATGAACAGAAAACAAAACGAAAAGTGCATTCCGTGTATTTGTTAATAATAAAAGAAGACATTGAATTGTGAACCTGATCAACAAAAAAAAAAACGGAAACAAGCCCAATAAGAGGAAGAACCTTAGAAGAAAAAAAAATTCCAGGTATGCCGAATTCACTATCTCTTTTAGGTGAAGTTAAGGATTTACCTGAATTTTTTGGATTACCAGAAGAATTGGATCTTTTTATTAAACATGTAGACTTTATATACAGATTTTGTGAACATTTAGATGAAGTATCTAAAACTATAAGTATTTTAAGATAAGGCAAAAAATTAGAGGCAAGGCTAATATAACGCTGATAAATAATAATAATCCAACTTCTTGGACTGAAGTAAAATCTATTTTACAGGCGAATTGTTCAATAACCGAAAGTTTCGAGTCTATAGTAAGCCAAATTAATCTGTTAAGGCTTGAAGGTTCTGTTGAACATTTGTTTGAAGCGTCTTTAACTTTACTTACTAAGCTAAATATAAAATCAAGTTTTACTGAAGGTATTCCAAGCTGGTATAATAGCGAAGAAAATGAAATAATGGTTCTTAAACTTTTTATAAGTAAATTACCTAACGAACCAAAATTGATTCTTCAGACTAGGAATCCATCAGGGTTTAGAGAAGCTAAAACAATTCTAGTAGATACTGATAACATAGGACATACTTCAATTATAATCAAAACAATTATAGGCGAAATATGGTACATAATTCTAATCAAAATGTACATTTACATAATAACAACAGTAATTTCCGGAATAATACATATAATTTTCGCAATGACCCACGACAGTTTCAATATACCAATTCGCGAAACATAACCAATGCTAATTATCCCAACACAACAGGAAATCGTACTTTTAATAACTCAGGGCTGTTTACTAATAATATTTCTAACTATAATAGACAACGTGCTCCTAGATTAGGCTCTTCTCAAACAAATCAACGATCAATGGAAATCGATCACTTCCAAGCACAAAATTTGCCTAATTCTAGCCCTAACCAAAATTTGCAAAATACACAAAATCCTGACGATTCCCGGTTTCAAAATTTTCCGCTAAGCACATTCGATCACCTCCCTACATAGTCGTCAAAACCATTTCACGTCCCATAAAATTATTAATAGATTCCGGTGCAAGTACTTCTTTATTTCAGAAGGGTTTATTTCACAGTTCCTTTAAATCGGATCTTGATAAACCAATAATACTGAAATCCATCAATTCAGATGTTAGGGTTATTTCAAAAATTACAATACCTTTATTCAAAGAATTCAATAGGCCAACAACAACATTTGAAATGCTTGAAATAACTTTAACTGGAGACTTTGGCGGTATTCTGGGCTGCAATGTTTTAAAGCCTTTGCAAGCAAAGATTGATCTGGAAAAGTCAGAACTTAACAGAAAGGAAGCTACTTTGCCCTTAGTATTTGCCAATACTTCATCTCCATTAACAAAGACTGAAATTCATAAATTAAATCAGAAAATAGTTTATGTTAAATTCGAGGTACCAGATATTGGTGCAATTACCGAAAGACTTAAACTAGATAATTTGAACAAAGAGGAAATTAACTCATTATTAACTACTATTAAAAAATATAAACATGTGTTTTATCTTTAGGGCGATGATTTTAACAAATTCCACTAGTCCTTATAACGCTCCTATTTGGATTGTACCTAAAAAAGCGGACAACACAGGACGGCAAAAATGGCACATCGTAATGGACTATAGGAAATTAAATGACGTAACTACAGAAGATAAATTTCCTATTTCAATCATAGACGATATTTTATCAAAGTTAGGAAATGCTCAATATTTTTCCGTACTAGATCTTGCGAAAGGATTCCACCAGATCCCAATTTGAAAAAAGGATAGGCATAAAACCGCATTTTCAACATCAAGCGGGTATTACGAATTTAACGTATGCCTTTCGGCTTAAAAAACGCACCAGCATCTTTTCAAAGGACGATGAATGAGGTCCTATGCAATGTTATCAATAAAATATGCGTGGTATATCTCGATGATATACTCATCTTTTCAACCTCTCTCCAAGAACATATCGACAATCTAAAAAAGATATTAAGCAGACTAGCCGAGTACAATCTTAAGGTTCAAATTGATAAGTGTAGTTTTTAAAAGCGCGAAACAAAGTATCTGGGCCATATAATTTCAAAGGATGGTACAAAGCCCAATCCTAATAAAATTGAGGCGATTAAAAATATTAAACTACCTCGTACAGCAAAACAAATTAAATCCTTTTTGGGCATCACAGGATTTTACAGGAAATTCATAAAGGACTTTACAAAAACGATTACTCTTACAACAGATGCGAGCAACGCGGCTTTAGGGGCAGTTCTTTCACAAAATCAGCATCCGGTAGCTTTTACTTCAAGGACTTTAAATCGTAACGAAACAAATTATAGCACGATTGAAAAAGAACTTCTCTGTATAGTCTGGGCGACAAAATACTTCAGGCCATACTTATTTGGGCGCAAGCTCAAAGTACAAACTGACCATCGTCCTCTAGTATAGCTAAATTCGGTCAAGGAACCCAATAGCAAGCTCCAGCGATGGAAAATTAAACTTAACGAATTCGATTTCGATATAAATTATATTAGAGGAAAAGAAAACACAGTTGCTGATTTTCTAAGTCGTTTAGAAGTTAATCATAACGATACCGAAGACGTTAGATCTGATTTAGCTACCATTCATATCGGAATCGAAAACCTAAATTATCACATTTATATAACGGAAATTCCTGTAAATATATATAAACATCAAATTGTTTTAGAAAAAAGGAACTCGAATTCATACACAAGTAAACTCGTGTACCAAAAAAAAGGAGGTCAACTATTTCGTTATCAGAGTACTGTGAACATTTTGTATTAAAGATCCTGCAGAGTCTTTTACCAATTAAAGGAACAATAGGAATATTCTGTAACGATGATAGTTTGTTTATCGAAACTATAGTTAGGTATTTTTCTAATTCACTAGATATGATAGTACTTAGATGTACAAAACTGCTTAAAGATATAACATGCAAAGAAAAGATATTAGAATTAATTGAAAAGGCACATCTTGATAAAAATCATAGAGGTATCGATGAAACCTATTTAGAGATAAAAGATAAGTATTATCACATGCATACAACTATGCAGTCTGAACCGATCTTTGCAACAGGAAGAACAAGCCAAGTCACGTGTTGTGAAACGGTATTAGACCAGATATCATAGACAACCTCATCACGTGTTTGTACTGTACCAATATTGACAGCAGAAGCCAAGAGACAACACAAGCCAAGCCATTTTTGTCAAGCGGTAATTCCATGAGGCCAAACACGCTGTTGATGCATGAAGACGCTGCCGAAAGAGTACTTATCTCTTTTTCTCTCTTTTTTTGTACGCTGCATGTAAGCCCAACAACAATGCTTTGCTATTCTTCTTTTCTCTTGCTAAAAGTACTGTTAGGAACTGTGTGAAGAAATGGTTTTAGTTTTATGTCAACGTAGTTTTAAGTCACTCCATGTTTGGACTCAAGCTAATAAAGAGCTATAGAAAAAATATTTTGGTATCTAATTATTTTATTTTTGCGGAACCACGATTGGCTCCCACACATATAACTGGCGCAGTCGGAAAAAAAAGTGAAAAATTGTAGATAATAAATAAGTGATGTAAAATATTAAACAGTGATGGAAACAAAAATCAGAAGCGAAGTAGAAAAAAACATCTGAAGTACTAGTGTGTGTAGTTCAAATAGAAATAATAAAACTGTATTACATTGATGAACAGAAAACAAAACGAAAAGTGCATTCCGTGTATTTGTTAATAATAAAAGAAGACATTGAATTGTGAACCTGATCAACAAAAAAAAAAAAAACAGAAACAAGCCCAATAAGAGGAAGAACCTTAGAAGAAAAAAAATTCCAGGTATGGCGAATTCACTATCTCTTTTAGGTGAAGTTAAGGATTTACCTGAATTTTTTGGATTACCAGAAGAATTGGATCTTTTTATTAAACATGTAGACTTTATATACAGATTTTGTGAAAATTTAGATGAAGTATCTAAAACACTTATAGATTTTAAGATAAGGCAAAAAATTAGAGGCAAGGCTAATATAACGCTGATAAATAATAATAATCCAACTTCTTGGACTGAAGTAAAATCTATTTTACAGGCGAATTGTTCAATAACCGAAAGTTTCGAGTCTATAGTAAGCCAAATTAATCTGTTAAGGCTTGAAGGTTCTGTTGAACATTTGTTTGAAGCGTCTTTAACTTTACTTACTAAGCTAAATATAAAATCAAGTTTTACTGAAGGTATTCCAAGCTGGTATAATAGCGAAGAAAATGAAATAATGGTTCTTAAACTTTTTATAAGTAAATTACCTAACGAACCAAAATTGATTCTTCAGACTAGGAATCCATCAGGGTTTAGAGAAGCTAAAACAATTCTAGTAGATACTGATAACTTTCATAGGACATACTTCAATTATAATCAAAACAATTATAGGCGAAATATGGTAAATAATTCTAATCAAAATGTACATTTACATAATAACAACAGTAATTTCCGGAATAATACATATAATTTTCGCAATGACCCACGACAGTTTCAATATACCAATTCGCGAAACATAACCAATGCTAATTATCCCAACACAACAGGAAATCGTACTTTTAATAACTCAGGGCTGTTTACTAATAATATTTCTAACTATAATAGACAACGTGCTCCTAGATTAGGCTCTTCTCAAACAAATCAACGATCAATGGAAATCGATCACTTCCAAGCACAAAATTTGCCTAATTCTAGCCCTAACCAAAATTTGCAAAATACACAAAATCCTGACGATTCCCGGTTTCAAAATTTTCCGCTAAGCACATTCGATCACCTCCCTACATAGTCGTCAAAACCATTTCACGTCCCATAAAATTATTAATAGATTCCGGTGCAAGTACTTCTTTAATTCAGAAGGGTTTATTTCACAGTTCCTTTAAATCGGATCTTGATAAACCAATAATACTGAAATCCATCAATTCAGATGTTAGGGTTATTTCAAAAATTACAATACCTTTATTCAAAGAATTCAATAGGCCAACAACAACATCTGAAATGCTTGAAATAACTTTAACTGGAGACTTTGGCGGTATTCTGGGCTGCAATGTTTTAAAGCCTTTGCAAGCAAAGATTGATCTGGAAAAGTCAGAACTTAACAGAAAGGAAGCTACTTTGCCCTTAGTATTTGCCAATACTTCATCTCCATTAACAAAGACTGAAATTCATAAATTAAATCAGAAAATAGTTTATGTTAAATTCGAGGTACCAGATATTGGTGCAATTACCGAAAGACTTAAACTAGATAATTTGAGGAAGGAGGAAATTAACTCATTATTAACTACTATTAAAAAATATAAACATGTGTTTTATCTTTAGGGCGATGATTTTAACAAATTCCACTAGTCCTTATAACGCTCCTATTTGGATTGTACCTAAAAAAGCGGACAACACAGGACGGCAAAAATGGCACATCGTAATGGACTATAGGAAATTAAATGACGTAACTACAGAAGATAAATTTCCTATTTCAATCATAGACGATATTTTATCAAAGTTAGGAAACGCTCAATATTTTTCCGTACTAGATCTTGCGAAAGGATTCCACCAGATCCCAATTTGAAAAAAGGATAGGCATAAAACCATCAAGCGGGTATTATGAATTTAACGTATGCCTTTCGGCTTAAAAAACGCACCAGCATCTTTTCAAAGGATGATGAATGAGGTCCTATGTAATGTTATCAATAATATATGCGTGGTATATCTCGATGATATACTCATCTTTTCAACCTCTCTCCAAGAACATATCGACAATCTAAACAAGATATTAAGCAGACTAGCCGAGTACAATCTTAAGGTTCAAATTGATAAGTGTAGTTTTTAAAAGCGCGAAACAAAGTATCTGGGCCATATAATTTCAAAGGATGGTATAAAGCCCAATCCTAATAAAATTGAGGCGATTAAAAATATTAAACTACCTCGTACAGCAAAACAAATTAAATCCTTTTTGGGCATCACAGGATTTTACAGGAAATTCATAAAGGACTTTACAAAAACGTTTACTCTTACAACAGATGCGAGCAACGCGGCTTTAGGGGCAGTTCTTTCACAAAATCAGCATCCGGTAGCTTTTACTTCAAGGACTTTAAATCGTAACGAAACAAATTATAGCACGATTGAAAAAGAACTTCTCTGTATAGTCTGGGCGACAAAATACTTCAGGCCATACTTATTTGGGCGCAAGCTCAAAGTACAAACTGACCATCGTCCTCTAGTATAGCTAAATTCGGTCAAGGAACCCAATAGCAAGCTCCAGCGATGGAAAATTAAACTTAACGAATTCGATTTCGATATAAATTATATTAGAGGAAAAGAAAACACAGTTGCTGATTTTCTAAGTCGTTTAGAAGTTAATCATAACGATACCGAAGACGTTAGATCTGATTTAGCTACCATTCATATCGGAATCGAAAACCTAAATTATCACATTTATATAACGGAAATTCCTGTAAATATATATAAACATCAAATTGTTTTAGAAAAAAGGAACTCGAATTCATACACAAGTAAACTCGTGTACCAAAAAAAAGGAGGTCAACTATTTCGTTATCAGAGTACTGTGAACATTTTGTATTAAAGATCCTGCAGGGTCTTTTACCAATTAAAGGAACAATAGGAATATTCTGTAAAGATGATAGTTTGTTTATCGAATTCCAAGAAACTATAGTTAGGTATTTTTCTAATTCACTAGATATGATAGTACTTAGATGTACAAAACTGCTTAAAGATATAACATGCAAAGAAAAGATATAAGAATTAATTGAAAAGGCACATCTTGATAAAAATCATAGAGGTATCGATGAAACCTATTTAGAGATAAAAGATAAGTATTATTTCCCGAATCTTAGGCTAGAAATTCATAAATACATCAACAATTGTATTATTTGTAACATGTGCAAATATGATCGCCATCCAATCAAACCAAAATTTATGATCTCGGCAACCCCTAGTAAGCCAAATGAAATTATACATATAGATATTTGGTTTCTTAATAAAAATTCAATGTTCCTAACTTGCATTGACAAACTTACGAAACATGTATCTATTCACGCTATTACAGACAGAAATTCCATAACAATAATAGACATTTTAAAACAAAGATTTTCAACCTTAGGAAAACCCTACCAAATAGTTGCAGACAATGAATTCAATACAGCTTACATTAAAAACTTTTTAAATCAAGAAAGTATACTACATCACTTTACATCTCCCAACACTCATACTGGCAATTCGGTTATAGAGCGTTTTCATTCCACACTAAATGAACACAATAGGTTATTAAAACTTAGTAAGGACAATCAAAATATCGATGACAAAACTCTTGTTTTCAAAGCAGTTCAAATATATAACGACACTGTCCACTCTAGCACAAAATACAAACCAAACGATCTTTTGCATTCAACTCTTAGTGCTTCAGAGTGGGAGGATCTGAAGAGACGAGTTCAATCAGAAAAGGAGAAACGAATAAACAAGTTAAATGCAACACGAACCACACCTTCAGATTGCCGTGATAGGGAATTAGTCAAAAACCTAGGTTTTCATAATATTAAAATTCTACCTCGTTATATAATTAAAGATGTTCAACAAAAGGGTAAAACATACTTCAAAGACAATACTGGCTTCAAACGTGATAGGCAAATCGTAAAAAGAAAGTATAGATATCAATCAATTAAAAATGTTAGATTTAATCGAAAATTAACTGGAAGAGATTACTCGAATAGGAAAAAATCAAAATTAAAATAGAATACTTTTCAAACATCTGTTTTTCTTTTTCAATATCCTTTCTTTCATTTTTTGCCTTTAATCCACAAATGTAGTCATTAGTACACAAAAAACGAAAAAAAATATATATATACTATATATTGTATTATTTATAAATAAAATAATTCATTCACAAATATTAACTAAATTATTAAATACATAATGTAAAATAAAAAGTAAAGTTTTCTCGAGTTGAAATTTAAATTTAAATTTTTAATGTGGAAAAAAGGATTATCTTGGCTTATTTCAAAAAATATATCTTAATTTAGAAACTGTACGTAATATGTAATAGTTATATAAAATGTTGTAAAAATAAAAAAAATACTTTTTTAACTTAATAGATAAATTATGTACTTGTAATTAAAGTGTAAAAATTATAAAGTAATATCCGTATAAAAAGCATTAAAATAAACACACACACACAAATATGTATTAATATTTATGTACAAAAAATCGCAACATGTATATACCTAATATATTACTACCGAAAAAGAAGAATAGCACGTATACGACACAGAATCTACAAAATTCGAAAACAGTTACATGATGCTGATAGCATAAACCACATACCCATCACCATCATACGACTATGAACATTCACATACATGTTCTGTCCATACTAGGACGGGAGGAGTCACATGCATACAACTATGCAGTCTGAACCGATCTTTGCAACAGGAAGAACAAGCCAAGTCACGTGTTGTGAACCGGTATTAGACCAGATATCATAGACAACCTCATCACGTGTTTATAAGAATGCATGCTGTACCAATATTGACAGCAGAAGCCAAGAGACAACACAAGCCAAGCCATTTTTGTCAAGCGGTAATTCCATGAGGCCAAACACGCTGTTGATGCATGAAGACGCTGCCGAAAGAGTATTTATCTCTTTTTCTCTCTTTTTTTTTTTTGTACGCAGCATGTAAGCCCAACAACAATGCTTTGCTATTCTTCTTTTCTCTTGCTAAAAGTACTGTTAGGAACTGTGTGAAGAAATGGTTTTAATTTTATGTCAACGTAGTCTTAAATCACTCCATGTTTGGACTCAAGCTAATAAAGAGCTATAGAAAAAATATTTTGGTGTCTAATTATTTTATTTTTGCGGAACCACGATTGGCTCCCACACATATAACTCTGGGGTATTAGGCGGCAAGTGTCGCTAGGAAGGAATTTGAATTTCTTGAGAATGGATGAGTGGCCAATGTTGAGTCGGTCCACAGTTGGAGTATTTTGAGTCTCAAGACTGTGCTGGTTGCTGTTTGTTTTCCGAATATTTTCAGTGGTGGAAGATGGAGGAGAATATTCAGTGCGTCTGACGGAGTACTTCTCTGTGCATCGTTAATGCACAGGCAGGTAGGGTCTTTATACTCGGTTGAGTGCCTTTCAGTTGATAGCCTTGTTAAGTGCTGTCCACCAAACTGGGACTCCATACAGAAGTGTAGTCCCCGTTTGCATCCGATGGCTTTTTTGTAGATAAATAGGGCAGAAGAGGCTTTCTTCACCCTTTCCTGGATGTTGAGCTTCCAATTTATTTCCATGTTTATGTCCATGCCACTAGCTTGTCAAAGGCATTATGCATTATGTCTCTTAGAGTAGAGACGAATTTGCCGGATGCCGCAATGGCAATATCATCCGCATATGCAATAACTTTGCACCCTCCCTCTTCCAGTATTAAAAGCACTTCATTTACCGCTACGTTTCAAAGAAGCGGTGAGAGAACACCTTGTGAGGTGCCCTATTAACTCCTCTATGGACTTTAGCGTCTCCCATCTGAGAGTGTATTACCCTGCTGGTGAGTAGCTGGTGAATGAAAGCCACTAGAGGCTTTCTGATCCCGAGGTTGTCAAGCGCAAGTGAAAAAAGTATGTATGCTGGGATAGCTTGCCTGATATTTTGGTCTATAAGTTTCTACAGAGTTTTCAGGAGAATTCTTTTGGTCTGAGGTCCTTCGGTTTGGCATGGGAGTATTTACCCGCTTTGGGAATAAACACTACTTTGACCCTTTTCCAGGAGCTGGGACATGACTAAGACTCATACAGCCTTTGAATATGTTGAGAACCCAAGGCATGTTGCTGTTATCAGCTGTTCTTTGAGGCTCCGCATGGATGATGCCATCAGTTCCTGTTGACTTATAGAACTTAAAGCCATCAGTTCCTGTTGACTTATAGGGTTTAAAGCTTGTCAGTGCCCACATGACAGTTGTGTGACTGACATTTATGAGGTAACGTAGAGTTTTTGGAGGAGAGAAGTCTTCTTTATTGGCTCTAGTTGAGAAGTTGACGGGGAAGTGTGTATCAAAAAGGAAACTAAGGGTTTCCTCACTGGGTGAGATCCAGGTCGCGTCAGGTTTTTTAGGAATCTTGGTGACTTTGGGGATGGTGCTAGAACTTTCCTCTTCCTGGAAGCTTCGGTGACTTCTTCGATGTTCCCTCAAAAAAGTCTCTAAGAGATTCGTTGGGCCTTTCTAAGTTAATTTTGAAAAGTTTCCTTAACATATTGTTAAAAAGCTTCCAGCAAATGGTTTATTTCATAATTCCACCAGGGTGGTTTAGATTTGCATCTTTGCCTACTGAGGGAACATGACATAGCCATTGCGTTGTTAAGAGTTTTTGTGAGGTTGTCCACTGAGTTTTCAAGGTCAGTGGAGTTGCTCGAGATGGAGATGTAGTAATCGACAACCCTAAGGACTCTTTCGGATGTGGGGGGGACTCGTTATACTGAACAATATATAGCGGTGATCAGATGATATTCTTCAGTTGCTAATTCTCTCTCTCCAGGACTTCTTGTCTATTCCTAGTTATCAAGGTGGGTACATTACCTTGGTTACACAATTCCAACTTGCTACTTATAAGCCACCTCGTTACTTTATGTCAGTGCTTCCCCATCTTGTGTGATGGACATTCCAATACAAGCGCGGTTCTGGTTCTTTCCGCCTCAGCAATCGTTCTTCTCAGCGTCTCTGATGGACATTCCCCATGATCATGGGCCATGTAGGACGAGACTAACAATAATTTTGTTTTGCTTGCCGCCAGACATACGGTGACTGAGTCTCGATCGCTAAGGTGGGAGAGAATATGTGTATTCAAAGAACTCTTTGTAAGCATGCAGGCTCTTGGCTTACCTTCATTCCTCACAAAATACAGTTTGAATTACTGAGTCCTGAGTCCACGAATAGGTCGTCTACTACCGTCGTCAGTATATGACCGACAGATGCAGCTGTAGAGGTGGAGGGAGGCTGTTCCGTTTTCGCACTAGTCTCCCCATCCTTTTTGTACACCTTTAGGGTGATCGTCCCAAAGCCGTAGTGGATGACACCCTCCGACTTGACAAATGAGTCCAGTGATTCTTTATTGATCACAATCACTGCGGACCTTGTTTCTCCCTTCAGTTCATCCAGCTTTACAACCTTTCAATTGTAGGTAGGGCTTGGTTTGCAAAGTTGGATCTGAGGGGCTTCGCGGAAGGTAAGTGCGGGTTCTTGGTCTACTGGCGATCTGATCCTTCGTTACAACTTCGAGCCGTGCCCTCTTCCACACTTCCAGCCTGCTAATGGCTTTTTTTTAAAGAGATCAGACGTTCTCTGGCACGTGAAAGTCACGAGCTTTATATAACCCTACAAGTGCAAGGCCTCCGTTTTCGAGCACCAGGCTCAGATAGATTTCGTCGATCGCTGACTCTACCTTCTTCCAATTCAATGGAGAGATAGCGCAGTCAGCGTCTCCTCTATCTTATATGTAGTGATGTCGCCTTTCAGCATGTCTTATATAATTTGAGCTTGGTCTTTCGAGAAAGGGGTCTACTACACAATTGCCTCTTGAGCACAAAGACACAGCGGTTGGCAAAGGTTATTCTGCGTTTAATCTTGGTACTGATGTTGTTCGCACTATTAACTTGGGAGATAAGATAGATGAAGTCCTTTACTACCTCGAAGTTGTAGCTGCCTATTGTGACGTTCTGACCGAGTCGTCGATGAAGTGTGTCGTTTCTTGATGATAGCATATACTTTGTTTTGCCCTCATTTACCGCCAGACCCATTTTAGCCGCTTCCGTCTCAATGTTAGCAAAAGCCTCACTGTCGGCTCACTGAGTTCGGCCAATCACGTCAATGTCGCCCGCGTTTGCTGGCAGTTGAACGGACTTTTGGAAGATCGTGCCCCTAGTATTGGCGTGTAAGTTTTTCACGACTTTCTCAAGTCTTCTTCTTCTTTGTGTGGCGCTACAGTCTGGGGTGGACCTGGGCCTCAACCAACATGCCTCTCAAACTAGCGCGATCTCTCGCTAGCTGTCTCCAGTTTCGCACACCAAGTTGGTTGAGGTCCTTCTCCATTTGGGTGCGCCACCTTAAGCGCGGGCGTCCTCTGTTGCGTTGACCGACAGGTTCGGATTCGAACATTCTTTGGGCCGGAGCTGTGGTGTCCATACGCTCTACATGACCTAGCCACCGTAGACGTTGGATCAGCAAACGCCTAACTAGGCTCATGTCGCTGTACAGCCCGTACAGTTCGTGATTGAATCTTCTCCTCCGGAACCCGTCAACACAAACAGGACCACAGATCGTGCGTAGAACTTTTCTCTCAAAGAGACCAAGGACTTATTCATCCGCTTTCGAGATTGTCAATGCCTCCGCGCCGTATAGCAGGGCTGGGATGATCAGTGTCTTGTATAGAGTCAGCTTGGTTCTTCGAGAGAGGGCTCAATTACTCAATTGCCTCTTCAGCCCGAAGAAACAGCGGTTGGCAAGAGTTAGAGCTTGATCTCGGTACTGATGTTGTTATAAATTATTATAAGTGAAGTCCTTGAATACCTCGAAGTTATAGCTGCCCATTGTGACGCTCTGTCCAAGACATTGATGTTGTATGTCCTTTTTTGAGGACAGCATATACTTCGTTTTGCCCTCATTCACCGCCAGACTAATTTTAGCCGCTTCCGTCTCAATGTTAGCAGAAGCCTCATTGACGGCTCGCTGAGTTCTGCCAATCACGTCAATGTCATCGGCGCATGCTAACAATTGTACGGACTTCTGGAAGATCGTGCCTTTAGTGTTGGCGTATGAGTTTCGCACATGACAGTGCGTTGCCTTGTCTAAAACCTTTTTTGACATTGAAGGTCTTGGTGAGTTCATTACCGACCTTGATGGAGCAGCGGGAGCTCTCCATCGTCATCCTGCACAATCTGACGAGTTTGGCAGGAATGTCAAAACTAGACATGGACATGGGTTTTCCGACCCCCAGGTCGCTGGCTTATGTATCTAAATCTGAAGACTTATTGCCTAAGTTTGCCTCGAACAACAAAACCGCATCCAAACAAGAGCTGCCTTCGCTCTTTGTGGCAATCGCCGTAATATATGTCGCAGGTTTTTATCCTCTTTTTGGCCGGCCCATCCCATCGCACCTCCTGAATGGCGGTGATGTCATCCTTATAGGCTTCTAGGGCAAGTTCATCGGTCTATTAAATGACCTCTCATTCCACATGCAGAACCGAAAATCATTTTACTTGTTTCGTTGTCCGTGGTCGTCAGCGTTAGGGTCATCCGTATCCGATTCTTGTTGGCGTTTCTGAGCTAGAATATTTTTACACGGTGGGCAAGTTAGTCCCACGCTAAGCCCCCGAACCTGGTTGACCCTGGTTAAAACTCTCGGTTTAAACCCTCGGACAAGGTGCTGCTGCATACTTTGGTTCACCTCATTGGTTGCAGTAGAGGCTATCCCGAGATCGCCGCGAGGAAGCTGTATTTCAACTTGACCTGTGCATTCACACAGTGCAATACATTTGGGGATGTTGTTATCTTCCTTGAAGTATATTAGTTATAAGGGATTTGTTATAAATGAAAATGTTATAAACAAATAAAAAATGTCTGCGTTTGGGATCACCGTCCTGTTGGACATTTTTTTTATCCGTGGGATAAGTACAATTTTCAACAAACTCCGCTTAAAGTGCTTGTGATGTTTCGTTTGGGCCATGCCAATAATATTTCATCAGACCAAACTACGCATTTACAGTCTTCTGCAGTCCTATGCAGACGGGCCTTTATATTTTTTCGAAAAGTGCTGGTATTTAATTTTACATTGCGGATACCAACCTACGGAGTACTCTTCTAGCAGTCCACTCGCTAAATTTTTGTAAATCAGTCCAGCAGATTCTTTCGGTGTTTTGGCTTTTTTTTTTCGTAAGGTTCTTAATGAGGCTAGCATCACCATCGGTCAACAGTTTTGGACGGTTATGTACCATCTCAATTTGTTTCCTTTTTAGCGCCATTAAAAAGGTACAATGGCCCAGACCGAACTTCTGTGCATTGTCAGGACATGAAAGACTCTTTTGAGAATTTTATTTCCTGATTTTACACCCCAGTATGGTGCACCTCACACGAGAACGCGTCCACCTTCATGCTTTACTGTGTTTGATTTTTCCAGTCCCATACTCGGACTTCACCGTCATTGTTGTAAATATTAAATATACACTTCTTGCTGAATATAAGCTTTCACCAGAACTCATTTGCATGATTTGGGTTTAACTTAGCGAACTCTAATCTTTGTTTTCTATTCCGTTCGCTGAAGGTTTTTCTGGCCACTCTTCTCAGAAAGCCTTTTCTTTTCAGAACTCTCCGAACCATCTATTGCATCACAAGAATCACCCGTTTCCTCCAGCAACTGAACTTTTTATTTTCGATGCGGCAGTTTTAGAATTTTCCTTACTGCTCTTGCGGGCGTCCAAACCGAGAAGAGTTTGGAATTGAATGATACGGTAGTTTTATAATTTTCTATGATTGTTTAGGGTGTGGTCTTCCAATAAGTTTTGCATCATCCCGTAATGATTTTCTCACAGAATTATGTTTCAGTTTCTCCGTAGTGGAAACTTTCCAGTGTTTTGCTCTCATTTTGCGCACAAATGTTTACGCTCACAGTTTCACACAGATTTATAAAAAGAGAACAATCAAATAAAACGCAAACAAAAGAAATAATTGCTTCACTTTACCACACAAAAAAGAAACAGCTGTAACTGATGTAGGTACACTTTTGTCATCCTGGTTTTACTCAGATTAACGTGAAAAAATAAGTTGTCTTCTAGTTTTTACCTATTTTTAAGAAATTAAAGTTTACGTTTGTATTTGATCGAATTGCAAAAAAATAACTCGTTGATTAGCATAAACTTTTACTGTACGTATACTTTTGTCACTAAGCGTAATGAGTATATCACACAAATAAAATATTCAGCAATTACGTATGTGTGATTTGGTGGTACTTCATCCCACCGCTTGCTGAACCTTAATTTTGGAAAATGCTAAACGCATGAGTTGCCTCAACCAACTGTCGACGTCAATTTATAAAAATATTAACATTTAAAGGATATGAATTAATGTACACAGTACAGACACAAAATCGAAAACAATGAATTCAAAACATAAAGCAATCACTTGATAAGCCCACCCTAGGCATTTAAAAAAACAAGCTAACCTTAATAATTTTCTCGTACCAGCTATATATGCTATACATAAAGTTCTTACATAATATTATAAAATATGAAACAATACAAATCGGAATGTATTTTTTATTGTGAGTTAATGTGAGTATTAAAAAACTGAAAATATGTATACATTTAAGTAGCACTATTCATCGAGTCCTTAGCACATAACTTATCCATTTGTTCATTATAAAATGAATTAAAGTTAATGCGGTGAACCAGATTGATGAAACGATCTGATGGATTATCCGATGCAACGTCATTGATTTGCTTTAGAAGTCCAATCAATAAGCCAGTAAACTCTAAGTCAAAGCGTTTAACGCGTTCTGAAAATGTATCCGTTGGGGCTAAAGATGACTCCGTCTATAAATTAAAAAAAAATTGTATTCAAGATGTTGTTTATAAAATGCTTGTATCTATATAGGTATGACATAAAACAAAATCTATAAAAAAACTTATGGTTGCATGCACAAATTATATTGTCTATGTAATAAACTCGAAAAAAAGTAATAAAAACAACTCATTTACTAACAAGTCAATTAGTAATACCTGTTTCTGACTCGAAAATTCAGCATCCGAATCAGAATTATCCTCATCATTGCGATCACAAACCATCGACTTTAATTCGGCGTCGAGGAAATGTCTCTGTGATTTCTATATTGGTGTTTTTTGTTGATATTTTAGTAGGCAAATGATTGAAAGTTTGTTAGTTATTACTTAAGTTACAAAAAAAATTGATTGATGACCTTAACAGACAAACATAGAGGATAAACAAAAAAAACTTTGTGAGAGAAATAAAAATAGAATACCATTTTCGTGTATGCTGGTACAGAAACGCTATAAATAAGCATCTGATGGACGGTACCTCTTAGATATCAATGTTAAACGACAATAACGAGTTACAGAAAGAACATGAAACGCGAAAGTTTGATGTGCAATGACATCCCTGATGCATATAAATACCTCTAGTTAATGTAGTCTCTTGATGGTAATTAGATGTTATTGTTTTATTTTTTATATAACTGAACGTACATAAGAGTAAATAAGAAAGAAAAAAATATGAAAAAGATATACTTAGTCTAGACGCATTGTCAATAAAACCAAAATGCAACTCAATCTGTGAAATCAAATCTATGAAAGCCCCACAAATTGTACAGTACAGTAAAACCGCTCAAGTGAAACTCTTTCTTTCACACTAACTAACACTAGCTTTCCCCCGCACTAAGAAACGGCAATTCAAAATGGATCTTACAATCATGATATATAGCCAGTGTACAACGCCACATACGCCTTCTTACATGAACTCAGAAATATTCCTGTTTTAAATAAAGTGTACAAGTTTTCCTCAAAATGTGGGTCGTATTTAGACTTTTGTCGAGCACTATATCTATCAGGCGTTTCAAAGCCTTCAGCAAGAAAGACGAATCACTTATGGGTGTGTACTTTGAGTTCTTGGTAGTGGTATGGTTTGTCTTAGCTGCCTTGGAAATTGCAATTACTTTGATCTTATCTCAGTTTTTATAGATATATACATAGCTGATTGACCCCTTGTTCATCGACTAGTTTAAGATTTTTTTACAGATATTAACGAGATAATATAAATTCAATTTTCTGATTGCTCAGATGGATGAGAAAAATATATATAGAAAACGATGTCAAAGTTCTCTGATATTTGATTTTTGGAGAGAAAAATAAAATAAAAAAATATCAATGTTTGTTTGTTCTTTATAGACTATTAAACGGTAAAAACTCTGATGTCTTCGGTAATTTTTTTTCAAATTTTTTTAAAAAAGGTTTTGTTACATTTTTCCATCATACAAATTAACGAATCCTTCATTCAGTGAAAAAACAATCTGTCAAACAACCTGAACCCTATATTCTGTTGAGTCTTTTTACTACGATGACCTCGTAACAGAATTTTCTCATACTGATTGTAGATGGTTTTATTGCACATTGAATACTACATATTTATTGAATATTGCGCTTTTGGAACTCGAGGATTTATGGTAGCTTGAAGAAATTACTTTCACTCACGTTTACTTTTCCAATAAACTGATCTAACTACACAGTACATTTATTTGCAAAGCAAGAATGACGTTATCCGCATGGTAACAAAAATGGCCAACGCTAGCCTAGTAGTAGCTGCTAGCTCAACAATTTTTTATCTGCATAATCACTTAATTAAACGTCACATCATTATCACATTTAACATCTTAAAACAGTTTTCTAGTTGCAATAATTATAATTATTTGTGTTTTGTAAATACTTAGTTTATGTTTGAGGTACCTGTGCAAACGAACACTTTAGTAACACAATTTCCATTTTAAGGTTGGTTAAATTAATCTATTACTCATTCACAGTGCCAAATGAAATTGTGATTTTATAATTATTTAAAAAACGATATGAATATGGATTAATTTTAATGGATGATAGATTACCTGTATGAATTCACAAAATTTCAAACATATATTGCACAGTTTGAATATGGAGCGATTTAGTAAAGTGGGGTCAGTTAACATACAATTTTTCAAGCATAAATCTAGAAAATCTTGGTGAACTGCCAAAACTTCATCGACGTTTTCCACCTAGAAGAAGAGAAACAACAATGAAATTAGTTAACTAATTTAATACATACTTAATAGCGTATGCTTAGTGAATCTATTGCTCCAAATTCAAATTGGAAAATTAATAAAGTCAACAGAGCCAGTTACCATTACAAAATCAATACCAACTTCTTAAAACATAGCCGGCAATTAGACAACGGATGACAAAAATCCCCGTCAATAAACGATCACTTCAAGAATACTGGACAACACACAGGTTTGATGAGTACCAGAAAGGTGTAAAGAGGAAAATTCCCTATGGGTATCAAAATGCGTTATGGGCACCTGGTGATCCCAGCATTTGTTCTTGGAGCCAGCTCTTCCTACCGTCATCTTCAACTAAAACAACACAGCAAATACTCAATAGGAAACGCGGAAGAATTCATAACGACCGAAAATCCGATGTCAATACAACGAGGAAGGCAACTCGAGCCGATAAAATCTCGAATTTCGTCTTGAAGCGACTGGCACAAGTGGCGGGAATGCTTTTCAAACTCACCTTTTCCATATTCTGTATGAATATGTGCCAATTCGGTTCAATAACTTCAATCATCATGTAGTACTCCAAATTCTGCACGGCATTCATCATTCGCTGGCGCAATGTAAAAGCTGATCGATAAAGTTCTGCTGCTTGTGGGGAAAACTTCTTGGCAGTACTGTTCTCTTTCCAAACTCTATTCGAAAAACGCATATATTTTTGTAGCCACATTGAATAAACGGTTAAATCTTAATATTACTTGCACAACTGTCGCTCAACATGCTTGCAATAGAAAAGCTGTCGGAATAGCATTTGGTACTTCGATATTGCAATATGATTCAAAACCAGTGATACAGGCCATTTAACATCGTATCTAAATGCAAAACATTCTAATCCCACCAGATCCAACCGGTCATGGGACTGCCAATACTCTAAAAATATATCGTTAATAAAAGTTATTAGAAGAAATACTGGTGTATCTTCTCTTACCCTCTTCATTATTGATGATCTTAGACATTTGCGTCACCAGATCATATGTGAGTAGTTCACAATGGACATCATCTTTGTAAGGATCTTGTTTAGCCGAAGATAGGCGCAATGTTAAACCTAACAGATTCTCCAATTTCATTGGCAAAACTTGGTCGACATTTTTTGCGAGCTCTTCCTCGCAGGCATCCATAAACTGGGTGATGAAATCTCCTTGATGTAGAAGCAAATACCGTTTCACTGACATAAGATGTCCCATCAGATCATTTTCTTTCAATAAAACTTCTAAAAGATTCTTTGAGGCAAAACGATATGCATTTTGAATCACACTGATGTGATTTTGATTCGCTGGAGAGAATTGAAGGTTCATTGTTTGTGGTGGAGTAACTTTTTTACCACACTGCCGAATAACGTTCAAATACTTTCCAGTGCGTAAAATTATGTCAGATACTTTCTCCAAAAAACGAGGGATTCGTTCACGGCGGATTGTATATCTATAAATTCAAAAAATATTTATTTTAATTAACAGCAGTTTTATTTAACACAAAATGGTAATGTATAAATTATAACATCAAAATGCTTTAAATTAATTAATTAATGATTGGCGACCAATTTACATATTTTTATTAACTGAACTGAACATTGCTAATGAAACGAAAATAGAATAAATATAATAAAACCTTAGTACATCTGCCATCTACAACGCCAGTTTGCGTATTTGTATCTTTTAAAATTGGGGTCCCAATTTCCTAAATTCGGACTGATTTATATGGATGGTTAGAGTAGGTTAGAGTAATTATATTTTTTCATTTTTTCTCGTAGTGGTATTGGTTTGAGAATGAGCTATTTTCAAATATCCCATCTATCTATCTTGGGGTGTTTGCCAAAAACGTTTTAAGTACGTTAACTTATTTCTGTCAAATAGAAAATGTTTCCCAAGACCTAACAATTGCTTCTCCAGAACAAATCCTCTAATAAATAGGATCCCCAAGGGGATCACCAACATCTGTTTTTAATGACATGACAAATTTCTTGGTTTTAAAAAATGCAAGATGGTGTTCAGAATCAGAAGCCAAATTATCACTATGCAAATGCAAGCTATTTCACATCTGCCGTAACCGAAACTGTTCTAGTGTCAGCCTTTCGATTAATAACAACAATTCCAAATGTAAATAATCTAAGTATTTTTGGTTTAATTTTTAATAATTATGCTTGACTCCACAGTGCAACCTTATCTGCTGGTTTAGCTAAATATAGTATCGAATTTAAACTTCGCTCAAACGATTTCGTTTTCACAGTCAATATTTAAGGGTGGTTTAGATAAGTCATGGATTGTGTGTCATTGTGAACTATTAAATACACCAGCCAAGAGAAACATGAATAAAATAGGGATTTTGATTGAAGGAAGGAAATGAGAACACACTAACACAACAAGCAAATGTTCATGTATGTGAGAATATTGATAAAATATTTGTACTTTATAAATTTGCGTGCGTGAGCACTCTCTTCCTCAGAAGGACTGCCAGATCAAATATTTGATTTTGTGTGTGAGTAATCTCCATGGTGGCCCGTGGCGTTGTGGGTATGTGCGTCGACCCCAAGCTCGACGTCGTAGGTTCGATTCCAGCTCTGAGCGACAAGAAATAAAGAGTATTTCCTGTCTAGAAAAAGCTTCTCAAACTTGGCCGTTCGGAATCGGCATAAAACTGTAGGTCCCTTCCACTCGTGTGAGAACAATAGCACGCACAACACGAGTGGTTGCTGAGAAGCTACGCCCAGGCCTTTTAAGGGCTGTAGCGCCACCCATATTATTATTTTTAATCTCCATGAATTTCAGGATTAATATAATTTTAATGCACTAATAGTAGTGCAATGCACTAATAGTGGTGGCCCGTGGCGTTGTGGGTATGTGCGTCGACCCCAACCTCGATGTCGTAGGTTCGATTCCAGCTCTGAGCGACAGAAAAAATGTTCACGGCCCAACCTCTTTCGAGTCACTGACAATGCTCAAAGAGTATTTCCTGTTTAGAAAAAGCTTCTCAAACTTTGCCGTTCGGAGTCGGCGTAAAACTGTAGGTCCCTTCCACTCGTGAAAGAACAATAGCACGCACAACACGAGTGGTTGCTGAAAAGCTAGGCCCTGACCCTCTATGGGCTGTAGCGCCACCCATATTATAATAGTAATTATGTATTCTCAGGATCTACACTTAAGCCGAGCCATATGTTGGTTAAACCACTACTTAAGTGGAATACATCACTTAAGTTACACTGGGAAAACCAAATTTCTATTGATTCTGAGTTTTGCTTCCGATCCACACCTAAGCTTGCACTGTGAACTCGGCCATAAGTATTATTGGAATCAATATTGTTCAGAATTAAGAAAATCTCTAGTTGCGAAGAATATTATCAACTGTTTAAGTAGTAGTAAAAGCATGTTTATGCTACTTCGCTCACATATATCACCAAAAGTTAATTCTCAGTTAAATACGCGAAGTGCCCCAAATCAACGCTTAAAATTATTAAACCACTAGGAAAACCACAGCTAGGAAGAGCGAATCGAGGAAATAATACTAAAATTCACCTCAAAGCTTGCGTTTTATAATAACACAGTAATTGAAGATGACATTGCACATTATGCGATCGGTCTTAAATCATGTCTTAATCAGAGCAAACCAACTACAACTTCCAATCAGAAGAGTGTTAAAAACTTCGTCCCCCATGGGCCGTAAATCCTCTAAGGCTAATTATTACGCAGAAAGAACAGCACAAATAAATGTATATACTAGGCTTTGTACTCCGAAATGGCATCTAACCTGGCCATCTAAAGGTGGCATTTCTACTTTACTGGTGGGTCCAAACCTCTGGACCTCACAATGTAAAAAAGGTGTTATCCTTAACATTGGTCTACAACTTGGGTTCTCATCAATCTTTACAGCTGTGTGTTTCGGTATTGTCCAAGCAATCAAAAGAGCGGCAAAGCAAAGAGGGAAAACTATTATTTAACCCCATAAAAATCGACTACTTAAATTTGCCAACAAAATTAAGCTCATGTGTATTCCCGGTAATTTTGGTACTAGTGGATCGTGCCAGCTCAGCAAAAAATGCACCTATTTACCAAAAGAACATCTAGCAGAGAGTTGAACGATTGGATTGAATATCATCATCACTACAAAGAAATTAATCCTGACAAGTCACATCCCCAATATCGTAACGTACCAAAACCCAATTAAGTAATTTTATTCTATTAAAGCTTAGTCACACCGCTAAAACCCATGAACATATCCTTATCAATTAAAACCTCCCAGTTTGCACTTCCTATGGGACAACACTAGCTTTAGAACATTTACTAAACCATTGTAAAATTACCAAATCATTCTTTAATTCTATTGGCATAGATTCACCTTTGTGCCTGCGTATACAGGGCTCAAAGTTGTTGATTGCTCTCAACTTGGGAAATGTCAGCAGCGTACCTGTAAAAGCGCGGGTCAAGTCAACATTCTAGCACCCGGTTCCCCCATACGCGTGAGGGTAACTTCCTCACAGTGCAAAAAAAAATAAATAGTTACGAATCAACAACAAGTCTCGGATATGGATGATCTTACGACTGACGACTCTAGCAGACGACATAAGGAACATGATTTTCGAATCTGCACATGGAAGGTCAGGACGTTTGACAGACCACGTTCAGCCGAACAATTTGCGGAGGCCCTGGACCGCTATAAAGCGGACATTACCGCAATACAAGAGATGTGATTGGATGGGCCGGCAAAAGAAGGATGAAAATCTGTGATATTTACTACGGTGGCTGTTACAAAGAACGTGGTCAGCGCACATTTGGATGAGGATGCAGCAGCACACTTAGGCAAGAAGTCTTGACCTTTAGGTGTACTAGCGAACGCTTGGTGATGATCCGAATCAAGGCTTAATTCGCCAACATAAGCCTCATATAGGCGAACGCCCCAATGGAGGAGAAAGATGACGCAAACAAAGACTGCTTCTGCGAGCTCCTTGACAAAACTTACGAGCAATGTCCTAGCTTTGACGTCAACATCGTCCTAGGTGACTTTAACGCAAAGCTGGGCATGGAGTGCATCTTGGGTAACGCAGTCGGACGACACAGCCTACACGACACCACCTTCGACAACGGATTTGGGCTAATCGACCAACCTCAATGTAGCAAGCACATGGTTTCCACATCTTAACATACACAAACGATCTGGCGATCTCCACATCAATCTACATACATTTTGGCACCAAAAAGAAACCCCTGGTTCGATGAATAATGTCAGTGAGCACATTCAGCCAAACAGGAAGCATACAAAGCGACGCTGCAAACAAGGACGAGAGCTGCTCGTCAAGTTCACAAAAACAGAACGGAAGCCTGCAAGGACAAGGATGGCAACCTAGTAGTAGAATTACAGTCGGTGTTGTCTGATAACTGTATAACAGCGAGGACGACTAATTTACCGCTATTAGGTAGAATAACTCATCCAATATAGGCGATGATGGACAAAAATTCCGCACTCCCGACCTGAATAAAGTGACAATCGGCAATCGCCAAACTGAAGTCCAATGAGGCTGCTAGTGATAGATGATTTGATAAGGTGCATACACCTCATCTGTAAAATATGATCGGATGAAAGCCCGATGGATGGTAAAGCCCGATGGATGGAATCTCAGGTCGATCCTAAAGAGAGGAGACCTCTAAACTGATCTTTACTGTCGTTCTGAAACCCTACGTTAACAGCCTGATTGGTCAATATCAGTGCGGGTTCAGACCTGCGAAATCCACTATCGACCATATATTCACTTTGAGGCAGATCTAGGAAAATACCCAGGAGTTTCAAGTTGATATCCACGACCTATTCATCGAGTTTAAGGCCGCGTATATCAGTATTTATAAAGATGAGTTGAATGAGAATGAAGATTTAAAGCGCCCAATGCTCCGTCAAGAACTGTAAAGATTGTTCCGAGATTTTTTTATATCATACTGGATCGTGCGGAACTCAAATGGCAACACCAGAGGCACGATCTTAAACAACTGCTACTGCTCACATATGCCGATGACATTGACAACAACGGAAAAACACAACGGGCTGTCAGTGGGGCGTTTGTGAGCATCGAGAAGGAAGCGGCCAAGATAGGGCTTACGGTTAATGAGGTTAAGACAAATTGTATGCTGCCTACGAAAAAGGTCCACCAATCCCCAATAGTATTGGTCGCTTCGAGAGAAAAGTCCTTCGAATTATCTTTGGTCGCGGATGGTGTTTGGAGGAGGAGACAACGAGCTGTACCGGCTGCACAGCGACATGGAGGTCAAACGAGTTTGAATCTCTCGTCTCAGATGGCTAGGTCACGTCGAGCGAATGAACACCAATGCTCCGGCCCGGAAAGACCACTTCCACGGTGGCGCACGCAGCAGGTCCCCTTCTAACCTGCATAAGCTAAACGTTCGTGGCTGGAAGCAATTAGCACAAGACCGGGCTAGATCGGGAGGCATGTTGGCCAAGGTTCACCCCGGACTGTAGCGCCAGCCAAAGCAGTAGATAGATTCTTACTACACCAACGTCAATACACATGAAACATGTGAAAAATCATGAATTACTTAAATACTTAAACACCTCTAACATAGTCAAAATTAACGATCTTAAGAAACTCAATTTCTACTACTAGCTTTAAGTTTACTTTCATAGCTAATAGTCATTGAATCTAGGTTCTTGTTTAGGTTTACTTTTAAGTTCCGGTTAATAAATATTAATAATATTATTAATTGTACATATACAAAAATTGCTTGTAAATAATGACCCAAAAAGAAAATTTAATTTTTTTTGGAATACGATAAACCTACATACATATGTAGAAATCAAAATATATCAACTTGAAAATTAAAAACATACCCGGGTATATGGGTGTTGACACAAGGGTGAAACTCGTTTTGCGCCGCACTCATCGGCACGTATCAGTACGGCTTCCGGCTCAAGTCTACACAAGGTTGACTACATACCAAGTCTTCACAAATCCTGGTGAATACCAGCAAGTTTCAAATCAATAGTCACCATCCTATATTAATTTCAAATTCGCATACAACAGCATTCATCTTGGCAACATTGATCCGTTTGTGTCGAAACACATACGCGAAGCAGTGTGCAGTTCAGCAAGAGGACCTCTGAGCCGTTTGCACCGCACCGGATTTCGTTAGGAGATACGCTGTCGTGTAATTTTTTCAATTTGGTACCAGAGAGGATAGTGCGGCGGGAAAAATAACACTGAAGGAACTATCTTCTATAAATCAGTACAACTGTTGGGATGTGCGGATCACATCGATATCGTCGCGCGTGTTACATGAAAACATGAACCGAAAGTGGAACACTGAAGATCATCGAAAATATTTTAAATAATAATCCAACATCAACGATATCACTGATGAATAAACATGGTTTCCATTCGCGGCTCAGCAATACCGCCGACAGCGAACAGATATGTGAAACCGATACTGAGGTGTGTGCAGTATTCATTCATTTTAGGTTTAAGTATTTTTTTTATTCAGTCTTAAGACACTCAAAAGTAATAAAATCGTTAGCGGACCAAAGTTGTGCGAAGTTTTTATTTCAACTCAAAACATAACTCGCGTTCCCAATGTGTCATAGTTTAAGTATTTACGGTAATTGAAGAAGAGTCGAAACGAGCAGGTCTTAAGGTCAATGATATATTTTATATATTTTTATACTAGCTAGGTATAGCTTTTCGTTTTTACTTCTTTGAGCGATCAACCATTTAGAACATTTAGGCCCTCAGCGCCCAACTCCGAAACGCTGGTTTCTTGATTGCTTTTTTTATTCTTCATGCGAAAAGAAGCTATTGGGAGTCGCTTTTCTGTGTTTTTGATGATTTTACTCTGGTTATTTACGTATATATATCCGATACAATAGATATATCCTGGTCGTGTTTTCGTTGCCTTCACGGTATGGGTTGTACACGAGGAACAAAATACATATATCCAGTTATGAATGTATACTTAAAAAAATAAAATGGTGGACGAAACTAAAATAGAACAAGTATGTAATGATAGGTATATGCTCAATATTCTGAGGTACTGCATAAATATTAATGTTTGTTTGTCCTTAATAGACTCTTAAATAAATGAACTTTAAGACTGTGTATCTAGGCTCTGCAACAAAGTCCGGAAATAATATCACCGTGAATATAAAAGGAAGGATAATCTTGGCCAACAGCTGTGTCTTTCGGCTTAGGCGGCAATTGAAAAATAAATCCGTCTCGGAAAATCAAGCGCAGAAGAATAGGCAATGTCAAATGTATGCTGACTGAGGCCCAGGTCCACACCGGATTGTACCGCCATGCAACTGTTTTTAAATCATGATTGTAAATAAATGGATGTTATTAGATGTTAGAATGGATAGTATATCTCAAGTTTTAATGGAAAAAACATTAAGATATAAGAATTAGAACTTGCAACGTTCGCTTAGTCCAAATATGTTTATTAATTAACCCCACAGAAACAATAGACTGCAGGCAACCATTATACACTTATATTTCGGATGAATTTTAACCTTAAATTAAAATACCTTTTTTCCCAATAATCGGCAGAATAATGTTCGGGCAGTTCTTCTCTTCTGATAACTTCATTATCCTCCACCAAAAACTCCTGCTGTGGATCATTTATAACACCTTTTTGTACCCATAGTTGAAGTATATCCATATACGGCACTGCAGCTAGCTGTGTCAGTTGTATCATAAACTTTTGGGATTCCTCGTCTCCAGTCAATGAACTTATTTTATCGTACAACAAAGTTAATGCCTGTCCACCTCGCAAGTCATTCTAAACAAACAATTACTGTTCATATTGGAAGTAAACAAAATATTATATTCCTTACGCAAACAATGTCCGAGACAGCGCCCGCTAGCACTTCCATAGTATTCAAAGTAGGCCGAACATAGAAAAGCATTTTATGCAGTGTAAGATTATCGGCCATTAATTCAGATTCAAGTTGTGATAATAGGAGCTGCAAGACCAGATACTATTTTCAACTACACGAAGTACAAAGCATATACTCACATAGTAATCATGAATTAAGTCCCTCAATGATGCACTCAGCGCTTGTAATACCTGTCCGCAATTGGCGAAACTGGCCTTTTGAATGAATTTCTGAACACATGTGTAGTGAGATGCTAGTGGAAGAATTTCCTGAGCAATATCCCTCAGTGAACTATGAATTTGTTCTGAAATTTTGAACTTTAAACTATAATCATTGTTTTTGTTATCTTCTGGTGTAATATAAGAGCCACGCATCCCCGTGAGGCAGTAAAGCAAATCAAATAGAAGCAGATTCTCTTGACTGGATACTGGAATAGCGGCAATATTACTTTGCTGAAATGACATCATATCGATTTTATGAAAGTCCCAGAGCGCATTTGTTCGATTGTTATGTGATGCTGGAAAAAGATTTGGAGTGTTGGCAATGGCTGCAACATTTCCGATGGAACTATTCTGGGCTGACTTGCTTATGCCACCGCAAGCAGCTTGAACAACACGTTCTTTGATCTGAAATCATTCAAGTACATACAGTGCAATATGCAAATAAATAAAAAGCTTGTATATTCGTTGTTGAACTATAACTAACTTAATTGAATTTTGCATACCATAGCCAGAGTATTAAACTAAACTAGAGAATTTTGTCAATCTTTCCGATAAAAAGTGGCAAATCGATATCACCCTTCTGAACCGCACGCGCTGGCACAGTTCGTAGTTTAGTATCTCACTCAATTTATTCGTGGATCTAAGGTGTAACAAATTACATAAATACAATTCAAGTATTGGGAATACAACCGAACAGTAGATATTGAATCGGTTTGTTTGCGGCATGTGTACAGGGTTTAGTAATTTTATTCCTTAAACGTAATACAAAATACTTACATCTGATACGTTTTCTGGTGTTACTGTCTCAAATATTTTTGTCGAACTCAAAAGTGGAGTTGAAGTCGGAATATCCTTTTTCCGAACAACGTGCATTATGTTTGTTTCAGAATAGTGGTTCAGAAACTGTAGCAAGCAGTAAACGGGATCCTTTCTATACAAAATGTAAAGCAAAAATACAGAAACAACCAAATGAAACCTTTCACACTGTACTTACTTTTCCAAACTTTTGCTGGCTTCAATCAAGTATTCTTTTGAATTGGACTGATGCTTGGATATTATTTCTAATATTTTCAACAACTTTCTGTTGGAACCTTTCTCTTTTTTTAGTCGAAACTCGCGCAAAACATCTTCCGGTAAAAAACTTGCACTAAAACAAAACAAATATTTATATGTACGTATTTCTTGTCAAACAGATCATGTAAAAGAATCTACCCCGAATTTTCAATCAACATCCGCAGTGTAGACCTAACTGGATCGTGTATATATTGCTCGCTCATATTTTGCAATGAGTGTTGTCTCTATTAATAACAGTTTTCTATAAAAATGTATATTTAGGACTTTTTTAGTTGTTCTTTTGCCAAAACAATTATCTCCTCTAGATCCAATTTAAATTTGTTATATTATTCTTTGCACACATCATCAAAGATGAAAACAAAACTTCCAGATGTCAATTCGTTTTCCAACAAAACCACGAAAAATAATTTCAATGTTTTCCTTTTTACTGTACCAAAACGTTTACGTGCTATTTATTTTGTCTTGATTAAATAAGTACAGATTTAGGCACAGAAAGAATGATATTTAATTTCAATGTTTTCCTTTTTACTGTACCAAAAATTGTTACGTGCTATTTATTTTGTCTTGATTATAAACGTACAGATTTAGACACAGAAAAAAAATAAAGCACTAGAGAGATAGCCGACTTCTACGTCTCTTTCCACAGGTCTTCACCGACACTGGGGACGAGAATACGTGTGAGCTCTTCGAACAGCTCATAGCCTTCCCCTACAAGCAAAAAGAAATAGCACAAAGAATGTATGTTTGGATAGTGTTCAGAGTAATCGTAAGCAAGTTTAGGGTGTAATACACCGATATTAAAGGCCTGTTCCTGAGGGTGAAGTGCGAACGTGAACTTTCGGTGACGTGAACAACTCTTTTCCAGCTAGCACAAGCAAAGCGTTACAATTTCGGTTCAATTAAGAATTAACTTTAAGCGTTGCTTATCGCATAGCTAGTAGAAGCAATTTCTTTGTAAGGCAAAATATAAGAAAATTAAATATAATCTAATTAAACAATGTATGAAAACCCTGGGCTCTCTAAAAGTACAGATATAAGTTCATTTTCCTTAAATCACAAATAAAATTCAACAATTTGTCTACATTATGGGATATTAAAATTCATGTAGACTGTGCATACCAATAATTTCAGTCACACCTTGCTTATATGTTTATTTTTTGGGTGCTGATAATTGCTAATATATGTAATACAACGGAAATCACAGATAAATCTCAAACCTCTGTATTTTATTTCTTTTATTATGTTCTTTACCAGAACAATGGTATTTACACAAAAAGTTATCGTTATCTAATTGCAAGTAAACATTTAAAATTTGTCTGCTACTTTCCATTATAGATTAATTAACAGTACAAATAAGCCTATATCGATGGACTGATATGATATATAAAAAAATAAAATCTAATGGTAAGAATAGTAAATAAAATGATAAAATTTTATATTCATGAATGATACAACTTTTAATAATATCAATAATATCAATTGGTTCATTTATTATATTCACGAACAGAGTCCCCAAGACGATTCACGAATTTGACAGATATTCATGAATTGTTTTGCTTATGGGCGCAATTCACGAATCAGATTCATGAATATGTGGGGAATTCACGAATTTGCACAGTACAAGTGTGCGTAAAAATGAAACAGTGTGTGATGACTCGTAAAAAACTGTCGTTCATTCATGAGTAACCGTCTAAAAGTAGGGGAAAATCCGTCAAATTCGTCGATGGAATAAAGGCAAACAGCTGTGAAGTCGGCTATCTCTGTAGTACTTAATTTCTGCATTTGTCATGTCCGATGTCAGCAGTTTCGAAGAAGGGTGTAACCAAAGAAAAATAATTTGTTTACAATTTTGTCTCAATTCAAGAACTAATCATTTATAATTAAAATGTTTCCATATTTAGCCAGAAATTTAGTAAATCTTCAGTTATTTCAAGAATCGGCTTGTCGTGACCTTCTAGAGATTCTAGAGAAGTGCGATGGGACTAAAGTGATTGTTCTGGACGATAACCTTTTGGGTCCAATATCATTGATTGCTAATACTACCCTTTTCTCTGAAAGAAACATTCGATTATTGAGACTACGACAGGATACTCAGTTCCCAGCAGATGCAAAACATATTATTTATATCACACGAACCGAATTGAAGCACATGGATATAATTTCTAATCATATTCGCACATCTTCGACTACAAACCGCGCGTATAGTTTATTCTTTGTGCCCCGAAAGTCCTGCCTGTGCATAAAACAACTTGAAATCAAAGGTGTATATGGAAACTTTACTAATATAGAGGATCTTCCCTGGTTTTTTTTCCCCGTGGATAATGATGTGATCTCAATGGAACAACCAAACGCTTTTAGAGATCTCTCTCTTGATGGTGATCCCACATGCCTCTACCAGGCGGCTATCGGGTTGGTAAATATACAAAAGATTTTTGGGCGTATTCCAAAAATATATGGAAAAGGAAACAATGCGCAGAAAGTTTGGGAACACGCAAAACTTATGGGTACAGAGGACAAAACAATGTTTAATTCAGATAAGGGTGCTATAGACCAAATGATCATATTAGATCGCAATATAGATTTAATGAGTGTATTAGCCACTCAACTTACATATGAAGGTCTTATAGATGAGATATACTCAATCCATCAGAATAAAGTCGTATTCCCGGAGAAAAACTTTGCTAAGTCTAATGATGATGCTCAACAATCTAACTTGGTAGCAGAAAAAAAGGTTCTGTACTTGAATTCTGGAGAGAAACTGTACGCCGAACTGCGTGATAAAAACTATAATGAGGTGGGAAAAATTCTGTCGAAAAATGCAAAATCGATTAGTGCACAGATGGATGCTAGTCGTCAAGAGAAATCAGTTCAAGATATGAAAAAATTTGTAGATAGGCTGCCAGATTTACTTGCACAAAAGCAATCAATAGCTACTCACACCAAAATAGCAGAGTTAATAAGGGAGTATTTGGACACTTACGAATTTACGGATGATTTGGGTGCCGAGCAGGAATTCATGGTGTGTGAAGACATTGATAAGCCCAGTAATTATATTGAAGATTTAATTTGTAAGAAGTCAGATTTACGCAATGTTCTACGTTTAATGTGTATTCAGTGTGCAGCTGCATCTGGTTTCAAACAGAAGGTCAGTCCTAGTTTTATTAAATGTTTTGAGGACTAATTTTCTTTCTACATTTCTAGGTTTTGGATTATTATAAACGAGAGCTGGTTCAAGTTTATGGAATTCATGTTCTACTGACAATAAGCAACTTGGAAAAAACTGGTCTTTTAAAAACTCAAACCGAAACCAGACCTTATGCTGTTCTAAGAAAGGTATTTATTATTAATCCTTTTATGTTATACCATAGACAAATAAAGATTAAGATATTCCTCTTCATACAACGAAAATTACCCTATTCCTGTGGTGCCACGATTGAGCGAGACCTCCCCGTCTTTATCATACGTACACACACATCCATGACTCCAAGTAGAGATAAGTGATCATAAATCAACCAATAGAGATATCCAACTTTTCAGACCAAAATGCTATAGCCTACCGCAAGACACGGATACTTCTTTATTTGGAGGCAATATTTCACGCATACTTCCACATTTGGGGTAGTTTGATCAGCTGTTTCCCCCTCCATTTCAATTTTTGCCACTGATAGTACCAAATAAATTTCTAAAGTGTTTGACTTGCCCACAAACTGGGAAATTCCATGAATATGTTGCACACAGTATTATAAACCAACAACAAAGTTGTACACTTTCTTTGTTTGCACAATACATGTGATACAAGGTAAATTAAAAACAAATCATTTTACACGCGTTTTGTGTTAACCATTATCGAATCTTTCGACATCAAAATATTTGAATTCAAATGTAACATATCAGTGATTAATGCATTCCAATATTCTTCCAGTGGTATGAACATAGCTTCTAAACACAATTGGTTATTTTAGCTCCACCTCCTTTTGGTGTTAGAAACTAGTGGTTTGAAGTAACGCCCAAATAAAGATGGTTTTTATCAAATAAATTATCTCTTTCACCTCATTATTTTAGAGAGAACGCGTCTCTGTTGTTCGAATCGGCGTTCGTGTATTCACAGACGCTACAAAAACAAACAGCAAGCTGTTCAAAAGGGGTTCGTGACAAGAGACGAGGAAGTTGGATATCTCTATTAGTTCATTTATGATAAATATATATATTCGTCCTTCCAGGCGGAATACGCACGCACAATGTTACAAGGATTGAGTTTGCGCTAACATTTTTTTGTATGTCATATGTTGTGAATACATGTGAAATTTTATAAAAACCACTGTCAAACGAAATCAATTTTATGTCTCAATCTAGACCAAAAGTAATCAATATACCAAGTTTCATCAAAATCCGTTCATTAGTTTAGGAGATATGAAAATAAGATATGATAGGAGCTTGATTTTGTCGTAGGTTATGTTGAACACTATCTCCTGAACGAATTAGATTTTGATAAAACTTGGTATACTGATTACTACAAAAAAATGGTATAAAAAAATCCGAACGGAATTACGAACTCCGATGTAAATAACTTGTAGAAACTCATACCAATTTCTATTTTATTCGTATTCAGTGATAGCAATTTGCCTGTGCATAGAGACGAGCTATACAACGCCATGTCTAGTTTTGACATCCCTGCCAAACTCGTCAGATTGTGCAGGATGACGATGGAGAACTCTCGCTGCTCCATCAAGGTCGGTAACGAACTCACCGAGACCTTCAATGTCAAAAAAGGTTTTAGACAAGGCGACGCGCTGTCATGTGACTTCTTCAACATCGTGTTGGAGAAGATCGTGCGAAACTCACACGCCAACACTAGAGGCACGATCTTCCAGAAGTCCGTTCAACTACTAGCATACGTGGACGATATTGACGTGATTGGCCGAACTCAGCGAGCCGTCAATGAAGCGTTTGCTTGTATTGAGACGGAAGCGGCAAAAATGGGTTTAGCGGTGAATGAGGGCAAAACAAAGTATATGCTGTCATCAAGAAAGGACACACAACATCGACGACTCGGTCAGAACGTCACCATAGGCAGCTACAACTTCGAAGTAGTGAAGGACTTCGTCTACCTCGGCTCCCAAGTAAATAGTGCGAACAACATCAGTACTGAGATTAAACGCAGAATAACTCTTGCCAACCGCTGTTTCTTTGGGCTCAAGAGGCAATTGAGTAGTCGACCTCTCTCTCGAAAGACCAAGCTCACCTTATATAAGACCTTGATCATACCTGTCCTGCTGTATGGCGCGGAAGCTTGGACTATCTCAAGAGCGGATGAAGACGCACTTGGTCTCTTCGAGAGAAAAGTTCTGCGTTCAATCTTCGGTCCTGTTTGCGTTGAAGGTTCGTGGAGAAGGAGATTCAACCACGAACTGTACGGGCTGTACAGCGACATGAGTCTAGTCAGGCGTCTACGGATTCAACGCCTAAGATGGCTAGGCCATGTAGAGCGCATGGACAACACTGCTCCAGCCCGAAGAGTCTTCGACTCCGAGCCAGTGGGACAACGCAATAGAGGACGACCACGAACCCGATGGCGCACTCAAGTGGAAAAAGACCTCAACCAACTTGGAGTGCGAAATTGGAGGCAGCTGGCTAAAGAACGTGCCAGCTGGAGAGGATTGTTGACCGAGGCCCAGGTTCACCCCGGACTGTAGCGCCACAAGAAGAAGAAGAAGAAGATAGCAATTTTACAAAACTTGTTACCGATTTTTCACTTTGATTCTACTACTACTGTTATCGACTTTTCGGAGTTCGAAGCCCATTTTCGATTACGATGGAACTCGTGATGGAGGTGAATATGAATGAAATGGACATTTATTTATATTGTTATTTGTTATCAAGTTATTTACTTCGGGTTTGGCATTCCGTTTGGGTTTTATCGCAACTCCGATTCGTAGAACTTAGATTCGTACATTTGCTGCTGGCGTATTATCTCGGTTTAACTAAATACTACAATTCTTCCATTTTTTTATTTCAGACACTTAACCTTGTACATTTACAACCTCGTACATTTGCTGCTGGCGTATTATCTCGGTTTAACTAAATAATACAATTCTTCCATTTTTTTATTTCAGACACTTAACCTTACCGTTGATGAAGTTGTGGAAGTAGCTCCTAAAGACATAAGCTACGTGCATAGTTTTTATGCTCCACTAACTGTTCGTATTGTTGAACAAAGCTTGAAACCCCTTGGATGGCAATCATTAAAAAGTGCTATAAACGTATTACCAGGCCGTACGTTCGAAGACTTTCAGGCTCAGTTAATTGGAATTAATGGAAGGCAGTCGTCAACACCAAGCGAACGATCCTCATTAGACGTTCCAAGGGTGATATTAGTATTCTTTGTCGGAGGATGCACCTTCGCTGAAATATCTGCCCTGCGTTTTCTTGCTCAACAGGAAGATAATAAAGTTGAATTCGTTATTGCTACAACCAAATTATTGAACAAAAATACATTCCTTGGTCCCCTAATAGAATTTGCTTAACACACGTGATTTAGCTTATTAACCCACTTAATAAATGTAGTTGGAAATATGTTTAAGCAATATAATAAAGATTTTATTTAAAGTACGATTCCCTCTCTATTCGATCAATTAAACCCTTTTAAATTTAGTATTTCAGAAGAATACCAAGAACTGATTAAGAATGCGCTTACCGAGACTAATAAAAAAAGTGGGGGTTATTTTCAAATTACTTTGTGACAAATTTGCATTTGTATTTATCAGTGT
>OU744320.1:54084443-54160240 GCA_916610145.1 Eristalis arbustorum | reverse complement strand
GTGTATAGCTGAACCCAGACCACAACAGATATTCGACCCCTAGTTTGGCCTACATCTGTTGATGAACCCCAGAACAGGAATTCTTGCGTGCTGGCAAGGCAGATCTAGACGTTGGGCTAGTGCTTAAATTATAAATGAAATTAGCGAATCGGAATATAATAACACTCGCCAGTATATCATATTGCCTAAATAGCCCCAACGTCAACCAACACGGTAATATTGTTTGTTTGCACAGGCCAACATTGAGCGAAGGCCAACTCACTGACGGACATACAGAAGAGGTCACTGACGGTTTAGGTTCAATTGTATGACAGAGTGTTTGATTCAAGTGGCTGATAACGGGATTATCTATTGGCTTGTCATTTGATTCAGCAAGTAACAAAGAGTGATGACGCGATTTACATGCACAGCAACGGAACAACGAACGACATTTACTCGCAGTATGCACTGCGAAGACAGTTCAAACACAAAGAGTTGGTTTGCACAAACATGCGGCGCGATTCAAACATCAAGGGCAAAAAACTGTTCACGTTGTGGTAATACTACGGAATCAATGTCCTGCCCAGACTGTAATGGTAACCATATATGCGAAAATTCATCTCAAATTCATTATTATTTTAATATTCATAATACTACTTACATACCAGACAAAAATGCTTAAACTAGTCGGACGCACAATGTTTCCCACTTCTAACTTACTGGCCCTCGGCGGGCACTCGAAGCTAAACTTAAACTTAAACTATGTCTTTCGACTTAAAGTAACATATCATTGGCTTGATAAATTCATAACAACTGTATGACTAATGATTAAGAAAAATTGTAGAAAAAACTTAATGGCAGGACTGATTTTAGTTAAGACTTTAGTATGTAAGTATATACTCTCTTGAAATAACTTATAACTACTTTAAATTAAACATACATACACATATATGCCCATTATTTGTAAAAATACCCGTGCATATGTTTATATATATACTATATACATGTGTATAGACATCAGTACACAGGTGTAGAGTTGTGTATACTTGATTTTTTTATTTTTATTTTTTTTTAATTGGGGAAACACAGATTCCAACGACAGAGGGAACCTGCTTTACAGCCGGTTTTGCTTGCACAGTGTCGAGTATAGACTCGATCTGAAAGCAACAGAGATCTCGTCCTTCCCCAGAAGCGGCTCGTTCTTGGATCTCCTGCTTTTAGATGCAAGACTGCAGCTGACAGACACAAACGCACAAACGGTAAACTGTTTGAACACTTTCGTGTATCTCAGTGACCATTGCGGACTCAGTGCCGAATTCAAGATCCCCAATGACATTGCGGAATTAGGAGAGTTTGTCCAAACGCACACCTACAATTACAGTAGGGCGCGATGGCCACGCTTGTCCCGACAAATGACTCGAGCACTCTCTTCGAATGCGCTCCACATTCCGTCCAATAGAAACCTGTCAAACGAAGAGATTGACATGTATCTAATTCAATTGGACGAGACAATAAAACGAACTATGGACAGTACGATATCACGGTATACACGAACTAACAACGAAAACTTGTACCGCAATGCGACAATTGACGCATTACACCAACAAAAAAGTAGACTCCTGTCAAGATTAAAAACCTTGTACAGGCGGTTTACTGACAGGCGCAGCGAGGAAGTTAGGACACTGAAATCGCTCATTAAGAATGTACAGACGTTAATTGTGCCGAATTATAGAGTCTCTGTGAACGCGTACTGGAACAACAAATATCGGGCTGTTAGATCTAACAACCCGATTATATAAATTCTTTTGAAAGAAAAATAGCGATCTTCAATGAACAGATACTGACTACAGCGGGTATTGATCCAGACAAAGCCGTACTCCACGATGACTTCTTTGTGGTCGAAGATCCGCAAGAAAAAGTTGAAGTACTACACGCAGTTTTTCAGGAAGTGTACAAGGTGAACGAAAGTGTTCGCCCGAACCAGGACCTGGAGAACAACTAGCTAGCAACTCTCAACTTCGAGAAGATCTGCAGCAATGGCGATCTGAGAACATCGGCTTTGTCCAGTTCAATGACGAAAACATGGCAGACAATGTCATCGCCGACGAAGGGGTTCATCCCCCGTTCATTTCGAAGGCAGATCTTCAAGCGGTCTTCGCATCATTAAAAAAGAAAAAGTCAGTTGGAATCGACGGTATCTCGAACATTGTGTTAACACATCTTCCTCTGGAAGTGGTTACTATGTATACCATCATAAATGAACTAATATTTATGGTATACCATCCTGTTTAACAATGCTCTGAATAATGCATATCAGAAATAAGAGAGCAAAGAAATGTCCATCGTTTGCCTCTCTTGCCCCTTGATTCCATCTGACAGCGTTTTTTATAAGCTTTCCGCACCGTGTCTGTGAATACGTGTGAGCTCTTGAGAACAGCTGATCCTCTTCCCCAACGATAATATTGAGGTGAATTGCAGGTTTTATTTGAAAATTCGCTCGTTTACTAGACATTTTTTAAATTTTCAGTGTTAAGTATTCAACACAATGAGAAGAGGAAGCAAAGCGTATGTTCACGCTGTAAATTAATTAAGCTCCTGTTTATAGGAGTTTCTGTCTGCAGCATTAGGGTGATATTAATGGAGGAACAGATAAATGTATGTTTGTTTTCTCATATATGAATAATATCTATAAAACGTATTGCCCGACACTTATGTACAGGTATTAATATATGACTTCAAAACTTTTGCATAAATCAAAACAATAAGCAGTTTCTTTGCTGCTTTTCCTTTTCTACAGATATATAATGGAAGTTACTTCAAAATTTTGGCAATTATTTTTCTGACTAGTTTTAGTTTCAATATCTGGAAATTTCTCTTAACAATTAAGAAATTTTATTTTTTAATTCTTTACTTTTTTCGAATTTATGAATGAATGCTATCAAAGTAACTTCATTTCTCACGTATGACATAGAAATAGTTTATATATTACACGAATGGATTAAATTGTTGGAAACTATTCCTGTAAATAATACGTAGCATTACATTTTTATTCACCCTACCACTAAAGTCATGAACCTACTGAACACTCTTTGAACAATAGTACATGGTTGCGGCCAACTTCACAACTGTCTCACAAAAATTGGTGAATCGGCCGCTATGTTTTGGTGAATTGACTAATCGGCCGCCATTACAGGCCTGAATTGACGAATTTGTAAAAGTATAAGTAAGGATTTCCACTACTCTTACATTCCTCTCTTTTGTGGACTAGAGACTACAAAAATGGCCGAAGATGGATGTCTCTTTGCTCTCTTATTTCTGATGCATATTATCCGGAGCACTGGAAAACTGCGACTGTACAACCCATATCCAAGCGAATAAAAGATTCTTCGAATCCATGCAACCTCCGGTCAATTAGTCTCCTTCCGAACATCAGCAAGGTATTTGAGAAGGTGATAAATAGAGCTCTGATCAACTGGACAGAGGAAAAACATATTATTCCAGATAACTAATTCGGTTTCACAGCGGGGCATGACACTATACATGCCGCGTCGAAACTGGTGTCGGATATCCAATGGAACAAGAGCAAGAAACAATGCACGGGCGCCTGTTTCATTGACCTGGAGAAGGCCTTCGACACCGTATGGTTAGAAGGACTTTACTATAAGCTCAATCGGCTAGGCATTAGTAAACCACTGCTTTACCTACTGTACAACATGCTTACCGGTAGGCGGTTCTTCGTCAAGACTGTTGACGATTTGGACAATGGACAATTGTTGGATTGTAGTCAGATACCTGGGGATCTGGCTAGATCAGTATCTATATTTTAACAAACATGTAGATGCTGCTCTGCCCAGGCCCCGAGGCGCTTTCGCTCTTACAAAGAGACTGTTTTACAACAGCCAACTCAATGCAAGGGTAAAGGTACAATTTCCTGGCGTTTGTCTACCTCGGGACTCCTGACTCAAAGGGCCAAAATCATGCTCTACAACACTTATTTTGTTAGTACTGCAATGACTCAAGGGAAATCATTCTCTATGAGGAGACCCGAAGCTAAGATGTAACTATCCCTTTTCTCCTTCCTACTACTTTCCATTTCCTTTTTCTCTCCGGTGGACTAGATCAAGGTGTCATACGACCCGGTCCGGGGATCAGCGAGGCTGGGGCCCACTTGAAAACTTTTACTCTTTGGGCGACTTCGACATTTTTGTGCACACTAGTAATGAAGTTTTCGTAGGTGCATCAGTCGAATCTGAGACACCTTTACTCATTGCGCAACATCGTCATTTTTGTGCATGTCACATGTCATTTTTGTGCAGTTTGTACTCATTGGGCGACATCGACAATTTTGGGCATGTCTCTTGTGCACATGACTTGTGTAATGACGTTTGCATAGGTGCATACATCGAATCTTAGACAGTGACACACATGTTATGACGTTTTCGTAGGTGTGCACACTTGTAATGACGTTATCGTAGGTGTATAAGTCGAATCTGAAACACTTTTACTCGAACGGAGTATCTGGAAGACCTGGCAAAATTCCAGATTAATCCTGCCCTAGCTGTGTAATGCGGCTCTCTACACAGTCTACCCTTCCCTTCCTCCGCTACTAGTGGGACTCATCATCAATTGGCGAATCGATCTCGATAGTCAGCGCCTTCTGGTGACGTTTTTTATTAGCTACATTCCTAAGCAAAATTCTGACAGCCATACGAGAGAACAAACAGTACTGAAAATTCAAATTTGGTGGAAAATTATGCATCGAATTATCAATTCAGGGTATAATTGTTGGTGAAACACCTGGAAAAAGTATGCCAGCTTTGTAATAAGTGCTTGTCATTTTCTCAGAGGTAATATTTTTCATAGACTCGCTCAATGAAAAATGTGTGCGTGTTCTGCTAAATTGAAAGAATATGTACACATATATGTATGAATGTGTAAATTTCCCAATGCATTTCCCTCTACTAAGCTAGTTTTAGTAAATTTGTTAAAAAAAAACAATACAACAACAATTGCATGTAAAACGTTGGTTTGTTTACGTTTCTTAAAGTAGTGTTCTGCATAAATTATCACAATTAAACTCTTGACAATCGCTTTATACAAATCTTGGGCACTTACACTCTACATTTAAACATTATTTTGATAACAAAGTATTCATTCTCTCTTTAAATATACTCTTTCAAATCTCCACAGTATTTCAAGATTTCAATGTAAGTTCTTATCCCTAAACGATCTGTCAGAATTTTGTCTAAGAAAGTTAGTACCAAGAAATTCCGACAGGGTCATATGGCGATTGGCCAATACAAATAAAATAAAAAAAAGAGTCCGGTGTTCCCTTGCCGAAGAGAGATCAAATCCCCAGTAGACCAAGGCCCCGTACTTACCTTCCGCGGAGCCCCTCGGCTCCCGCTATCCTGAAATTCTTCTAACTCTGCAATCCAACCACCCACAGGTCGCAAGGTTGGAAGAATTGAAGAGAGAAATCAGGACTGTGATTGTTATTAACAAAGAGTCACTGAACCCTCTCGCGAAATGGAGGTGGAGAGGTGTCATCCACTATGGCTTTTGTCGACATACATGGCTCATGATCATGGGGAATTTCCAATATAGACACTGAAAAGGGCGATTGTTGAGGCGGAAAGAACCAGAACCGCGCTTGTATTGGAATGTGATGCAAATGCCCATCACACAATATGGGGAAGCACTGACATCAGGCCACGAGGTGGCTTATAAGTAGCAAGTTGGATTTGTGTATCCAAGGTAATGTACCCACATTCGTAACTAGGAATAGACAAGAAGTCATGGAGATAGAGAATCAGTAAGAATATCATCTGAGCACCGCTATATATTGTTCAGCATGTAGGCACCATTGAAAAATCTCTCGTGTTTAAAGAATACACACTAGTGACATTTCTCTCCCCTTCTTTGGAACATAGCTGCATATGAACTGCTATTAATACTGGAAGAAGTAGCAAAGTTATTGTCTATGTCTTATGCTCTAAGAGACATAATGCAGAATGCCTTCGACAAGCTGTAAGCATGAACACAAACATGCGGAGGATTTTCACCCCCATTGTGAGACCGATACTTCTGTATGGAGTCTCAGTTTGGTGGACCGCACTAAACAAGGCTTTACACTGCCAGGCACTCAATCGAGTACAAAGACTGACCGGCTTATGCATCAGCGGAGCACTGAGAAGTACTTCGTCAGACGCACTGAATATTCTCCTCCATCTTCCACCGCTGGAACTATTCGGAAAACAAATAGCAGCCAGCACAACCTTGAGACTTAAAACACTTCGACCGTGGTCCGAACTCAATATCGGCCCCTCAACCATTCTCAAGGAATTCAGGAACTTCCTCCCTAGCGACGCTGACCGCCTAATATCCCAAGCTATCTTCGAGAAGAAATTCTCGACAAACATTCCCTCCTGATCGGACTGGATGTCTGATAGGTAGACGTATACAATTAAAAGCTAGACATTGATTCTCTGCGTATTTTCACAGACGGATCGAAGACTAACAAAGTGGTGCGTGCAGGTGTCTATTTCCAAGATCTCAACATTGCTATCTCCTTGAAGCTCCCGGATCACTGTTGCGTTTTTCAGGCAGAAACCATAGCGTTGTCATGGCTCAAAAACAACGTGGTATCCGAAAGGGATATCACCACCAAAATCGCTGGACAATGTCATATTTTACTCAAAAACATTCCTTAATTGCATGCTGTCCCTTAACTAAATGGCTAAGTATTTCAACATTCACCACATGTGGAAACTGCAAAGCCAATGAACTCTTGACGAGTGTGGTACAACCTTATCCCTATCAATAGCAGGAGTACCACCTTCCATGCCGATCGCTACAGCCTAATAACTAATATTAATCACTAATAACAAATTTCTAGAAGGCACCACCTGCCTTAAATAAAATAAATCTGGTCATCACTTAACCTAAAACGGTCACTCAGTATACTTGGACTCAGCAAACACTCATTAAGGACTTTTATAGGAGTCATAACCGGGCACTGTGCAATTGGCACTCATGCTCGCAAGATGGGTGCCCCATATAATGATTTCTGCAGAAGTTGCATGGATGCACTACTACTTCAATTACCTAAATGAGCCAAACAGCGCCTGCATTGGCCAGCTAAATCTCTTCACTATCAAGCACAAACTGGTTCCGATGTTAGAAGTCAATCCGCGTGGTATCACAATGGGCCTAAGGCCTAAGTGTAACCGCCCTTAGTAGTCAGTCACTATAACCTAACTTAACCTGGGAGGAAATCCCCTAAGAGGGTCTTGGAATCGGCCGAGCCTCCTGGTTTAAGAAGAGGAAAACCAAACGTCCAATATATAGATCGAGTCATCGCGGATGTAAGACAAATTGGTCTTGATTAGTGGAATCAACTTGCCCAGGACCGTCAACGATGGAAGGCAGCAACTGCTAATGCAAAGACATTACATAGGTTGCCCGACTGACAAGTAAGTAAGAGGCAAGGCAATATAAAAAAAAATGTAACAACTCGCTCATCAACGACAGACTCCTTCTTAGTCTTCTTCTCCTTCGATATACTTTTCAATTGCTGTAAGGCTTTATAAAACCAGTATTGTTAAACAAGACCTGAAATCTGGATTCTATTATGACAAATATAGAAGACGCATACAATTTACTTTTAGGTACATGTACTTCATGCACAAACAAACAAATTTATTTATTATTTAACCAAATTAATTTATGGATAAAAAACTATTTTTTTGCTTTTACTTTACGTTGGTTTGCTTTCTTGGTTTTCACTTTATAAATTCTACAAATTTATATAGGTTACTCTAAAATGATTGGTGTATGTATCTTTAGGTTTTGTAGTTTATTTTATTTCCTTTTTTGTATGCATTAATTGAGTTAATCATATTTGGAATTTCAACAATTTTTTTCTTTTCCATTTCTGTTTAGTAATTAACCTTAACTTAAAAATTTGGATGTAACGCGAAGGTTTTTTGTATTTTACCGTTCTATGTAGTATATGTGTACGTATTATATATTGGTTGCTGTGTTCTTGAATGTTTACTTTGCTTAATTGAAGTTTAACCTTAGAGTTTGTTATTTTTTTTATTTTATTAATTAATTAATTTACTTATTTTAATTAAATAGATTTATTTTATTATTTTACATTGAAGAAAGCGACAATTGTATTCGATTCGCTTCAATGTCGTCTTTTAATTGGTTTTTACCATCACTAGATATGCGGTAATTATCAGTGTTATAATTTGCATTAAGGTTATTTACGTTTGTATGCTATAGGGAGCCAGCTGGAAAACTTGTAGAGCTATTACTATGTGCTAAACTAATCATTGATCCTGATAAGCTACCCTCCTCGTCTGGGTAATTCTCCCGTGATACCTCATTTATGGATAATGCACTGAAAAATAAATAAAATACATTAGTATATTTAAACAAGAGCTGCAACCAAGATTACAATTTGAAATACTATTTATTTCGACGTCCGATAAATTACGAACATATAAAGACATTATGTTATATTCCGATTATAATTTTTTATTACCGATATCTATACTATATCCCGCTTATTTTTCTGATCTTATCTCAATGCAAGGATGGCAAGAGCAGGATGTTTGTAGAAACGATGTTTAATCGAGAAAAAACGTGAATTGTTTAAAAACCAAAAAAGGATAAAGCCATAGCCAAGAAATTATTGACTTATTCACATCTACTTGGTGAAGGTTTAAATTTCACAGTGAAGGTTTGAACTAAAGTTCAGCTGAACCTTGAACCGAGTTCAAGTTTTTGGTTGAACTCGTCCGGTTTCATTTTACAATTACATTTGTTTCGTGAATTTGATCTTTAAGTAAATCTTTATGTAAGCAATGGGGTTGAAACGACCACTGAAACTTGGCCTTAGAGTATAAGTACTACTTGGCATTCAAGAAATATTTAAGTTCTACCCAGAAAAGATTTGTACAATTAACACATTGAACTCTCCTTGAATGGATACAGTGGACGTTTTTAATACACTAAAAAGAAGAGTGAAACTACCTATGTACACAAATCTCTTCTGTTAATTAACAATTATTTTTTCTGTAATGTTTGTTTATTTATATTTCTTTTTGCTTAATTGAACATGATTTAACGATATCTTTAGTGGTGGAAAACTCTTTTTTGCACCATTTGATTGAATTATTCATGTTTTCAATTGATGCAAAATGAATAATAATTGGTAGGACATCGACAACACCATCTTCGTTGCTATCTGTACCAATGCGTTGACGACTCAGGTTTGAGTTTCTAGAAGATTCGAATTTCCGAAAGTTATAATTTGTAAGCGTCCACTGTATTTCAATGTTTTGGATTACTTGGAGAAAATATGCAATAGTGCTGACGTAATGTAAGTATACTGATGTGGATTAAGAGCCGAATGTTGGTTGAGAAATACATTCAAGACAAAACAAAATTAACAAATTAACATTGTTTTGTAACATTAATATCGCACCTACAATTTTTTCAAAGGCCATTTACATAATGATTTCAATGGCAGCTACACAGTTGAAGTAAAAGACGAAACAAATAAAACAAAGACAGTGTGTCCTTTAACACAATAAAAACAAAAAAGCATAAGCCGAAAGGCACAGACAAATTTACGATTAGAATAGCTTACAGTACCCGTATAGGGTGAGTAGGTTAGGTGTAAGAACATTTGTCAAGTTAGTTAAGCTAGTTTAAAACATTTTTGTCTAGCATGTAAGTACATAAATGAATTAAAAATAAAACAAAAATGAGAAAAAAACAGTTGAAGTATCTGTATCTGTAAAAAGATTTTCAGGAATTAGAGCTGTTATGTAATAACAGACGAGTTTAATCACTGCACCACCTTGCATTGTTTTGGGAAGTTTCAAAATGGTTTATGTTGTTATGATTTGAAATAAAATGTTTTATTTTTTATTAACATACGCTCTCATTCCCGCTCTAAATCCAAATTGACGTGAGTCCAGAAACGGGTGTGTTAGATTGAGAAATGGAAAAAAATATTCGAATAAACAGAAATACTGAAGATCGTTTGCAATGAGAGATGAAGAAAAAAGCCAACGTTGGTCAATGATGATACAAATGGGCACAGGGATGACAGACAAAGCTTTAAATAAGACTGCTCCAAGCATAAGACTATGAAAGCACTTTTTAAATAATTGATTATCCCTTAAACGTTGTATACAAAAAATAGCCCGGCTAAACTGACTTCAAAAAACATTTGTTATTTGCAAATCAAAAAAATCGTAATATCGATCGCAATCTTAAAAATAGTGCAATGCTCGCGCACGTGATTCTTCAATGAAATGGTGAATCGATAAAAGAAGACAAGGTCTACAGTTGAGAACGTTTATAAATAAATATAAGTATGCAGTTTTGTTTTAAAACTTTATTATATATTATTATATATTATATATTATATAGCATACAATTTATTATTATCATATTTTCAATGAAAATTGTACATTCGGCTTCGGCCAAATTACACCGATATTGCCGAAGTCAAATGTGATATTTTTAGCCGAAGGTGGCCTAAGCCGAACCCGAATTTTTGGTGGGACTCTACATATAAGCGCAAAAACATAATTGGAAGTAAACAGAGAGCTAATTTTCAAAGAAAAAATAATGGTTCTGAACTCGCTTGCATGGGGTTTCCTTTTCCGGACACTGTATACTGTTCAAACATACATAAAATTTTAGTAAAGAGCAGGAAGCTGTAGCTGCCTCGTCATATGTCCATGAACTTCCGCCTATCCGTTACATGATAATCCAACTCAAGTAAAGCTTCCGGGAACATAGCTCTAGATGGTATGAAGGCACCATGTGCTTGATTAAAGTAGGAATGGAATAATAAACGCTCACATAGTATTATCATATTAAACTAAATCACACGATACTGCGCAATTGGGACAAACAGAGGTCGGTCAATTCGAGATAAAAAAAACCGAGTCAATCCGAGTTACGTTCGATTTGAACCGAGTTAAATTTATGTCAAACCGAGTTGCTGAAACGAAAATGAGACGAATAAGTGAACATCAAATCTGAGAACCAGAACACCGACACGGTGTGAATACACAACTCGGTTCTTTGGTTTATTGACTCGGGTTGTCCATCTCGATATTGAACATCATAACTGCAAACATTTTAACTCGGTATGATGTGACCACAATACACTTTGGTTGGTTAAGACCGCGTTGTGCTTAGTGTTGGGACTTCAGTCATACATATGACCTCTCTAGTTAAAGAGTGAAAAAAAGACTTTTTCGAAGGACCAAGCTGGATTTATAAAGACATTGCACATCTAAGACTTATTCTACGATGCAGGGGACTGTGTAATATAAAATACACAGAAGAATACTGTTTAAAAATTTTAATTTTATTTAAAAAAGGTCGGGGTGATGACAGAATTGAAATCCATATTGCCAAATGGATTCACACTTGTTATAAAACTTCTTTTGAAATTGATTAGCTAATTTGAAATAGCTATACATGCGCACAGCAGTCGATTTCATAAAATTGTTTATAATACTACCACGAAACAAAAGAAAATAAGTGAAAAAAGAAAAAAGTGTATAGATTACCTGAAACCCAATGCTGCTGACTCTTCATCGAAAGCTTCAAGCTCCTTGGCTTGCTTTTCATGCTTCATTCGGAGCCGTTCGGCTCGCTCTTGATTAAACTGCTGTAGCTCGGCTACCATCTGCAAACGTAATACATAATTGGGAAATCAATGTATTCATTTTAAGTGTAAGTATTATTATTGAACCTTGCTCTCCAGCAGTCCCCTGCGATCACTAACGCGATCTTCTAACTCCTGACGTTCTCTATCACGTTGCTCTTGCGCTTGCTTCTTATTTTTAATCTGATAAGCAGTCAGAACATCAAGCTCATATTCTAACAAGTCCTTTGTTCGTTGGCATTCAATGACTTGACTTTCATCAAGTTTATAGCTTTGACTCTGCAGCATATCGGCAATGCTTTGTTCATACTAGACAAAATAAGAAACATTACAATTTTGATGAAATTAAAGTGAAAAATATATAACTCACTTGTTCACCCAGCAAAGTTAGCTTGCGGTGTTTTTCCTCCTTTAACTGCTTTATAACTTCCTTCTGCTGTTCTTTTGAAGTCGTTTGGAGTATTTGAGCCTTATATCTTTTGTATTGTTTTGTTTGAGTTTTACATGTTTCGCGAAACTGTTTACGGATTTGCAGTTCTTTTTGCTAAAAATTTTAAATGTTTTTAAATGTGCTATACAAAATATAAGAACTAGACAGTAACCTTCAAACTCTTTGGATGCTGTCGTATTTCGAGGGCATGCTTCCTCACCAATTCCTTTTTTACTCTCTCCATGTAGTCCTTTTGATTTTGAAGTTCAGTATCATGTTGTTTGTTTATCTAGATTGGAATAAAATAAATAATTACTTCCCAATTTTTTTTAGAAAAAGCAAGTTTTAAAGACAGGACTATTACAAAATTTTCTTATTCTGATAAACCATTTTTAATATATTACATATGTATGTACATTCTTCTGCAAGCTCTGCATGTATTCAATATTTATTTTTAGCTTTACTGAAATGGCTACAAATTCGAACAAATTTCAGTTATGGATATGGCATATCAAAATACATGTTCTAACTCAAACACAATATAAGTTAAAAATATTTATTTTGGCTATCACGTTGGTTTTAAAACTGATATAAATATAAGTAATTTAATTAGTTTGGAAGTACAATAATTATTTCTTTTTTGTTGTGAATTGCTAATTATAATCTGTTAATCCGGTTAAAAATTAAAGAATTACTTTATAAGTAAGATTCAATGATTGCTTACTCAGTGGTTAAATCAAAATCCTAACAGTCGAGCCACCTGAGCCAGTAGATAATAGCTCTAAATTAGACGTTGTGCTAGCGCTTGCGGTATTGTGCTTTGCTCACAAGCTAATTGCAGGCTATGCATATATATTTTTATAAACTCGGTATAAGTAAGAATAGACTTTGTAAATATACAAGATAGTCGGAGTGCTTAAGTGACATAACCATCTGGAGTACCTTGAGAATAAAATGGGTCTTACTCATGACTACATCTGTAGGGGCTGTGCAGACAAAAAAGAGGATACTCCCTACTATATGTCATTGTCCAAGCCTATGCCGATTGATAAATATACCTCTGGGAAAATACTTCTTCCTAGACATTCACTATATTAAAGAAATACCATTAACATCTCTTTGCAGATTTATTACGATAACGGACTCAACTCCAAAGAACCGAAACTAGAGACATCGTAAACATGTATTGACTGGGAAGCAGCAGCTCTTCACTCAGGCTCAGGCACGCCTCAAAACATATCCCTTTTCGTTCGAAGTACTTCTGTAGACCCTATCCCGACGTGTAATTCACACAAAAGCACGATAATACCTCATCTCAGCAGCTTGTAATCGCGATCTTTTTTCTCCTGCACTTATTTTCGGTCATTGTTCCATATGAAAAAGAAATAAGCAATGCTTCAACGTTCTGAAAATCTCGTCACATCTGCTCTAAATTTGTGTTTGCATAGATTTTAATCAATATACTGATACTTGAGACGGTATTGTAGATTATTTGTAAGTACAACTTTAGATGTCAGCTCAAATACAAATACTACTATACTTTCATTAAATCTAACATACCATGGCCTGTCGTATATTGCATCGCAGCTTTAATTTAGCTATTTTAAAGCTAAGAAAAATGTCTAATGAATAGTTATCTCACAGGGACTGAGATACATAGCGTACACAAAGTACGGAAAGAGTGGGTTTGGCATCAAACCGCATACATATTCTAGTATCTTTTTCTCTATACTGGGCAATCAGATTACTGTTTGAACTTTGTGTGCACACGTTGGTTTTTAGGTTGTGTTGTTTCACACATGGGAATAGGACGATATAGCTATATCTCTTTTTAATGCGAAGAGTGTATATAGAATGTTGTGTGTGGGAAAAAAAAAAAAATCCTACCTAAATGCTTCATTGAGTTGAATACAAAGTTCCCATTTGAAGTGCTAAAATCAGAAGTATCAAATTTAGAGGTAACAAAAGTAACTAATAACGATAATAAAGATACGGGTACACAAATGATATGTAACGAATACATACGGGCACCCGATTTGTCGTTTGTCTACTATTGAATCTGAATGAAGTTAAAATTATTTAAGCTTACCCTTAATAAACACAAGCACTTTCAGAGACACGAGTCAAATTAATGGATAAAATCTCACAATTAAAGAGAGTACGTTAAATAAATTACCACTTACTTGTTCTTCTCTTAAATTATGTACACTCTTTTGTTGCCTATATTCTAATTCTTGAGTTTTTTCGTGATGCTTTAACAGCATTGAGTGAGCTTGTTCCAATTGCAATTGCTTTTTACTTAGTTCCTGCAGGAAAAAGTCTAAACATTATACAATCATATTTAAATAAAAATCATTCATCCTACATCGCGCAACAATTGGTATTCACATTCATGCAATATAATCATCCGCCTTCGTTTGAATTTTCTCATCTCTAAGTCAATGTACTGCTTCTGAACCCGCAATAATCGCTGCTCTTCTTGCGCTTCCGCTAGTTTTAAATTATCCTTCTGCGATTGAAGTGTCAAATCACGTTGTCGCTTTGGTGTCGACTCGTCCATTGATAGCTCTCGTTTCCATCGTTCCTTATTGGCTCTATACTCCTTCTTTCGGTTTGAGTCAAATGCTTTACGATCCTGCTCTTGTTTCAAGGATATATCTTTATAAAGTTTTTTCTCTGCTGCCACGTTTTGTTTGATGCGTCGCTCTAAGTCATTTTGATGTTTCGCCTAAAATGCATTTATCTTAAATTGCATTAACACTAAAAAAGTGTTTAATCAAACCTCTAATTTTTCCATTTCTCTAGTCAGATTGTTAACCAGCATATCGTATTCTTTATCCAATGCCGTCTTATGTGCTTCCATCTCAACTTTGCACTTCTCTTCCAGCTTTAAGAGCGCTGCTTGATGTTCACGTCGCATACGTTTGTAACCAGTCATTTGTTCATGCATTTCCTCCTAAAAAGACAAATAAACATTATGAACTTCACAACAGAGCGAAGAGTCGACACTCACTCCACAAATGGGTAAAAAAACATTTGTAAAGGTATAAATAGAAACAAATGCAAATACAAACAATGGAAATATAAATTAATTTTGCACTTTTAATCAGTCGTGGGTGATTGATAGTTACAGTAACATAAAGCAATGGTTCACAATAAGATTTGACATATCTAGGGCAATGAGCTTTCATATATCAAGAGTCGAGAGCTACAGCCGAGAGTTCTGAAATATTGTAATGACAATTTAATTTTACAATCAAGTTAATCTTTATTCAAAAACGTCGTAATTGTCTTAAGTAAGAACTGTAAAATGTTCAATCAGGCGAAGGATGACATTAAAACCGATCATATTCATTTGTGGCACTGGTAAACAATTCAATAACGCATTGAAAAGAAGTTCGGAAGTAACACTTTTAAATATGAAATGGAATGACATAATGAAGACAAGTTGCCAACAAAATATAAAAATAGAATATTTGAAATTTTGTTCATCACGTACACATAAATAGTTAAAAAGTCTCCGTACAGCTGAATAATTGTAAATTTTTGTTCAAAAATATTTTTATAGCAATTAGTAAAAATCCTTATAGGAAATTAACTTCCTTCCAAATAAATCAAATTCCAAAAATTAGGATCGCCTATTTGTACCGTTATGACAATAATCCTTCTGTGCGATCAGTTAGTCGAGACAAAAAAGTTTCCGTACATTGTTGTGTTTCATTTAGCAATTTCAACATTTTTAATTGTATTATTTAATTATTTTGTTGGTGTTTTGAAATGTACAGTGTTATTATTTTGACGAAAAATACAAAAAATATAATGAAGATCGACAGAGATTGACAGTCAGATTCAAAGCAAATTCATTCAAAAACATCCGTATTAGGAAAATAAAATCCAAATTCTTCCGCTTTTCCAATTGTGGTGAACTAAATTGAAACCGAGAATTCAGAATCAAAACTGCAGATCGACAGAGATTAACAGTCAGATTCAAAGCAAATTCATTCAAAGCACGGGATCTGACTTCAGTCATTGATTTGACAACATTAAGATCCTTCACGAGTTGTCTAAACTGTGGCCTATTAAAAATACTAGCTTTCAGTTTGTCTGTACTCTGAATAAGTAAATGGGAATATGGTCGCTCTACGTATTTCCTAAAAAACATGTCCGTATTAGGAAAATAAAATCCTTATTCTTCCGCTTTTCCAATTGTGGTGAACTAAATTGAAACCGAGAATTCAGAATCAACACTGCAACGATCGCCACGAAAAACTCAACTTCAGCAGGCAGTCTTTGAATGATAGCAATCTCCAGCCGAGTTTACAATTAATGATGTTCGTGACGAGCTTCGCACTCTGAGAATAAAGACAGAACAAATATAAAGGACAATAGTAAAATTCTAAGAGATGAGAGAAAAAAGGAAATAATGAATAGATAAATAGCAAAGGAAAATGATAATGATAATGATATCAAATTGGTCGATAACAGAGGCTAGTAAGCTTTTACTCAAAACCAAGCGCTGTTGGACACATACGACACTTGTGTGCACACGGTGTGAGCAAAATGATAAGATTTTCATTACATGTATCGGTTTGGTTGAAGTTTGATGTGTGTGGGCCTGTTCGAATTGCATACAAAAAAATCAGTTTTGTTTCATTCGTTGCAGGCAGAAATAAATGATTAAATACATATCTATCTTCTTTCTCTCTTGCCCCTTGATTTCATCTGACCGCGTTTTTTAATCAAAGTTCTTATTTGAAAATTCGCTTCGTTACATTTTTTCCTGCGTAAAATATTCAACACAGAGTAAACAAACGCACAAAGCGTATGTCCACGCAGTAAATTAATAGAGTTTCTGTTTATAGGATTTTCTGTCTGCAGCACTAGAATGATATTAATGATAGAAAGCTACATAAATGTGTTTTTTTGTTCAAATATTAATATCTAAAAAATTAATTCGCACGACACATGTTTATAGGTAAATATACGTATATATATTTGAAACATTTGCATTGATAAGTAAAAAGCTTTGCTGCTTTTCCGTTTTTACAGATATATGATGGAACTTACTAATTACAAATTTTGGCAATTATTTTTCTGAGTTCGTTTTAGTTTCAATATCTGGCCATTGCTCTTAACAGTTACTAAATTTAAACTTTTTTCGAATTTATGAATGAATGCTATAAAATTGACAATGCCTCACATATAAACAGGCTGTATACATTAGTGGATTAAATTGATGCAATATATTCCTGTAAATAATACGTGGCTTTACATTTGTATTCACACAATCCTTCCCTTCAAACATGAGCCAACTGTACACTCTTCGAACAATAGTACATGGTCGTGGCCAGAAATAAAGTACTAGAGAGATAGCCGACTTCTACGTCCCTTTCCTCTAAAATTATTTTGACAGCCACGTTTTCACCGACACGGCGGACAAGAATACTTGTGAGCTCTTCGAACAGCTGATAGCCTTCCCCTGCAAGCGACTGAGGTGGAATATATAACGGTCGCCACGGCAACAACAATATCATAGCTAAAATTATTACAACTCATTGCAAGTTCTTACCCCGAAAAGTTTCCCCTACTTTACTGCGCAAAGAATTTAATATTGGGCAGTGTTCACGAACTACAGTCGTAAACAATAAACATATTGGTAAAAAAATAACTATCAACTAATTATGTTAATTCAATGTTATTTGATTTCTAATAATAAATCCAAATATGGTGTATGCCTTGATAGGAAATTTTGTGTATCAGAAGAAGCAATTTGTTTTCAGAAAAACATTAATATGAAAAAATGCCGGATCGTTTAAAAATAAAATCTGCTTTCCATAAATCATATCAGCAATTATTGTTATTGTTATTAGAATATTAATATATAAGTAAATTATAATATTAATATATATATGTTTGTAGCGCTGGCTGATGTGGCCTACGGCTAGATGTTTAGATGTTATTTAAGTTAATATTTGACATGAGATAGTGTACATTTTTTACATTTTTTTCATTTATAGTACTTAAGAGTTCCATAAGACTTTGGTTAAATTTAAGACGACAAATATTTTTGAGTTTTTTGCAGTCTAAAAGGTGCTTTACTGTCAAGGGTAAATTTTCCTCGCAGAGGTGACAGAGTGGTGGTGTTTCTTTTGTAATAATATGTTTATGAGTAAAGTTAGTGTGCCCCATTCTATGTCTTATAAAAGTTTTTAGCATTCTCGTGGGTACATTCGCTGGAAAGATAGCTCTTTCAGCAGTGGGGTTAAGCTCTTTGTATAAGTGTTGGTAGTTGGACCAATTAACTTTTCTCCTATATTTCCAATATGATACGATGTGACTTTTGAGATCTTTTTTGTTGTAGGTGTAGAAAGTAATGAGGGGTTCCATTATTGCTGATTTTGCTGCTGCATCTGCTTCCTCGTTGCCTTTGATGCCAGCGTGGCCCGGGATCCAAGCGAGTTTAAGATTGCCTTTTTTGGCGGCAAGTTAGTCACGAATGGATTCAATGATACTTGCAGAGTTGTTAAGGAAATTGATTGCAGCGATTGAGGACCGGCTATCAGTAAATATAATAGTTTTTTTGTTGCAAGCTGCTTTGATAGCCATAAGGATTGCGAATGCCTCGACAGTGAAGATGGAGGAGAAAGAAGGCAAAAGTCCTTTTGAGATGGTTAGACCATTTCCGTCTACAATCGCAAATGATGTCCCGACTGTTGTCTAACCCATCTAACCCATCCGTAAATAGGAAGTTCCATCCAAGGTTTTTATATTTATGGGCTAGGTCGGTAAAAATAGCTTTCTATATGTCGTTGTTAGTGGTGGCTTTGGGAAAGTTAGTTAACTCGGTGATAATTACATCATCCGGCAGAGACCAAGGGGGGAATACATTTCATTTGTGATGGATAGCTATTGGCATATCCAGATATCCAGCGAAGGATAGAGTTTGGGCTAACGTTGATGGATACTTTTGTTCCTTTTTACGGGATAGCAATGTTTTTGCGACATCATGCAGGGGGGAAGTCAAAGGGGAATTGATATTTTGGATTATTTGGGAGGAGAGAAAATTAATCCGTTCTGTAATTTTGTGAAGACCTGCTTCCGTGAGGAGATTAGTAATGGGAGTTGTCCGAAAGGCTCTTAAGATAGTTCTAACTGCACCGTGGTAGGGTGTTGAGATGAGCTGTAGGCTAGATTTTGAACATTTACCGTAAATAGCCAAACCGTAATCGATCTTTGATAAAATAATAGATTTAATGATGTTGATGACAGTGTTGATATTACAAAAGCTTTTTCTAGAGGAAAGGTAGTTTATAATATTAACTCTAGGGGTTAAACTTTTTTTAAGTAGGTGCAATGACTATTAAAATTATACATTGAATCGAGTAGTAGACCGAGTACCCTTATACAATTTGCGTTGGCTATATCTTTGTTGTTGAGTTGAACAGACATTTTTTTGGGCAGTTAATTTTTTTTACAAATATGTAATGTTTGGCTTTTGTCAACAGAAATTAACGCTCCGGACATATTCCCCCATATTGCCAGACGGTCAAGGATGTCTGAAAAAAGACTGCCAGTTAAAGTTAAATTCTTACAGTTGGAGAAAAGTAATAGATCGTCTGCATACAAAACATGGTGGATTTTGTTATATCTGTTAATTATGTTGCTGATTTCAGTAAAAGCGATTATGAATAATACAACTGACAATGGAGATCCTTGGGGAATGCCATTTCGAAGGTTGTGTATGGAGGAAGAAGCATTGTTAGTTGTTATGCGAAAACGCCTGTTTGTAAGAAACGATTTTACATAGCTGAACATTTTTGGTCATAACTTCCAATGTATGAGTTGCTTCAAAATTACATGAAGCCCGATGCGGTCAAACTCCTTTTCGAAATCAATGCTGGGGATGGAAACGTGATTTTTTGTTGAAATGGCTGATGAGATGAAGTCATCTAGATAAAGAAGTGCATCTGTAGTATTTCTACCTTTACTAAAGGCCACTTGGTTGATGGGTAGAAGTTTTTTGTTTTCAAGGAACCAAAAAAGACGTTTTGACATGATCTTTTCTAATATTTTCCCAATGTAGGGAAGGAGAGAGATCGGTCGATATCCTAAAATTGAGGATTGGTCTTTATTAGGTTTTGGCAAGGGAATAATATTTGCCACCTTCCATGCTTGCGGAATGATTCCTTCATCAAAAATTTGATTGTATAGGGCTAGCAATCTTGTCTTTAAACCTAGAGGGGCATTTTTTATCATAACATAGGATATGCGGTCAAATCCGGGGGTTGTGCCTTTGAGGGTTTGAAGGCAGTACTCAAATTCTAACATTTTGATAGGTGATTTCATTTGTCTTGAAGCCGTGTCAATATTGTATTGTGGAAGTTGTTGTTGAAGGTGTATGTTCTTCTCACGAATAAAGTTGGGATGGAAGTTGGAATCATTACTTGAATTCTCCCACGACTATTTTTAAGGGACAGGTAATAGTGTCGGAACCGTTTACAATAGTTTTTATATTGTGGGGGGTGTAGTTGCCGGTTAGGCCCAAATTTTTTTTTGTGGTGGAATTAGGATTGATTCCAGCGGTAAATTTTTCAAAACTATCGACTTTCTGGGCCTTTGCCACCTTCTTGAATTTGGCAGTGGATTTGCGATAAAGAATCAGATTGGGATCAGTTGGGTGTTTTTTAAATAGACGCCAGGCCTTTTCTTTTTCTCGGCGGAGAATACCCAATTCTTTAGACCACCAAGGGACATTTTTAGGGCAACATTTATCTTTTGTTTGGGGGATTGCTTCATTTGCTGCGGATCGAATACACCTTTGAATGATAGCTGCTTCTTTTTTTATATTGGGGGTGTGTTGTCTATTCAAGATCTCATTGGATACTTTGCATTTAAATAGCTTCAAGTCAGCTTTATCCAGTATGAACTTTTTTTGTTTTGAGGGGCAAATGTTATTTCCTAGTGATAAAGTAATAATTATGGGGAAATGGTCGCTTCCGTGTAGGTAGTCAGAAACAGTCCATGTGCAATGTGGAACAAGGGAGGGAGATGTTAATATTAAGTCGACATTGGTGAAGGTTTTGTGAGTAGAGAAATGTGTAGGTCGACCATCATTTAAAATAGCGAGCCTAGCGTTTAGAATAAAACGATCAACTGTTTTACCTCGATTGTTGTAGGAGGACGACCCCCAAGCGGGACTCCATGAATTAAAATCGCCTGTTAGTATAACAGGTGTTTTAATGTTGATCATGATGTCATCAAGATCCTTGCACGAGAAGTGTTGTTCGGGATGTATGTACAAAGAGATTACGGTGAGTTTAATTTTTAGTGCTATTTCGACTGCTATTGCGGATATACTGGAGTTTATGCTGAGAAATTTATGCGGGATGGATTTATGGACAAGAAGGGAAATGCCTTGCTTTGAAGAAGTGATCGATTCAAGATTGTGGATGAAGGCAGAATATTGTTTGGGGGGGTTGGTTGGAGGTTGTGTTCAATATGGGTTTCCTGTAGCGAAATTATAGATGGTTTAAGGTCATTTATAAGTAATTGCAGTTCATGGCAATTATTAAAAAAACCGTTAAGATTCCATTGAAGAATCTTGAGAGATGAGTTGATGGGGGAAGGAGATCTTCGTACATTGTAAGTTGAGTTATGATGTAGAAGATTTGGGTTAGGCAAGTTTCGGGGTAGTGTGGAGGACTCTGTGGCCCAGCCGCTGAAGCACTTGGACTTTTGTTGGATGAATTGCGAGTGTAATTGTTATGAGAGGGTGTGTTATTAAAAGTGTTTGGTGATGCTGTAGTCGGGGGTGGAATAGTGATTGAGGTACGCGTGTTGTTTTTTTCGGTGGATTTGTTTTGGGGAGCACAATTGTTAAGGTTTGATGTAACTTTTTCTGTTTGGGATCGTTTTTTGCGACTTCAGAGTAAGTTACGGGGAGAGGGGGTGAAGGGTTTTGTTTTTGTAAAATTTTTTGAGCATCAGCCATGCTGCACTTCTTTATGGTTTTGATTTTTAGGATCTCCTTTGCTTGTATGTACCTTTTGCACGTTTTAGAAGAAGCTGGGTGATCTTCTTGGCAATTCGCGCATGAAGTACGAGTGCAGTTTTCAGTGCTATGAGGAGGAAGATTGCAAGTTTCCCAAGAAGGATTCCTCTTGCACCTTTTTGCGGTGTGGCCTAATAGTTGACAGTTTTGGCATCGCATTGGATTGGGATAGTATTCCTTAACTTTAACGTTATACCAACCGATGCTAACTGAAGTAGGTGGACGGAAGAGGTCAAAGGTGAGGAGGACGAGGCCAGTGGCACGTTGGTTGCCGTCAACAGTTCTTTTGAACTTATAAACATCTGTCACACCTTGTGATTTCATTTCTTGAATGATCTCACTATCAGGTACATTAATTAAGCAGGGTGCGTACACTGTACTCTTGGAGGAGTTCAAACTTGAGTGAAGAGTAATGGAGACAGAGCAGATATTGGAGAGGGTTTTTTGTTTGAGAAATAGCTCAGCGGTTCTTTGTGGCTTAGTTAGGACTAAAATATTCCCATCACGGAGTTGGCTGATACTTTCATAGGCAGTACTAATATTATCAATGGCTTTCTTAAGCAGGAAGACGCTGTAAGATGAGAGTGGTTTTTCTGCGCTAAGTGAAGAGATCAATATGAATTTAGGATTGGTCGATGCAACTTGATTTGGTAGAACATTATTGAAGCTGTAGTTTTCGATAGATGTGTAGCTAGTTTTTTTCCTTTTATCTTGTTTAGGCTCGGATAGCAGATCTACATCGAGATCGCTAAACCGATTGCCCGAGAGAACACGCGGCCCAGAGGCCATTAGGTAGTTGTTTTTCACTATGCACTTGTTGTAGTTTTTTTTTTAATATGCAGAAATGCGAACGAGTGAAGAAAAGAAGAAGCGGTTTGTTATCGGTAAGTAACGGACCGCGAGGGAAAAAAGTGACCGGGAGCGCAATCAGACGAACGATGTTATCGCGGCGAAAGCTAGTCGGTGACTGATATCAGAATTTTTTTCCTTCAACTCATTTAGATTGCGCTGACTCATGATTTATGTCATGTCTTTTTTGTAAATTTTCATTAAGGGATGATGCGAATATATTCATATTCTGATATACAAAAAGATCAATAATACTCGTATTCCTCTTAGATATAAAAATGAAAGAGAAAAGCGTGTGTGATACTTCATAGAAAATGTATTCCTGAAATATTTAGATGCGTATTGGCGAATATTGAACTATTATAAAATCTCTAATAGTTACCAAATACTAAAGGTCTGTTCATATGAGATCGCCACGAATTGTGAACTTCGTAAACTCTGACAATGCATTCATGTGGAGTTTTCTCATTTGCAAAGGACTACAGAGATTTTGAAAAAACTCTATAATTCGGCTTCCATCTTTTTGCATACCAAAAAGTATAACTTTTTGTGTTGTTTCCGAAATTTCGCGTTCGCAGTTCGCCGTTCATATGAATGTTTTTTAATATATTCGTCTCATGTCTATGTATTTGTTGGGTATCAAATAATTGCCTGATATTTACAAAATATTTTACTGTTGTAAAAAAACATTTAAAAGTAGTCTGCTCTTTTCTATTATACATTAATTAAAAGTACCAATTAGCATATAATATATACATATATCGATTCGTAAGAATTTCTCATTATGTGTTATATTCTTGAATGATAAAACTTTTAATAACATCTAGCATTTGGTTTATTTATTATATTCACGAACAGAGTCCCCAAAACTATTCACGAATTTGACAGATATTCATGAATGATTTTGTTTATGTCGGGAATTGACGAATTTTTACTTTGAGGGCAAAAATGCACCAATCAGGTTCATGAATTTGACAGATATTCATGAATCGTTTTGTTTATGTGGGAAATTCACGAATTTTTACTTTAGTGGGGGTAAATATGCACGAATCAGCCGCCATTTTCGTGGTGTACTTGATATGTGTGCGTAAAGAGGAGACAGTGTGCATTCACTCATGAATAACTGTCATTCATTCATGAATATCCGTCAAAAAGTAGGGGAAATTCCGTCAAATACGTCGATGGACTAGGGGGCAAACAGCTGTGAAGTCTATCTTCTAGTTCTTTATTTCTGGTCGTGGCCTACTTCACACGGTTTTCCCCAAAAATGCATGAATCAGCCGCCGTTTATCTCACAAAATTCACGAATCGGCCGCCATATTGGGGTGAATTGACGAACGTTGTAAAAGTATAAGTGAAATACAAAGGATTTTCACTACACTCACATTTCTCACTTTTATGGAATACGCGTGTTTTTTCAGGACAAGGAAATTCAACTTACATCCTAACATTGTGGAAACTTTTTTATATCTAGTCGAATTCCGAATCTCATAGAGTTAAGAACACTCACAGTGGGGAATGAGAAGTTTACGTGTCACTATTTACACTGGGACCGATTTATGAAACTAGCATCTAGGAGTTAAACAGATTGTTATTGATGCAGATTGCGTACAGCAATGACCCTGATTATATTCCGTCTTCATTGAAATCCGATCAAGAACTGATGTCTACAAATTTGTGCAAAGTATGGGCCGGAAGTTGAGTGGCTATTGGGAAACGCAAACTTTTTTGTTTTATTCAGAACAGAACTTGTAATAAAGGCAACACAATGCAGTTCTAAATTAATTTTAAGGCGCCTGTTGTCGCTATTTGAAAAGAAATCAGACAATTCGGTATTATTTATTTATTTAAATATCTTTTAGTATATATAAATAAAAACAACAAAAAAGCAACACGAATTTGAAGCTTGCTTAATTTTGCATATGTGTATGTAATTACAAAACATAAATAAAATATTTGCCCTACTGCTTATATGATGTGCTTTGCATAATTTGCGCACTGTTTGCGTTCCGAATAGGTCCTGACACAGAAGTGTGCGCACAAGGGTCGTGTGTATGGACTGTTTTAGAAAAAAACTATTCCCATATTTAAAAATTTGAGATAGAAATAAAAAAGGAAAGTGAAAACTTGGCCACTGTAAAATGAGTATAATATAACATGTGTGGCCTACAGCCAGTGGAAAGCCAGGACATATTATCAATGAGTGAAACGGACCTACGTCCTACAGTTTGGACGACTGACTAAGTGACTCGAAAGAAGAGGGCCGTCAACTTTATTTTTGTTACGCTGGGATTCGAACCAGACCAAAATACATAAAATCGAATGCCTATGTCTGTTTGAGATGTATACAACTGATGTAGCAGATAACATTCAACAGACCGCGGTTTTTTCGAATATATTTTGATAATGTTGCAATAAACCCTTTCAAGACCAATACGGGACATTAGTGCGTTTACAAAGGTTAAACCGAAAATGATATATAAACGTTAATGAAATCAGTTTCAAATGTAGGATCGTATGATTATTGGCATGTTAAAAATGTAGAATCCAAGACAAAACACTTATATCAAAATACCATCGCCAGGAATGTTAATTTCATTTTTAAAGGAAGCAATAAATACCAGTAAGGCAAAACAAGAAAAGAAACAAAAAACGTACGTAGCAGACACCATCGCATATCGTTAATTTTACACACTATCCAATTATTACGCAAATAAAAAGGAGTTATCCTTGACTTAAGCAGTTTAGCACGTGAGTAAGGAATTAATTTTGCTATAATACTGTGCAGTTACTACTGCCTCCACATAAAGCTGAACAAAGGTACGGAAACTCCTATAAAAAGTAACAAAAAGGAGATATCATCTGTAGGACTACTGCGACTACTTATATAATACTTAAGATAAACAATGTAAAAACTGTCCAACTCACTTGCATATGTTCTTTTTGTTGTTTTGTAACTATACTTGTTGTCCGAATAGTTGCAAAATTATTAGGCCCATGATCATTTACTGCGTTCGATATTGCTTGCTGTGATGATGCAGCATAAACAACTGCCGCTGCTGCTGGAGAGGACAAATATCTGCTTGGTTGCATCATCATACGATCAACTTGACAGCCGCTCATCATTCCACTCGATGCAGGCGACCCACTTCCACCTCCACTATTGGTGTTACTATTATTTTGTATTATTGGAGCCGGTACGACCGAAGTGGAATTAGTTGGAGTCACATTGTTATTCATATGCATCATATTTGGCAATGGCGGAAGGTTACGATGCCTTGAAGAATTCCTAGACACAGCACCCGCTACTGGCAGGTTATGATAGTTTGGTGGAGGCGGTCCACCATGGTTTGCTGCCGGTATAGAATTTGAGGATGAGCTCTAGAACACAACAGAAAAAAGACAGTAAAACTCATATTCAACTGAGGAATTATGTTGGATTGCTGTACTACTTGACTACTGGCCGCTGACACACCAACCGAATGTATTGAATGTTCCGATGTAATACTATTACTCTTACTACTATCGCCTCCAGCATGTTCATCTTGTTGATCGTCCGTATCGCCAATTGCACTTTCAGTCTCACACGTATCCACCATAAGGATTTTTTTCATTTTGCGATAATTCAAGTTGTCCAATTCACGTACTGCTGCTTTTGTTCGAGCAATAAGTTCCAGCAAAGCAGTTTCGGAACGCTGCCTCGTCACAAACGAATGTGTTAACAGCTTTGTTGAAGACGGGCGATCGTTTGGTAGTTTTTTTAGACACAGTTCGACGAAGTTACAAAAAGTATCCGACCAATCTATCGTCTAGAATAAATTAATACTTTTTTAATTGACTGGCAGATTTATACAAAAAATTTAACCTCTCCTTAAAATCAATTTTTTTAAATATTTTTTATTTGATCATATACTCTAATGAACTTTTTTTAAGCATTAAGCCTATTTGTACCAGACGAATAAGCTTACGAATGTGGTATTTTACTCATAGCATTGAGAATACTAATTCTATTTGAATAGTGTATTTTGCCAATAAACCACTTCAAAAACAAAAATCCCTTCGACAAAAATCATTAAATAGCCCTAAAAACGGACAAACTGGAGTATTTTTATCGTGATTCAAGTGGATTAATTTATCAGCAAAATACCTACGCCAGTTATTTAAATGTAATTGTGAAAGAAAGTCTTTTTTCCAGACAATTAGGTGCCATTATATAATATCAGATTCATCAACAACAAAGGCAAGTAAAGATGTCTTGTTGGTTTCGAAGAAAACATTTTGTTGTGTAATATTAATCCAGTATACGATGATAGCAATTTGAGGAACGGAATCTGCAGCTCACGAGCGTCAATGGATGCAACCCACTACAATTCTTTGTCGTTCGATTTTATCTTCCATAAGTTATAACTATATAAAGAAAGCATTTTCCACACTTGATGTGTTAAGAATAACTGTGCATGTGTTTTTTATGTCACTTCTTTACAATGTAGTGTAAAGTGTATTTTAATCGTAATAATTATACTGACAATTAAGATATTAAGAATTTACCGGTAATGCTGGTGATTCATTCTGTGCAATATGATATAGCGCAGACATTGCATTCATGTTAAAATATGGCGGTTTTCTTTCTGCCAATTCGATGCAGGTTATACCCAAAGACCAAACGTCTACTTTTCCATCATATTGCCCCTCGTCCATTGCAAGAATAACCTCGGGCGCCATCCAATAGGGTGTGCCAACAAAACTATTTGCTGGGCACTTAATGGCAGCACTTCCAAAATCCGCCAATTTAACAACACCATTGTCTGTCAGCAAAATGTTCCCTGCTTTAATATCGCGATGTATTCTTCCTAAACTATGAAGATAACTTAAACCGCTGAGAACACCGCTGCAAATGGCAGATATTTCTTCTTCATGCAATGGTTTTTTATGGACTTCAATAATGTCCGACGCCGAACCGACACAATATTCCATAACAAGCCATGCTGTCGACTCCCGAAGGTAACAACCTTTGTATTCAATAGTGTTAGGATGGTTCAATTGTCGAAGGAAGCTAAAAATATATAAATATATTTAGAATTTGCTGTTTTATTCTTGTGTTTTCTGTATTTTTGTTACCGAATCTCTTTTAAGATGTCTTGCCATTTCTCCAAGCTTTGTTTACCTGTATATGACATCTTTTTAATGGCCACAATTTCTTTGGTAAGATTACATCGGGCGTAGTAAACTGCACCAAACGACCCATGGCCGATTTCGCGGAGATCCTCGAATATCTTTTCGGGATCATGTTTGTTGAATAGATCTGCGATTTCGGGATCTTTAAGGCTACCAGGTCGTGCAGAAGGCATTTCTCATTATTTAAGTTAGTTTTTCTTAAATATGTTCACCTAGAATAAAAAAAATATAGGTTAAAACAATTTATTTCAACTTATTTGGTTCCATCATATACAAAACATGTGTTTACATAAGTATTAATACTAGTTTAGTTGAATAGAAAAATATTGCATATCAGAAAGAATAAAAGATTAACTAGTCACCAAATCAGTGTCATGAAAATATTTCCTCTCTTCAGGAAGGATGATTACTCCTCGTACAGAACTCGTACAGAACCGTGTAAAATGTTTCTAAAGATAACCTTTTTTATTCACTCAACAAAATACATTTTTAATTGTGATGCAATTAAGATAGCTTAAACGGACGAGGCTTCTTTCACCTTCATTACTAAAAAAACTCCGAATTTTATTCACACGTAATAAGTATGGTTCAGATTTTGATTTAAAAAATTATAATAGTTGCGGATAGAAAAAGTCGAGTAGACTACTGTTTTGCACGTAAAAGTGATATCGCGACAATATTTATAATAATTTTGAAAATCTATGTAATTTTAAGTAATTCACTGAAAATATCTATTTGAAAAAAGCAACTCAGCTGATTGGATGACTACTTTCAGTTATCAATTCTGATTTTAGACAAATAAAATGTGTGCGTACATTGTACCAAGAAAGATAACACAAAAGAGTGTATTCAGGTGAATAGACCATTAAATGTAGGCTTTAAAAGAATCCTGTTGCAAGTCTTGCCTTATGGTACGCCTTTTTATACGTGTTCTGAGTTATGCAACAATAACATTTCAAGACCAAAGAAACGATCAGTTTTCAACAAAATACAAAGTCTAATATAACCTAGGAAATAGATTATCATTACTATATTTTTATCATCATTTCTTGACTTAATAAAGAGGAAGAATTCGAGGGCGGTTAATCTCATTTGAGGGAAGAATAGATATAAAGATATAATAGACGGAACTAAAAATAGCATCTATGTTTAATTAATTTAAAGACTACAAATATTCTAACTTTAACCTCTTCTCAATTAAATTTGTTTTCACTCCACAAAAGTGACGATTAACGTATATGATTAATCATTAGTAAACATTAAAATTGTGTTATTCTCATTTATCGTCATTTAATATATATAACTTCACAACAATGATTCCCGTTACTGGAAATTAAAGGCTCCAATAAAGTATTTTTTAAATCGTCATGTTTGTGAAAGAAATGACGTTAGGTCATTGAGAATATGTAACACATGCTTTACGTTCTCTATTGTTGCTGTTTGTTAAAAACATGTTAATTACAAGGCAGATACGTGTAAATCTATATACATAAAGTATATGAGAAGTTATCTGATGGGTTGCACCACTTGAAATTATTCCGGATACACGTCCGGGATTATAGATTCACCTATCACTGAGAATAAAATCATTCGTATTTTCTTATACAAAAATAAGAAAATAGCTAGTAGATAATAAGTCTTATGATTCCTATGTGATTTTATGTGATTATATGATTTCTTAATATAAATTTGAGTCGCAATGAAGTTCGAAAATGTTTATATATATAAATTAAAAATTTTAGATACATAAATCTGTATGTTGTATGCTATTACAAATATGTAGCCTCTGATGGAAAAATAAGTTCATTTATAGAAAACTTAGACTGTGCAAAATCTTTATACTTAAAGCATTGCTTTAAAAAAATAGTAGGCAACATGCTGTCATGTGAAGTTTGTTCGACAGGCTTGCAGTCGTGTGCATTCGATCACACTATGTGCAATATGGTACACCATTTAGAGTGCATGGTACAAGGAAACGCAACTTTTGAATTCAAAATGAAACAAAAATATGTTATACTCACAGTAGATAATATATTCTACCTTATCAGAAATAATTATGAAACTATAATGTATGTACTATTATAACCCGATAGAAGTAACTGAAAAAAAAAAAACTTAAAAAGCCTCCAATGTTTTCTACTGCAAAATATTATCGTCTATTTTGGGTGTGGATACTACACATTCATTTGTCGTTGTGGTGTAGACCTTCGCCTGTCGTTCACCATACCATCCACCGTCACTATTGTCGCGTATTTTTATTATCAACATTTTCGCAGTTTTTTTTTTTTTTTGCTCAAATTTTGATCAGAAGGTATGCTTGGGCATGACTTATGCATTTTTTTTTCTTTTTATAAGGATACTTAAAAGCTCAGAAAAAAAAAAAGATTTTTTTTCACTTCAATTGCTGAGTTTAAGACAAGTTGTATTACTACACACATAGAATAACAGATTCCTACATAATTTATGGAACTACAGCTCTCATGCTAATCCATTTAGACGTGATACTTGAGATTATTTAAAAAGAATCGTCACTTACATTCCTTAAACGCGCAGCGACTATTTTTCAATTTAATTTGATAAATTATTAGGGTATTTCTTTAGCAAGAAAATTTTATAGACAGATTAATATACTTGGGTTGGTTTACTCGTGTTAACTTATCACACTCTTTCGCAGTTTTTGGGATTTTTTTAATACGAGCCTGGTATTGATGGTGATCTCTTTTCGACCGACAAAAACCATTTTCCTTTTTCACCACACTAAATGCGAAGACATTTTTTTCTTCTGCTCCTTTCTTTCAAGAGTCCACACGAATTTCTTTTTTTTTTAAAAGAATGTGTATATTGATCACTTCACATTTTTACAATTAGACAAATCGTTTAAATGAATCTAGGGTTACACACAGGCAGTTCACCAATTAATTAAATTCTTGTTCGAAGGCTGTTTTTTAGGGGAAAAACTGCATGGACACAGAACAGAAAACTCCTTTTACACATTGGTCACTTTTTTTTATTCTAACTACATATGTACTACTATCAAATTGAGGTGGAGGTGAACTTTTGAAGCGGAAAAAGAAAATGGCCACAAATATATTGAATCAGAAGTGATTCCAGTCCATTTTTTCTCAGTATGCCTATAAGTTTATGTTTTTATATATTTTATTAACGTTTGTTTTAATAATAATTGCGAGACACACGCAAATGCCAAAAAATTAGAGTTAAATTTAGGGCAGAATTTAAAAAATAAATGTTACCAACTCATATGAAGATATAATAAATCAAAGGACCCTCTTCAGTTGTTTTTACTTCCATATAGTTTTCTACACAAAATCAAAAAAAAAGTATGTCATGATTACTTAATAAACCTTTATTTGCTTGTTTTTGCTTGATAATTTTAATGAATATTTACATGTCTATATTGACAGCCAAATCTGCTTCATATATCTAATATAAATTTATAATTTTTATTTTATAACCAATTGCAGAATTATTCTGCATCACTATTTTGTCTTTGATGATCGTTGAATATTTGAATAGTACAGCTTATTTATTTATTAAAAAACAATTTTAATATAATCATTCTGAGTAAATGAATAGCATCACTTGTGTTACCCGCCATAGTGCCACATGGAACTGAAACAGGGAATTTGATGTTTTTTCCCGATCGTCTCAAAAAAGTACTGCCACCTTAAGGGAAAATGTTATGTTGTATTTGATGTATCTTGGAGAGCAGAAATAGGAAGGCATTGTGGGGAGTCAAAGCAGTAGTTTAGTAGTCTTGTTGAAAATGGCGAACATATACGGTGCTACTGCGATTGTAATATTAACAACATTAAATTTAATTAATAATAGTTCTAGTGCTTCTCTAGAACAAAGTAAGTGATTATAATATTTATGTGGGTTAATGTCTCAATTTATCTTATACATAAATACGTATTTAAAATCAACAACAACAATAATTGTTGCCGTCTATTTAATTCAACTAAAAAAATACTTCCTAATGGTGGAAAGTAAAGAAAACTTCATCAATTCAAACAGATGTTATGTTCCTTTTGAGTTAACACAGCGTTTTTCAAAGATATCTACATAGTACATTTTTACGAAATTTATATAATCATAAGATATACAATGTGGAATAAATGCACGTTAAGAAAATAGTTAACACCGTTTGACACTAGCATACATTATGGCTGACAGTGATAATTGTGATGACGACCTGATGTCCAGACAATTAGCATTTTAACACTTAATTTGGCTTAAGCATGTCTTGTTGGAGATATACATAATAGTAAATATTGTTCAATTGTTTTAATATCTTGATGTATGGACTAATGTTTTTATCGAAGTATTTATTTCAAAAAAATTTTGTTTTGAACAATTGTTCTCAAATGTTAGAGAGTGGTTTGTTCAAGAGACTGATTCAATTACTTTGCATGTGCCATATATGTACTCGTTTTATATGTGATAGATGCGTAGCTGTATTCGTATATACATATATGGTTTTTGCTGTATGATCACTAACTGGCTTCTGCCGGATAGACGAGAGTTCTATTTCGTGAATACTTCATCGTCATCAGTATCATCATTCAATAAGACTTGTGTGCATTAAGCATGTTAATTATTAATCTATCATATGAAAGTAGTAGAAGTGTATCTGTATTTGTTTGTTTTTATTTGTATATACCAGAGTTTGATGGCTAACAGATAAATAAAACTATTGAGCAATAGTCATCAGCCGAAAATGTTTACTGATGTTAAGAAATCAAATTAACGCTGATAAAGTGTGCAATGTCTTGGGTCTAATGTACAACCAAAGGTTACATTATTCATCATAAAGTCAGTAAGCAATGAGTTTCGTGCAAATCGTTAATCAAAATGTTCTACCAATACGGTGATTTTGTATGCCACGCAGGCTTCCAGAAGAAGCCAATTTAATTGCATACTTAAGTCAGTCGTACTGCGAAACAAGAAATTTATGATTCAGTTTAATAAGATCTATGTGCTCAGAGGTGACTCCTGATATTTTGTTCATACAATCAGTTGGTTATGGTATTAGTAAACTTAATACAGATGACTGATTGAATCGCATGAGTAGCTCATGAGCATGTGCCTATGCATACTATTAACAATCGTACCTGTCAATTTGCAGTCTTTTTTCTTGGTTTCCCAAGTGGTATATCACTGAACTCTTAGGTAAATATAAACTTGATGGAAATCAATATTTGAAATGTACATATACATTCTTATGTATGGACTGGTCATGATTCTATTACTATTTTATGAAATTTACTACTAAGAATTTCATTCAAATCAAATAAACAGAACATATAACATGAAAAAATATATTTTTCTTAACCGATTTAACTGTACATATTTTTATATTTTACAACACATTTTATTTATAACTGACACTAGAGCTTCAGTTTTATTTTTAAGCTTCTGTTAAGACAGACCAGGCAGTGATTGGTTCGCTTTATAATAAGTTAATGAGAATCTTTGGCGTTTGTCATTTTCGAAATATCGACACGGTTATTTAATTTTGTATTTTTAGCTAAATGTAGTCCCTTTTTAACATAAATTCCTAAAAAACATAAATTATGGCCATTGAACATGTTTCTTAGGTATCTATAATAAAATAATCAAATACACAATTGAACAGTAAACATTAATTTACGTTTCAACTAGTATATCGGTTACTACAATCAGTTCTAACGGATATCTCTAACGGAGTTTGTACATTTTATTATATAAATGATTTGTTGACTCATAGTTCTACAAAGTATTACGTAATTTGCAGATAAACTGAAGTATTTATTTTGAAGTACCATGTTACCATGCTTGTTTGTTTTTCTTTTCCCGCGCTGCTTATAATTGGGTGAAAATCTTAACTCTATTTTCATTTGAACAGGAAGTATAGCTAGTGTATCCAATATACATTTTTAAGATAAACAACTACTTACGAGGCAACTACTTTGATAAGTCTTGTTACAATATTTAACACTTCTATGTCCGCTTCAAGAAATGTATAAGAAATCAGTTATCTTAGCTTACCATTTTGTTGTTGAGTATATGTTCAAGTGTCTGGCATTTTCTTTATCCACAGTTATTTTTAAGTCTGCAAATTCTAATTAAATATATATATTGCAATATCATAAATGAATAAAAACAATCCTTTTTATATTTTAAGTTATAGCACGCGTATCTTATTTGCTGAAGAATTTAAAAGTTTTCATAAAAAATTAATATATGTACAAATGTGAATTTTTATACGATTTAATTTGTATTATTCGAATGTATTTAACCTTGTACATACTTGGCTCACAGAATATCCTCCGATGACAATTTGAATGCGTACTCAATTTTGTAAATCAACCTTTATATGCATTGAATCAAGTGTTCGAATAACCAATTAAAATAATCTGTGATAGAAGTTCAAAAAGCCCCAAAAGTTAGCACATTCTATTTTCGTTTGCTGTGTGTATTTGATATGGGTATAAGAGTAAGACTGTACAATGCCACATAGTCGGTCCTCATGTACATATAAAAATATTTGTGAATATATATACTTGCAGTATATATAAAGAAGGTTTGTTCTAGTGGTTATAATTGGCTTGGTTAAGAACATAACGGTCATGCTAGACGATTATTGATTTGTTTTGTTCGAGTGGGGTGAAGCAGAATATGATTTAACAAAAAATGTATACCTACATATTTTGAAAGGATTGATTTTAATTTATTAGATAGAATGTGTGTTATGGTAGACTGTTTCGACAAATAAGATTGTAGTATTTGGGCTTAGTTTGAGTATATGCGCTCTGTATTTGTCCAAAAAGAATACAATTTTACTATCTAAAAAAATGTTCACATAATCAGATATCAAATATAACTATTTTTTATTGTTAATAAAATAATGACGTACACATTCATACTGTACAATCAAACAAGTGTACCAGGTATACCGGTATGAAGTGAGCGTCAAGATACAAATGTCTCGATAGGGAACATTTGTTGTGAACAAGCCCTTATTTTTTTGTTTGATTGCTATGACATCAGTGAAAAATATTTAGTATACATCAAGTCATTGAACAGACAAAATCATATTTTTTCATCGTGTTAAAAATGTCGAATTTTGTACCAGAAAGTGATGATTTGCGGAAAGCATTAATTTTTTGTTTTCATTTGAAGAAAAGTGCTGCAGAGTCGCGCACATGCTTGTCGAGGCATATGGTGATCATGCTCTATCAGAAGAAACATGCAAAAGATGGTTTTCAACAGTTCAGAAATAATGATTTTGATGTGAGAAATGAAGAACGTGGTAGACCACCAAAAAAGTTTGAGGACGCCGAATTGCAAACGATATTGCATGGAGATGACACTTTGAATCAAAAGCAAATGGCAGCAATTTCTGACCATGCACAAAAAACAATTTCTGACCGTTTAAAAGCTATGGAAAAGACCCAAAAGTGTGGAAAATGGGCGCCACATGAATTGAATGAAAGACAGATGGAAAACCGAAAAAACACTTGTGAAATTTTGTTTCAAAGACACGTAAGAAAATCGGTTTTGCATCGGATTGTTACTGGCGATAAAAAATGGATGAACAGCCATCAACATCGACTGCAAAAACCAGATAGATTCGGCAAGAAAACAATGATGTGTGTTTGGTGAGACTAGAAAGGTGTGGTGTACCACGAATTCCTAAAACCTGGTGTAACCGTTAATACTGATCGCTACCGACAACAAATGATCAATTTCGACCGAGAAACGACCAGAATTGGCCAAAAGACACGGCAAGGTAATTTTGCTCCATGACAATGCACCTGCACACAAAGCAAAACCGGTTTAGGATACAATAAAAACACTTGTCTGGGAGCAGCTACCCTACCCGCCGTATTCACCAGACTTGGCTCCTTCCGACAACCATTTGTTTTCATTGATGGGACACGCATTGGCTAAGCAGCACTTCGATTCCTACGAAGAAGTGGAAAATTGGGCAAATTTGGACGAACAATTTGTGGTATTCACGGTTTGGTATTCACATTTCATACCGGTATACCTGGTATCTGAGTAAGTAAATTTGGACCTCAGTGTGTTATGCTGATACTTAGCAATTCAAGTTTCATGTAAAAAGTTAGGATAGACATACCGGTTTGCACGATGCATAAGTCAGCTAAGTATAAAACGAATACACCACATTTGGAATCCAAAACCCTAAAGAATCGTATCGCAGTTCGATTCGACTCAAAAATGATGTGGTCGAATTAAATATTTACCTGATTTTTTAGCTATTATGTTTTTGGCAACACTGGATTAAACAGCTGACTCATGTTTCGTGTTTTGTTTCACTGTCAAACATCTTCAGTTTGGTCTATAATTTAACCATGAATCGTCTTACAAACGAACAACGCTTGCAAATTATTGAATTTTATTATCTTTATTATGCGTGCTCTGTTAAGAAAGTTCATCGCGCGCTTCTTTTTACCGAAAAATTGTGTTCAGCGACGAAGCTCATTTTTGGCTCAATGGGTACGTACATAAGCAGAATTGTCGATTTTGGAGTGAATATCAGCCAGAAGCATTGCAAGAGCTACCAATGTATCCAGAAAAAGTCACAGTTTGGTGCGGTTTATGGGCTGGTGGCATCATTGATGTGAATCGTAACGAAACTATGAATGGTGAGCGCTACCTTGAGATGATATCCAACTTTTTTTTCCCAAAATTCAAGAGTTTGACTTGCATGTCATGTGGTGTGGTTTCAACAAGACAGTGCCACATGCCACAGCACGCGCAACAATGGACTTATTGACTGGCGAGTTCGGTGAACATTTTATTTCACGTTTGGGACCAATTGGGCGCCTAGATTTTGCGATTTAACGCCTTTAGACTATTTTTTGTGGGGCTATGTTAAAGCTCATGTCTATACAGACAAGCCCGCTTAAATTGTCGCATTGGAAAACAACATTGAAGTATTTATTCGTGAGATACCGAAATGTTGGAAACAGTATGCCAAAATTGGACTAAGCGGATGGACAATTTGAGGCGCAGTCAAGGTCAACATTTGCATGAAATAATCTTCAAACATTAAATATCGTAATCGATTCAAATAAAGATTTCATGCATTTTTCTGAATTTTATGTGTTTTTTTTTTTTTAAAAAACTTTCCTATAGCTTTTAAAAAAATTACTCTTTAATATACATAGTTGAGAATACTGTCTCATATGAGAAACTTGCTATGAAATAAATGGCTCTTAGTCAGTAAGCATTTGAAGTTGATATGATTCGTCTCTGGTGGATTCTCGCGAAGTCGGTGGATAATTTTTATAACTTTTATGTACAAATTTTCGTGATAAATATCTGTTACAAAACAATTGGATAAACGCAAGTAATTGTGTCATTATCATGGGGTTGTTAGAACAGGGTTTTGGAGAATTAGTTGTTTTTTGTTTAATTTTCTTATCTGTTTCCTTAATGACATGCAAACCGTCTTAGTAAAATAATTTGTACGTATTCAATAAGACAGACATAATACGCATGCATTACGTAATAAGCATGGATGTACAGTAGGATATCAAAATTAGGTCGACTTATTGAAATGAAAAGTAAGAGGTAGTTTTTTCAGATTAGAGTATCGCCGAGAATTGCTGCCAGCTTATCATCGTTGTTTTGGTGAACAATTAAATAAAAATGCATTAAATAAAAATGCATAATTGGCAAATTATATGGTAGAAAAGGTGTGCCTAATGTATTTTTAAATATTATGTATTTTCTTTCATTGTGTCTTTCATGTTTGCTCCAGCGGGGACTCGTTTGATTGTTAATGTCCGTCCATTGTAAACTCGAACATAGCAAAATAAACTTGTGATAACTATAGTTTCATCTGACTGATTCACTGCACAAATCAGTTTTAACGTAAATTTGTAATCTTATTTCATAACTTGGGCTTGATGTCATGAATTGATGCCCTTACTCAAAATAGCGATAAATAAAATCTGAAAATAGAAGAAAAAGTCAAAGTTCTGCTTCGTATTAGTAATTGAGATTTTTCTGCTCCAAGTACACCAACCATAGACAAACTGGAAGTATATACTTATGCGCATGTATATTCATTTAATAACATCAAGTATATTTCTACGAAAATAAATTGCTCCTCAAAAATAAGACTAGACAATCCACAAATTAATCAAACAGCAAACGATTAGTATCATAAAGGGAATCATACATATGTATGCAATCTCATCTTTTTTGCATTTCTCGCCAAAAAATACCTGCTTCAATTTGTTGTTTCAATTACATTTTTACAAGAACTGCAATCCCTATGTATATTTGATTATTCATAATGAAACAAAAGTGTTTTTATGTATTCACTTTCTTATTTCTATAACGCAAGGCAATGGTGTTATCTGCTTAGTTAAGCAGAATGTCATTTGTTGAATAGACGGCTGACAATGTTGACGAGTGTATCGATTTATAGGTAACAACAAAAATACACATTCTAATGTCGTATTTTCTAGACACCTGCGATGATATCATTAAACAGCTCTTGTGATGCATTTACTTATGTAATTACTGACCAACTATTTCAAGTGAAGTGTATATTAAGACTTCATCATTTGTTATCATTTTATAGTAGATATGTCATTTTCTTATTATTTTAAAGGTTTTCGTTTTAAATTTTGAGGATAAATATATAACCATTTTTTTTTAGAAAACGTCGTCAAAAAATTTTTATTCAAAACATATTTTTATCTTTTGCAGACAATGCTGTTATGATGTATGAATACAATGTGTTATCAGATCTACCAAATATACCAAGTTTAGGTTCCTATTCGATAGTTAAATTAAGAGAAAAACGACAAACAGATGCAAAAACCCAATATCAGAGTATACCCGTAGACCAATCCATAAATAGTACGACAAATGTTGATGTTAAGCAGGAACCCCCAGGTGATGTTGCACTTTCATCTACTCAGACACCATCATATATTGTTCCGATGGAAAGAAATGACAGACCACTTCTTGGTGTCAATGGAACCGGACAGCGAATAGATTATGAAGACAAATCGAAAACTAAACCAACTGTTATATCGGAGCCAATTCCACCGAGTTCTAAAAAACCGACCACGTTCCCAAAAAAGACAGTATCTTCTGCTGCAGCATCGCCAACTATTGAAAGCCCTACAGAAAAATCACTCCGAGAACTGATTGATAGTATTGATGTTCCTGAAAATGAGACTCTGCAGGCTTTGGAAAATAGAAATTTAACGGTCAATCAAACAACGGTAAGGATTTGGATTTTTTATAATACTCAAAGAAACATCTCACGCGGCTAGAGAAATAGAAATTGGAGTGATTCTGCATCTAGTCATTCTGATTTTGTTCGTCCTTCTCTGAAATAGACCCAAACTAATAACGTGCGCATAGTTAATTTAATTTCAAATTTATATTTTCATATTAACCACAATTTTAATAAAAATGATATGTTAATAAAACTCGATGAAATACTGGTTGCAATTTCCGAATGCTTTCTGAATATTTATTGATTCATTCTAGTGAGATCAGCACACCGATCTTCATACACACCTCTATGTAGTTTTTGGATAAGTCGTAACTGATGCACATTCGTTTTCGATGAAAGCATGTACTTTGTTTGCATCGCTGTGTAATTAGTATGGCGTTGGAAGTTTGAAACCCTATAATATTACAAACTAGTTTATGCGCAATTATTTAGTGTCAACTTAAGAATGATAATTTCATTTAAAATATTTTTTTATTTACAAACCACATCATTATAAATGCTTCTAAGAAATTGTACTACAAAAAGATAACGCCTTCTTTTTTATTAAAGAGCAGCATGTTATAATTAAAAAAAAAACTTTACTGTTGGCATGTTTTTAATTTAAAATCAGACATTAATTTAATTTATGAAATTTGTCCGTTGTATGGATGAGAATATATCGTCATCACATCTTGAACATGCCGTTTATATGAATTCTGTAGTTTGATTGTAATAGTAGTTTTAATTTCCTAAAAGCATTATTTAAGTTTATAGATCAGTAAGCGAATTAGACTTTTCTTACGTTGTAATCTTGTTCGATGATATTGCTTCACTCCAATGGAACTCACAAACATAACAAACTATTTTCGATTACACTGGTCAAAAAAAAAAATGATTAACAGTCACCGACTAGCTCTCGCACCGGTTACATCGTTCCCTGACCTAAAAAACAAAAAAAATAATCTCTCCCCCTTGTCATTGAACACACGATCTCTTAACGACGACCCTAAATTCGTAGTTATTTCTTCTTCTGATGAGACTAAACTTCTAACATCCTTTAGCGTGTTTCTCCTTAAAAAGACTATTGATGGAATTAGTAATTACTACGATCAAATAACACAACGACGGAAGTATTCTTATTCTCTGCAGGTCAAAAAAAAAATGGCGGAACTATTTCTGTCCAAGAAGTATCTTTTCAACTTGTGCTCAATTTCGGTGTCGTTGCATAGCCAATTAAATGCCTCAAAAGGGACAGTATATGCCATACTTAAATATCATATTGTATACGTACATTCTGTGCAAATTGTGGTGAAAAACACCCGGCCTCTTCTAATTAAGCCAGCGCTACTAGCAATCTAAAAATTAACACTACTCGCACAAATGCAGTATGGCCGAAGCCAAACAAAACTTCTGAGAATTAAACCCTGCAACATCTCTACCTATAAACATCTCAACAGTGGCAATTTATGCTCATTCCAAAACAACAACCACTTCACCCAGAATCAATTATGTCAAAAAATAAACCCTTCGTCCAACCCAGCCGACACTCATATGCAATTTCTCCACGAACATACATAAATAAATCCTCCATCGACACCTTGAACAAACACAGTTACTCCTCCCACGGCAACCACACCCGCCGAACCCAATTCCACTACAGGAACATCGGCTGCAGTTATATCCACTGAAGCCACATCGAAACCAACCATCTCCACCCCGTATCTTCCCCACTATTCCAAAGTCACCTCGAACATTCCTGGTGATACTTTCTTTTAAAACAATCGCCAATATCAACAATTACGCAGTCTCTAACTAATAACAATTCGTATTTTGTTAAACCATCATTACCATTACTTCAAACAATAAACAAAATTATTATACCGCAATTAACTCCGCTGATCGGGAAACGAACATTCCGGGCTCCTCTCGGAACCTGGATGGTTCGAGCTTCGACCAGCGAAGTCACACTTAACCCCATTCTAGGAAAGTTAAACCTTTACTGGAAGTGACTTCTCAAAATTACCATGAGTTACAACTCCTTATTAATGATTTAAAACCAAGTGTCTTATCCCTGCAAGAATCACATGTCGGAAAAAACTGCCAACCTATTTGTCTTAAACAATATTCCTAATTTTTTCACAACTTGGACTCAAACAGGGAGTTGCTCTTCTAGTCCATAAAACCATCCCACGTCGTTTTATTCAAATCAACTCAAATATAGCAGCAATAGCAGTACAATTAGAATTACAGATAAAATTAACAGTCATAAGTATATACATTTCATCAGAGCAAAGATTGACCAATGATCTTGAGAGAATTTTGAGCGGTATTAATACTCCTATCATTACACCGGTGACTTCAACTCGTGGTGTCCTTCCTTGGGTTCAAGCACAAGAAATAGTCGCGGAAAAGTAATCGACCACTTTATTACTAATTCCGGTTTTGCAGTCTTAAATGACGGTCGTCCGACACATTTTTCGACGCATAAATCATTTACACACGTTGACCTAACATTGGTTTCAAATTCCATATGGTCTGTTTCCGATCATCTACACAGAAGTGACAATTTCCAATCACCACCACCATTTACTTAGGCAAAAATATAACACCTATAAAATTGCAAAAAAAATCCTATTGAACAGGGCAAATTGGCAACAATTTCAATCAAGAAAAGAAATTTAACATAGGAAAGCTTCTTGTAATATTAATCACGAAGCTGCCATTTTGCTAAAATGTATAGGATCTGCAGCTAACATGGTGGAACAAGGAGTTTGCTAACCTCCGACAGATTAAACAAAGAGTATGGAGATTCTTCAAAATACATCCTACCGACAACAATCTCATAACCTACCGTAAAGCTAACGCCAAGTTTCGTGAAGCTGTAAAGGCAGAAAAAGTTGTGCGCCTTGAAAAGTTCACCGCAAACATAAACCCAAATTCCACATGTAAAATATTATGGGCCGATATAAAAACCCTCACTGGCGACTATGTCCCGCATTCAATAAAAGTTATAAGAACTGAAATAACAAATATCGCATGCCCACAGGAAATTACCGAACTTTTTGCCAAAACATATAAACTTTCCGCAACGATTCAAACTTTCACCCTACGTTCATAAGAGAAAAGCACAACTTAGTAATACCATCTTATACTATCAACCCTTCCGCAGCTCTAATAGAATGTCCTTTAAATAAGACAGAATTAGTCAGCTGTCTTCACCTTCTCTAAGGAACAACCCCTGGGTTTGACCGCATTTTTTATGCCATGGTTAGAAACACACGCATGGAAAGTGGCTGGCATTGTTTCAATACCTAAGTCCACTAAAGATCCTTCTGTTATCTCAGGGTATCGCCTCATATCGCTCCTTCCATGTACAGGCAAAATTTTAGAAAAAAAAAAGATATCCAGGCGCTTGCAAGTGGCAAGTGGCTTTCAAAAAAGAACGCAGAACTATCGATGCGCTCCTTCACCTAGATGAAATAATCACATCAACCCTGCCAAGAAAAAATCATGTGTCAACCCTTTTGATTGATTTCAAAAAGGCATTGGACAGAATTGACATGCTCGTTGTAATGAAACAACTAATTAATTGGCAAGTTGCACTCAAAATACTAAACTACATCAAGACTTTCCTAAGAAATAGATATGTTCGCATCAAAGAATACTTATTCATCATCAGATCTAATCAGATCTGTTATTTTGTATAAGATCGACTATGGTTTAGAGATTTATGGTAAATGTTCGAAGTCGTCCACTCAACTCATCACATTACCATACCACGCATCAGAATCGGTTTAAGGGCTTTTGCGCACTACTACAATTCGAAACCTTCACACAGACGCTGGATTACCACAACTGAAAGAATACCATTTTACTGTAGGTATGATTAAAAACATTAACTGCTCCAGAAGGCAACCTATTCACAACGACTCCAACAAAATTTTAAAACGGAAGAAGAATCCAAATCTTCTTTCAACTCTAACCTCCGCTCTCACCTCAGCCAAAGACCTTGACATACCTGTTGTCATTTAAAAATCCAATTCAGTGCTCTACTCGCATTGGAGTTTGCCGAAAGAGTCCGTAATCACAAAACTCAGCAAATATTCCATCAAGACGTCGCTACGTCTTTAAAGCCAAGTTTCTCGAAATGACAGACAGTCAGAAGAAACAAGGATGGAACTTCTTGTTTACAGATGCCTTAAAGTCACACAACGGAGCATCACTTGCTGTTGTCGCTGAAGACTTAACAACCATTTCTAAAGGGCTTCTTCCAGCATTCACCTCAATATTCACAGCTGAAGCCTTTGCCATTCTCACTGCAATTAACGAGTCTAATAAAACTATAATTTTCACTGACAGTCTGTCCTCTGTATCAGCCATTAAAAACATAAACAATTATAGTGAAATAATCGAAGCCATCCGCGACAAGCTCATCTTCAGGAACGGAAACCTAAAATTTGCTTGGATCCCAGGGCACTGCGGAAGAAACGGTAATGAGATGGCGCACACTGTTACCAAATCAGCTCTAAAGGAACCTCTTACCAGTTTCTATGCCTACAACAAAAGAGACATAAGAAACCATCTACTTAAGACATGGAAATATAAGAGAATATTTAATTGTGTAAACTATTAGCACATTTACACGCAATTCGATCCCACAACTTATAATAATAATAATAAAATTTATAAAAGTGCCTTTAGTTAGTCGAGATCGTATCATACCACCAGTTCGTATAAAACTCGCCATAATAAAACAGCAATTGGCGAATGCTTCAATTTTCTTTCACGCAAGTTTCTAGGATTAAGTATATATCTACAGAGAAATTGAAAGCTGATATTTTTAATGGGCCACACATTAGGCAACTCCTGAAGGATCCTAATTTTGTCAAATCCATGACTGAATTTTACTTTGGTAATGGGCAGGGGTGCAACATGAGCATAAAAATCAACTTCCTGTACCTTTTTGATGTTGGATGAGCATTATCCGGGGCGGTGGGACTAAAAGATATTATGACAGACTACTGCTGAAGTTTGCAACAAGATCTACGTAAGATCATTCATTCAAGGAAATCTTAAAAAAAATGTATTGAGTTCAATAGAAATTGTTTTAGAATAAAGCATACGATTGTATATTTCAAAAAGTACAGCTCAACAATCTGTTGAGGAGGAGTTAAAAAATAAAAATACACTTTAATACATTAGTAAGTCACACACAATGGCGATGAGTTTCCATGTAATATTTAAGCTAAACTAAAGTTATTTTCCAAAAATAATCCAATATGGATATTAATGAAAATTGTTCTAGATTAAACATTGTTAAATTTTATAACTTTATTATTTGTTTATAGGACCATCATATATACTACAACAGTACTATTTTCATTAGTAAAGAACAAGCTGATGAGTATTGGAATTCTTACAAAAATATTAGTGCGAATTCGATGCTATCAGCATCCCATCGACGTGCAATGGTTTGTAAATTTATATATACTCTATATAAACCAGCAAGTACCTATTAATCTTTATATTTTACAGACTGTTGAACTGAGTTTTGATTTCCCATTCTATGGTAATCTAGTCCGAAACGTAACCGTCGCAACGGGGGGTTTTGTTTACACTGGAGAATATGTACATTCGTGGTTAGCTGCCACACAATATATAGCACCGTTAATGGCAAACTTTGACACGAGTCTGTCAAATGATTCATTCGTGAGATTTAATGACAATGGTATAGAAAATATAATGTTTTATTTGCTAACAGGATAAATTTAATGTTTTTTGTGTAGGAACTGCGTTTATGGTTATTTGGGAAAATGTATCCTTACACGATAAACAAGACGTTGGTACATTTACATTCAGTACAACATTGCATAAGTCCGGTGACATAGTGTTTACATATTTTAATGTGCCGATTCTGATAAGTTCCATTCAAGATGATAAACACCCAGTTAAAGTTGGATTATCTGATGCATACATCATTGACAAAGTTGTTTTCTGTAAGTAGATTAGTCCCAATAAATTTGTGAGGATAATTTCTATGACTGTGTCTTTATAGTTGCTCGGAGAAAAACAATATACGAATATCATCGATTGAATTTCGGGGGTTCAGACATCAATAATTCAACTATCATTATGCTGAAGGCACTACCAACATGCTTGAGTTACACCGATTGTACATCATGCATTCAACACAATACGTCATTTCAGGTTAGAATAATATACTTGATTATTTGATCGACAAACAGTTTTTATGTGGTTTTGCGTTCCCTTATAGTGTGCTTGGTGTCCAATTTTAAACAGCTGTTCGACTGGAACAGATAGGAAACGACAAGATTGGATGCATAGAGGTAATTAACAAGTAAAGATAAATTTTTTTTTTAGTACATTGTAGCAGTCGTTGGATACCTATTTCAATAAAAAGAAATAAAACAAATTCACATTCATTTGCAGGATGTGAAAGAGGTCAGATAAATGATTTTGCTTCATGCCCAAAATTGGGCGAGAAGGGAAATAATGGTGCCTCTGCGGGAAACAGCACCATGACAGACAACGGCGATGTTCATAACAATTTAAATCCTTCAAAAACAAATGAATATTTTAATGAAATACCACGCACTTCGAAATCAGTGCTCCCCGTGAGTAAAGCAGCTGTAAATGATGCATCCTCTTCAGGCGAAGGTGAAGCACACAGCATGGGTGTTATGCTAGGAGTTTTCCTTCCAATTTGTCTGGTCATGACCGTTCTGGTTTGGATTCTTTATGCCTATCGTAATCCACATACTAAGAGCGGTCAACTTCTGATTCAGGTGAGTTTCTTTTTTATCTACACGAGTTGTTTAAAAAACGAAATAGAAAACAAAAAATTGATATAAATTGAAAATCGAATTCTAAAATATGTGTCTAACTCTTTCATGCAGACAAAACATCTTCAGGTTAGTATTGAACTATAGAATAGATGTGATTTGATGAAATGATGTGTTGAAAGTTATTTAATATCAACCATTAATCCAAGCTAACCATAGACGCCATTAAAAAGACAGAATAATATTTTGTCCCCTATCTTTATCCACCTTCATCTATTTGGTTAGAATTTTTTCAATAAAAATAATTGACGGTACTTTTTTGTACTCGTTTGTAGTGGTTACCAATTCCGATAACTCCTTTTTACTCCTTTTTTCCTGTAAACAATCAATCTTCGGCTAACTAGTCAAATATGTACTAGATCTAATCTTTCGAATGATTTGTGTATTTTGAGAATCGAATGAAACTTAAATGCATTTGACTGTTGCTTATTATCTGACATTTCAATTTAATTTAGTTTCACAAAAATATTCAAGTAACGAATTGTAAAGGAACTAAACGATGAGTGTAATGTTTTGATTTCCCACGAGACCATCAGACAAATTTTAATGAAAAACAATTATTTGCAATTGAAATGTGAATAACATTTTGAAATGTTGGCATTTTGATTTTTTTTACAATGGAAAAACAATTCCTGAGAGACTTCTTTCTTTTTCTTCTTTGTATGGCGCAACAGTCCGTGGTGGAACTGGGTCTCAACCAACAAGCCACTCCAACCAGTGTGATCTCTGGCTAGTTGTCCCCAGTTTAGCACGAGGTCTACTTTTTTGTGGGTCAGGCAAACGATACTAAGAGTCCACTTGTCGAGCATGGTTTCCTCATGCCATGTCTTACAGATGACTCCTTCCTTCCTTGATCCTCTTTTAAGTTCGGGGCACGAATTTCTAGTCTGGCAGCGGTATTTCGGTCGATACTGAGAATCTAGAAGGATGTCTAGATTCTCAGTATCGATTGCGACTCTACTACCAGTTGTCCATTTTCTTCCCAATAGGCTTCAGTCCGAACTTACATTATTTATTGGTTAATGGTTTCACCCTTTGGTAAAACTTTCGGACCTCATTCCTGTTATACCATCTCTTCATCTCATCTATCGCGTACAGTGAAGCTCGCTTAATTGAAAAACCAGCTTAAATGAAAATTTTTTATTTGTTGTCGTTTTGCTTAAGCTGGTTTTACTATACACACAATTTCGGCAAAATGATTCATTTTCATTGCCTGATGCATAATTATGTACATATATCATTTTCAAGTTACGCCATCCTTAGAAGAAGGTCCGTAGCTATTAGGCTTCTGCACAGCATCTCTACAAAAGCGATTAGTAACAAAAGCGAGTATATAATGCTCATCTGAATAGCAATTCTTTTCGCTTTTGGTTGGTCCAACTAAAACTTGTGACATTTATCAAACAAGTCAACATATAATTAATTAATTTAATTTATTTTAATTTAATTCAACAAAACTATCTGAACTTACATACATGTTCTATGAATCTAGTCGCCAGGATAAATACGAATGATTCGAATGTCAAAAACTTCTTGTTAGATTTAGGATAACACAAAGTATTTAAAATATGTGCAATATTTCTACAACAATGAACCCACTATCTGCTCTTGTAATGGAATATCAACAATTTGACAGGTGGATCGGAATTCAGTTTTATATTAGGTCTGTTAGAGTCCTTTCTGCGCCAATCGCAATTCAACCAATTGTGTGAATTATGTAATTTTTTAAGAGCTTGTTGCGATCTTCATTGTGTGAAAGATGCAGGATACTCGGAAGTTGATTTGGTTTTTATTCTCATTCTTCTTCTTTGATTGGCGCTACAGTCCGGGGTGGACTTGGGTCTCAACCAACATGCCTCTCCAGCCGAGTTGGTTGAGGTCCTTTTCCACTTGTGTGCGCCATCTTGTGCGAGGACTTCCTCTGTTGCGCTGTCCCAATGGCTCGGTGTCGAAGACTCGTCGGGCCGGAGCTGTGGTGTCCATCCGCTCTACATGACCTAGCCATCTTAAGCGTTGGATCCGAAGACGCTTAACTAGGTGCATGCCGCTGTACAGCCCGTATAGTTCGTGGTTGAACCTTCTCCTCCAAACGCCATCAACGCAAATAGGACCAAAGATCGTACGCAGAACTTTTCTCTCAAAACATCCAAGAGCTTCTTCATCCGCTTTCAACAGCGTCCACGTCTCTGCGCCATAGAGCAGGACTGGAATGATCAGAGTTTTATACAAAGTCAATTTGGTGGTTCGAGAGACGGCTCCGTTACTCAATTGCTTCTTGAGCCCAAAGAAGCAGCGATGGACAGGAGTAATTCTGCGCTTGATCTCGGTACTGGTGTTGTTGTCCCTATTTACTCCAGAGCCTAGGTAGACGAAGTCCTTGACTACCTCAAAGTTTCTGCTTCCCAATATGACGCTCCGTCCGAGACGTCGATGTTGTGCGTCCTTTCGTGATGACAGCATGTACTTTGTTTTGCCCTGGTTTATCGCTGGACCCATATTAGCCGATTCCGCTTCAATGCCAGCAATGGCCACATTGACAGCTCGCTCTGTTAGTTCAATCACGTCAATGTCGTCCGCGTAAGCAAGCAGTTGAACGGACATTTGGAAAATCGTGCTTCGGGTGTTTACGTTTGAGTTTCGCACGATCTTATCAAGTATGACGTTAAAGAAAGAAGAAATCACATGACAGCGCGTCGCCTTGTCTAAAACCTTTTTTGACATTGAAGGTCTCGGTGAGTTCGTTACCGACCTTAATGGAGCAGCGAGAGTTCTCCATGGTCATCCTGGAGAAAACGAGTTTGTCAGGAATGTCAAAACTAGACATGACGCTATATAGAGCTGGTGCATGCTCCCAACCAGGTCATCACCAGCTGCTTTAAACAGTCTCGCGGACTATCCGTCCGCTCCAGCAACATTGTTCGACTTCAGTCTAGATATCGCTATCTTGACTTCGTCTAAGTCGGAGAGACGGAATTCCTGTTCATCATCGTCTAAATTGAGTGAAACATTCTGCCTGGTGGTCCGTGGCTTTGTGGGTATGTGCGTCAAGAGTATTTCCTGTCTAGAAAAAGCTTCTCAAATCTGGCCGTTCGGATTCGGCATAAAACTGTAGGTCCCTTCCACTAGTGTGAGAACAATAGCACGCACAACACGAGTGGTTGCTGAGAAGCTAGACCCTGGCCCTCTATGGGCTGTAGCGCTACCCATATTATTATAATATTATATTCTGCCTGAACGCGGAATTTGTGTCGTCATCGTCGTTTAACAATCTACAGAAATGATTTTTCCAAAATCTCAGCATCGACTGCGATTCTACTACTAGTTGTCCGAACTTTCAGAGAGTTTCAGCGAGACTCGGTCGGCAAAGTTCCTAGCGGCGTCATCGGTGTTTTCCGATGACTCTAGCAAAGATTTCTTCCTTGCCCAGCTGTGCGTTGAAATCTCCTAGACCGATCTTGGTATCATAGCTGGGGCGTCGATCGTATATTCTTTCTAGGAGATCATAGAAGTCATCCTTGCTATCGTCACCCTGTTCCTACGTCAGGGCGTGTGCGCAAATCAGGTTGATGTTCCCGAAATTAGCCTTGACGCGGATTGTTATGCGGCGCTCGCTGATAAAATCAAAGCTTAAGACTTTTTACCTAAGTCTGCCTCGAACAATGAATCCGCATCCAAATAAACGCTGCCTTCCCCCTTTGTAGCAATCACCGTAGGAGATGTCGCAGTTTCTCTTCTTCCTTTTGCCCAGCCCATCCCATCGCATCTGCTGGATGGCGGTTACATCTGCTTTGTAGCAGTCTAGGACCTCCGCGAGTTCATCGGCTGCACGTGGTCTGTTCAGGGACCTCACATTTCACGTGCAGAACCGAAAATCATTGTCTTTTGATCGTTTGATAAGGTCGTCAATTGTGAATCCGTCCGGTTTTTATTCTTACGAACTACTAATTCAAAAAAAAAAAAAAATAACAAAAAACATCAATATTTTATAAGTTGGATCAAATAGGCAGGTATGACCTTTTGTTTCGTATTTTTTTTCTAATTATTACTATCATGGGGAGATACAAAACAAGCAACACTTCTACACAGAAAAAATATTTTTACTTGCATTTATTGAATACCGTCAAAAAATTACACATACACCAAATAACACATACATGGCATGGTATGATATTGATAATTTAAGTAGGCAATGGCGTTGCCGTCTTCCGACTGACGCGTAAACAAATTTTGTTTTAAAGAATTATACAAGTTAAGAAATGTATCACTCTATATCTATATATATTATGTGCTGGGTTCATATTTGTATTTTATCACGACTCACTGAATCTAGTCGTTAATGAATGACCAGTGTTGGAATGGTTGTCGTGAGCTCGGAGAATGATGAAGTCGCTCTTTGCGATGCAATTGGGTTGCAGTTTCAATATGCCAGATCCCTCAATCGTGACTGATGTAGCCGTGTCCTTGCATGCTATGTTTAATGATGTCTTTGAAGTTACGGCGTATATCCATTGATTGGCATGTAAGAATTTGATCCATATTGTAATGTTGGGCATTATCTTTAATTGAGATGGTGATAGATCCTCCGTCTTACTGAGCATATATATTTCGCATTTACATATTGTAGCTCCTTTATGATAAATCGGCTGAATTTGTTTGCAAAGATGCCTTGTTTTTGACCGCTAAGAATGTGGATGATGGCGTTATGTGTACAATTGTAGAATTGATTTCTACCGGAATTGGAATTAGTCTGTATAGCTCAAAATCTTCAGAACTTATCAGTGGTATATCACATGGTTTTTGTTACTTGTCCAGCAGTCATCATAACTCTGTAAAGTTTCAGTATGTTGTCAGTGCTTATTGGCAGACAGTAAAGGTGATAAACTTCTTTATTACAATGGCTTGTTGCTTCATCTGTTGTGGATTATTTGTCCCTGTCGAATATCTGACAGGGCGTTTGTTATTGCTGTTTGGGTGCGTTGAACATTTGATACAAGCAGCGTGATATATAAGAGTTGTTGAATCTTGAGTTAATATGATTCTTCCGTGTTGTTGTTAATTCGGTTGATCACTTCATTCAGCTGGGTTTGTAGTATCGCATGCCATGGATCCAATGTTTCATGATTCTGCTTCATAGTGTTTGTTGTTGACTCTACAGGAGGTGTTGTGCAATACTCTAGTGCTATTCTCAGTTGCCCTTAATTCACTCCAGTATGGACTGAGATCGTAGTATATAACCAAGTTCCATGTATGAGTAACTAAATTCGATGATCCAATATTGTCGAAATAAATTCTTGGTTGAGAATCAAATGTGATGATATTAATTTCACTTGCACTAATTGTAGTTGCTATTTTGCAAGGGATGAACGAAGGGACAGAGCCTTTTTTCGTTAACGAGGTGTGGGGAAGTCCTCGTGAGGTTTGTTTTCTAACTACAGTCTATCTGAATCGTGTACGCCATTTGACGTTTCAAATGGTCAGATGAAATTGCATCATTAGTTGGATCCAATTGCTGGTGTATTGAAAGCGGTGTATGGCCCGACGGAACACTCCGACTGCTGTTTGCACTGGCGTTAATTTCTGCCTATCGGCCAATTCATACTTGGTTGGTTATCCTCTTTCATTATGACCATAATTCCTGTTTCTACGTTATGACAGCTTTCTTTCCATTTATACCTGTGCTGCAATTGATTTAAATATTCACTTGACCAACGACGCCAGAATTCATTTTTGACATGTGGGACGAGCTTCCATCGAGTGAGAATTGAAGATTTTTGAGGTGTTGCACCATGATCAATATGCTAATGATTGGATGCCCAATGAGGAAGTGTCCTGGGGTAAGAGCTGCAACATTATTTGGAGATGATGACATATGTGTTATAGGTCGGGAATTTAGTATAGCCTCGACTTCAATTCAAGCTGTCTCCAGTTCTTCATTAGATAACGATGCCGATGCCAATGTGTGTTGTAAATGATGTTTAGCAGACTTGACTGCTGCTTCCCACAAACACCCCAAATGTGATGATTTCGGAGGAATGAAATTAAAGTCACACCCCTTTCTTGTGCATGATGCTGTTTTTTTGTCTCTATCTTTTGCTGAATCAAACATTTTTTTAAGCTCTGATATTGACTTTAGGCTCCCACGAAATTGGTAGCGTTATCCAGTAAATGCTATTGCAATGGCCCCTTCTTGCCATGAACCTCTTCAGTGCGCCAATAAATCCTTCTGATCTTGAATCTGTTACCAGTTCGAGACGACAAGCCTTTGTTGCGAAAAAAAGTGGAACCAATCTTTGCACAATGCAGGATAGTTGCGAAAGCAAGATAGTTGCGCTTGATATTTCTAAAGCATTTGACAGAGTTTGGCATCAAGCTTTTTTGTCGAAAATGCGTGCTTATGGTGTTGATGAATCTCTGCTTCTATGGATTAGAAACTACCTTTCGAACCGTTCCATCCAAGTTGTTTTGGATGGGTTGAAGTCTGATATCCACAAAATAAATGCTGGTGTCCCCCAAGGCTCTGTTCTGTCTCCGACACTCTTTCTCATTTTTATAAATGACCTCCTGTCTGCCACTTCTAATCCAATCCACTCCTTCGCTGATGACAGCACCCTCAGCTTTTCATATTCGTTCCAAAATCCACGACGTAATATTGGAACGGCAGCGTATGTCAAGCACATTAAATTCTGATCTGGACAGCATAATTAACTGGGGTAAGAACAACAGAGTGGAATTCAATTCTTCCAAAACTCAATGCTGTCTGCTGTCTCTAAAGCGAACCCCTGATAATCAGCCATTATCCATGAATGGCGCTTGTATCGACGAAACCGGAAAACTTTCCATCCTTGGTATGTGCATCAACACAACACTTAGTTGGAACGATCATATATTCGAGGTCGCCAAAAATGCTGCGAAATGTTTAGGTTTCCTTAATCGATGCAAGAAATACTTCACCCCCTCTGATTTGGCTTTAATCTATAAGGCGTATATTCGCCCTAAGCTTGAGTATAACGCTCATATCTGGTCTGGTGCCCCCAAAACCACCCTGCACCTACTAGATAGAATCCAAAAGCGAGCGATAAAACTTATAGGAGACAACGATATCGCGGGTTCATTAGACTCGCTTGAACATCGACGTACCGTGTCTTCTTTGTCCGTGTTTTATCGTTAACATTTTTTAACAAACGTTATAAGCTAGGAGTACTTTTTCCTCCTAGCTTATAATGTGTGTAGATTGGTCCACAAAAATCAATGCCTGTGTTTACAAATGGTCGTGCTGGTTGAATCCTGTCAGCCGGAAGGTTTCCCATCATTTGTGATAACCGTTTTGGTCTTAATCTTGAGCAAAACACACAACTGTTAACGATATATAGAGCGATCGTTTTGCCCTTCATAGGCCAATATCTTTGTCGAGCAAATGCCAATATCTTTGTCGAGCAAATGCCAATATAGTTTGAGGTCCAGCATGCTTGTTGACAAAGTTCCATTAGCAACAGCTTCGTGAATGGATGAGAGTAGGGTAACAGTTTTGGATGCTTGGCGTCATACCGATGATTCCAACGCGAATGATTCCCTCCTGATCGAGAAATGGTGTAAGACTTGCTATTATACTCTTCTTCGATACTCGTTGTGTTTTCGGAGATGAATTTCATTCTTAAATTCGACACTCTGTATCAATCAAAGCAGAACTTTGTTGGTCGAGTTCGCTACTCTACATCTTCTTGTTAGATATCTGGCCTTCTTGCGAATTTGGGTGGCCAGATTGATTCTGGTCCATGCAAAAACCTCGGTCCGTAGAACGAGAGAGTATGATTTTGCAGTAACTCCGGTTCCCACAGGACAAAATATCAGCTGGGTTTTCCTTAGAGCCCATGTGTCGCCAATGCTGTGGAAGTGTGTTCTCTTGTATTGCAGATACTCTATTAGCTATGAACGTTGGAAGTGTGGCTGATGATGATGTATTAATCCAATTGAGGACTATCTCTGATTCCGTCTATAAATAGATCTTATCTTGTTGAATTTCCAAATCGGTTTGTAGGCGATGAATGGTGCACTGATGCGATATCTTGGTTTTCTAGGCAGGAGCTATTCTGGATTTGGCACATAATAAACGCACTACAACTGTATTGCTCTTGTCCTGTCCAGGCATCAGCGAATACGTGAAATTGCACATCCTTAGGAATTTTGTGAGAAAAAATGTGCCTGGATATTTTAATGTTGTTAAAACCCGTTAGACCTTCTCTGTATTTTAGCCACGTTGTTTCCATTTCTTGTGGAAGTGCTGGATTTGGTACATAATAAACGCACTACAACTGTATTACTCTTGTCCTGTGTAACGTACGTTCGTTACTGCTCCATAAGCCTTCTCCGAGGCATCAGCGAATACGTGAAATTGCACATCCTTAGGAATTTTGTGAGAAAAAATGTGCCTGGATATTTTAACGTTGTTAAGACCCGTTAGACCTTCTCTGTATTTTAGCCACGTTGTTTGCATTTCTTGTGGAAGTGCTGCATCCCAATCGTATTTTAGTTTCCATATGGACACTTGCTGTTGCTGTTGCAAAAATAATTCAGCCGTAACAACAATTGGGGCTATTAGTCCGAGAGGGTCGAACAAATGAGCGATATCTGAGTACGCCGATCGTTTTGTAATACGTTCTTTTCCGACTCTTGATGATTTAATGCAAATGTCGTCAGATTTCGGTAGCCAAGTCATTCCAACTAATTGTGTGTGTTCGAAGTTGGTTTCGAAATTCAGTTCTGTTTCGCGATCGTTTATTGGAATGTCTCGGATTAGTGATTGATGTTTGGCGCACCACTTTCGAAGGCTAAACCCGACTGTTTACAATAATGATTGCAATTTCCCCTGAGTGGCTAGCAATTAACTTAAACTGTCCGACCCAGACATTACATCGTCAAGCTTGTGTCGAAATTCAGTTCTATATCGCGATCGATTATTGGAATGTCTCGGATTAGTGATTGATGGTTGGCGCACCACTTTCGAAGCCTAAACCCGGCTGTTTACAATAATGATTGCAATTGCTCCTGAGTGACTAGAGATTCTCTTAAACTGTCCGACCCAGACATTATATTGTCAACGTAGAAATTATTTTTTATTGCTCTTGAAGCTAACGGGAATCGGTTCTAAAGCTCAATTTTGAGCTTAAAACACTTTAGTGGTTCATTGGGACTGCTTATCAACCATATGAGTTGGTATTTGGTGTCTTCATCGTACATTTTTTAAATGTCTGCAGTAAAAACGTAGCTCGGCAAACGGAATCTTAAAAGAACCGAAAACACATCATCTTGGATAGTAGAACCAGTTGATAAGATGTTATTTAGTGAGAGGTAGATGACGTTTTTGCTGATCCGTCAAAGACTACCCTGAATTCTGTTGTGCTGCTATCCGCCTTGGTTACACAATGATGTAGCAAGAAGTAGTATGGCTTATCTAGATGTTGGTAATTTACCTCGTCCATGTGTCCAAGTTGTCGGTACTCCTTCATGAATTCAATGAATTTTTCCTTAAGTCCTATTGATTTAACAAGCTGGCGTTCAAGTGAAATAAATCTTTGAAAGGCAACATCTTTTGACTCTCCCAAACTGGTTGGTTCCTCCTTGAATGGGGGTCTTACCACAAATCGTCCATCATCGTTCCTTGACACAGTCTGCTTGAAATGAAGCGCACATTGACTTTCGGAGGCTATAAGGAGCCTCACATTAGATAATGGTTCACCTAATCGCCAGAATCTTTCAATTTGATGTTCGAGTGCTTCATCTGCACTGCAAATTGCAAATAATGTTTTTAGGTTATTATTGTCATCTATTCTTCCAGCAAGGGGCCATTCAAAAACTGTATACCACTGAGATAAGCGAATGATACAGCTTAGCTCCAATGAGGACATCGATGGAACCAGGTTCATTGGTTTGCTGGGTTGTTTTGATATTATTGTTGGCAGCACATGGGCCTCCATCCTTATGGAAAATGCGTTGATATTCCTAATTGAATATTCACTCTTCTTGTTGAGTTTCTCGACCAATACCCTGGATATACATTATTTGTGACATTGGTGTTAATTGCGATCCAGAATCCAATACAGCCCTGCATTTAATGGTCTTGCCATACTGGTTGGACAAGCGGACAACAGCAGTACTGAGAAAACATAACTTGTGCTGTTAAAGAAGTCAGTTGATCCGATACCGATGCTGCTGCTGATGATGAAGAATTACTTGTATTGGCTTCTATAGGGTGCACACTTTGTTCTAGATGCGAAAGTGTGTTGTGCTTCTTGTCACACAGTTTGTAACCTCTGGAAGAACATTTCGTGTGTGCAGAATTATTGGATCGCAAGTAGTATCAACTTCTAAGCCTTTTAATGCTTAGAGGCATTCCTGAGTTGTATCATGCAATGTCCGAATTGCAGAAGCGCTATCACATAGTATTGTTGGTTGCGACGTTAGCCTGTTAAGTAGATCATTAACTAATAGACATTTGTTTTTAAATCTGTCATTAATGATCTTCCATGTTGCTTCGTAATTTGCTTCTGTTGGTACTATATGGCGAATTAACTTTTCGTCATCACCAATCAAACTTGTCCCCAAGAAGATCTTTTGGCAATTTGCGATGGTGTACTAACTCTACAAAAAGATCATGAAACTGACGCTATTTCATATAGTCTCCGTCGAATTTTGGCAAGACTATGTTTGGCAGTTTCAGATTGGTTGGTGAGTTTGTTGAATTCTTCTGCACTGATGATTGCTGCAGGTCAATTAGATAACTCATATAGCTTAGTAAGTTTCTGTTGAGTCTGATCTTCTAGTTCAACAAACTGTTGGTCCCTTGATCTGTAATTCCTTTACCGCTTCTTGGCTTCGAATTAAGCCGGCAATGTGGTTATTCGGCGGTGACTGGCGAGTAAGAGTGGCTGGTTTGTTAATTGACGAGGCAATGGCTTCTGTAGCTCTTCCTGGACTGACTGGTTTGACTGGGTCAGAGATAGGTTCTCCTTTTATCCTATCCAAATTGGAATTTATTTTGTCTTTGACTAACTGATTGTATCGTATCGTACAATCCGTTGGCGATATAATGGGGATCTAATTGTGCTCCGAACTCTGCTGTAATGATGGTATCATTAGCTTCGAATTGATCCCAAAGCTCGAGAGACTATTCAAACACGTAGTGAATAGTTCTCGTGTTCGGCGATAATGTGGCTCCTTCCATCGATTGAATATAATATCATGGTGAATCTATTAATCCCAGTGTCGGCCCCTGGCTTGCGATTATGAAATATATCAGAGTAACTTCAGCAGTCTATAACCCTGGTAAACGTTGCTATTAGGTTGCGAATATAAACTGCCCTTTACCACTGTTGGGGAAAAGCAAGTTTATATCACGTTGATTAATGTGCACGACGCTTTATTGAGTTGAAGATTTGCCGAGCAGACTCACTTGGAATTTAAAAATAAAAATCTTTCTTAGCTCTGTTGAATTATATCTACTGTCCAAACTTTATTGGGCGATATTTATACAGAAAAAAACAAATTACAATGAGTACAAAAAAATGTTCTTGCGATAAACAAAAAATCAAATTAAACGGAAATGCGAAGTACATATATTGCACAAATTATTATTATTATTATTATTATAATTTATTAGGATATAATTTAAATTATATACTAACATAGAAAAGAGCACTAGCTGCCGAGGCTTTCGGCTCTTAAGAAAAATTTAAATATCAATATTTAGTTTTTTTATATAATTGAAAATGGTAGTAATGTTTTCTTGGGTTGGGGATTTAAGCAGCAGATGAACTGGTGGGTTAGTGCAATTTTGATTATTGTGGGCGGACCCCAGTATGTGGTTGACATCATACCATCCGTGGCAGGTGTTGCATGTAGGTGGAGTGGTACCTTTAAGTAAATGTTGGTGTGTGTGCGCTGTGTGACCTAGTCGTAGTCTCGTGAAGGTGGTGCTTAATTTTCTTGAGGTGGTGGTAGGGTACGATGGACTGTTACGATCTGGGTTAAAGAAGGTGTAGTGATGGTGGTAGTTTTGCCAGTTGGACAAAAGATGAGACTTTAATCTGCACTTCAGTAACCTTAATGTATCTGGTTTGGTGGTCGCATCAAATTGGTACATAGGAGCGCGGTGTGCCAGGCCAGCTTCAAAGTCTGCAAGTTCATTACCTTTTATCCCTACGTGGCTAGGGACCCACATTATTTTTGTTTTATTAGGGGACTTTGCGATGTAGTTGCGAATATCGGAGATGATTGCAGTATCTTGTGTTGTTGGATTTCTTATCGCATTGATCGTGGACAAACTGTCCGAGCAGATCACATATTTTCCACCCTTTTTAGCAGTTATGGTTGTGGCTTTGTAGATGGCAAGTGCTTCTGCTGTGAATACAGAAGCATAAGTAGGTAGCAGACCTCCCATGATTAAAGTGCCATTTTCCTTGGTTACGGCAAAAGAGGTACTGTTGTTGTTCTTGGAGCCGTCGGTGAAAATAAATTGCCAGCCTTTTGCTTTAAGGGATGAGGAAATGCGAAGAAACGATGCAAGATAAACCTCTTTCGGTGTGTTGTGTTTGTCATGTAGGTTAAGGTCCAGAATGAATGAGCTTGGCTTAAAGGCCCATGGAGGTACCGTTGGCGAGCGTTGAACGAAGAAATTCTCCGGAAGGTCCAGATTTTTGGCGACTGTGAGAGCTTTTGTTATTGATGACTGCAGTCTTTTTGCATACTTCATGTTTTTCGCTTTAGCAAAGTCACTACTAGTCATGGAGTTTTTGGATTGTAGGAGCTTTAAATACAATTTTGCTTGAGCGTATTTGATTCGTTCTTCTACCGTGGGTAGACCTGCTTCAACAAGCACATTCTTAATAGGGCTGGTTCGAAAGGCGTTGATGCTACGGCGGGCGGCTTGATGGTAAGGGGCCTTGATGGTGTTGATGGTTGATTGAGGTGAATTTCCGTATATACACAAACCATAGTCGATCTTGCTGAGCACTAATGATTTTGAGATTTTACATAAGATGTTAATATGAGTGTTACATTTTTTGTTAGCTAAATAGTTAATAATATTTGCTCTGGCAGCTAGGCTTTTCTTAAGACTAATACAGTGAGATTTCCAATTGTACTTATTGTTAAAGACTAGTCCAAGAATACTTAAATTATTTACACAAGTGATGTTTACATTATTAACTCTAAGTGACAATAACTCGCTGTTGCAATTCTTTTTCCGACAAACGTGCAAAGTTTTGCATTTGTCCGGAGAAAGACTTGCACCAGAGGAATTAGACCATCTTATGATGTCTTCAACTAATGCTGAAAATGAAATTTTTGTCTTACCAAGGTCATTGTGTTTACTCAGCACGAATACATCGTCTGCGTAAATGCAATGATCAAGGTGTTTGTGCTTGCTAATAATATTGGAAAGGTCGTCGAAGGCAATAATGAATAAGACTACCGACAGTGGGGAGCCTTGGGGTATGCCGTTAAAAAGAGGAAGGGTTGAAGAGTAGCTGTGGTTGACTCTTACACAAATTTTCCGATGAGTTAAAAAAGAACGAATGTAGTTCTGGATTTTTGGACCAATACCCCAGTCTTTGAGTTTTTTTAAGACCAAGTGAATCCCTATTCTGTCGAAAGCCTTTTCAAAATCGAGAGAGAGAATGGTTACATGATTTCGGGCAGAAAGTGCCTTGGTTATGTAAAAATCCAAATGAATGTGTGCATCGGCACAGCCCTTGTTAGCTCTGAATGCTACCTGATTATGGCTAAGAAGGTTTTTGGACTCAATGAACCACATTATGCGTTGGGCTATAATTTTTTCTAAAACCTTAGAAATGCAAGGCACGAGGGAGATGGGACGGTACCCTTCCACTAGGTTTATATTCTTGTTTTGCTTAGGAAGTGGAACTACTGTGGCTGTCTTCCAAAATTGGGGAATTGTACCTGTGAGCAAAATGTTGTTATATAATGCAATTAGCCTGGATTTTGCTTCATGTGGAAGATTTTTGAGCATGGGGTACGATACTCGGTCCCTGCTAGGCGTTTTACCTTTGAGTTTGGCTAGACAACATTCCAGTTCAATATGGGTTATATCTAGTTCAATGCATCTAGCAGAGTCTGCTATTGTGTGGGTGTTGAGCAAAGTTGAAGAAGATAAGGCTAACTGTTTTTTGGCTCTGAAGTTGAGGGGGAAATATTCGTCTTTAGAGTAATTCGACCATTTGACGGCGAAAACGTTACTTATTTCCAGTGGTGAGGTTTTATTGCCCTCAGGTGTTGTTATTGAACTAATTGAGTGCGCATCAGCGTTACCAGTAAGGGTTCGAATCCTATGCCAGATTTTTTCTGGTGTCGATGTGGGGTTAATGTCAGATGTGAAATCATGCAGGCACTTTGATTTGCTCTCCTTAACTTCACGACGGAATTTTGCATTTGCCTTTTTGAAGCTTATAAGATTTGTCGTGCTGGGATGTCTTTTAAAAAGTTTCCATGCAGTTTGCTTTTCGTGTCGTAGACTAGCTAAGAGAGAGCTCCACCAGGGCACTGTTCGTTTTTGGTGGTGTGAAGAGCTTTGTGGGATGGACATGTTTGCAGCTGTTCTTATAGCTTTGAGGAGCGTAGCGGCCTCTTTATTGATATTGGTCGAAATAGGATTACGTGACAGGAAATCTAAGATGAGCTTGTTGTAACAAGCCCAGTTAGCCTTGTCAGTCTTGAATTTCGGGTTAAAAGGTACTTTGCAATTAACCGGGCCAAAAACAATAGAGGAAATAATCGGAAAATGATCGCTATTGTAGAGATCATCCAATATTTCCCAAGAGACTGCAGTGTAGAGTTCAGAAGAACAACAAGTAATGTCTACATTCGTAAGTGAGCCATGCGTAGAGAGATGTGTCGGAGAGCCATCGTTTAGAATTATAAGATTGGTGTTACTGATAAAATTTTCAACCTCTCTTCCTCTGGTGTTCGTGATATTTGACCCCCACAAAACACTCCAGGCGTTTACATCACCCGCAAGAATAATTGGGGATTGGATCTGACGCACAATATTTTCCAAATCGTCTCTTGAGAAGATTTGGTCTGGCAGGATGTATATTGATAACAAAGTGAATTTAAGGGGTATTTCGAATTCGAAAGCGAGAGTCAATAAATTTGAGGTTATAGGGATTTTTTTATGAGGTACGTTGTTTTTAATTAAAACAGCTATTCCTTGTTTTGATGAGGTGTTGTGTGCATAATTGTGGAAGTACCCCGTAAAGCCATGAGGTATATGCGGTGAAGAGGAATAAGGGCAGTGAGTCTCTTGAAGAGACACGACAGATGGTCTTTGTTCCTTTGTTAAGAGGTTCAGTTCGTCGTAGTTGTTTATGAGGCCTTTTATGTTCCATTGAAGGATCTTGAAAGTGTTGTTGGTTTGTGATGGCTGATTTATGGTTTGACGAAGAAAAGGTCGCAGTCCAGATCGGTCAGGGTGGGGACGGGGGCGCCTGATAACAGGCGATTCCGTCCGCATCCCGACCGGTATGGGCTGCGACCCAAGAAGTGGAGTATTGTGAGTAGGGTTATTGTTTATCATTTGTATCAGGGGGGGAGGGGCTGATAAAGTAGGAGTTACTGTTGATTAAATTGTTTGTAATAGAAGTGAGAGGAGAGTCGAAAGAAGAAAGGTTTGTGGTTTTAGAAATTGGTGGAGATGAAGGTGGTCGGTTATGCAGTGACGTGGTATTGAATTTGGATGCTGATGGAAGTGTGGGTTGAAAGTTTGATGGACTTGTTGTTGTTATTGGGAGGTTGGAGCCGGTGACTATTGCACTGTTGTTAACTATTGGGTTATTGATGGCGGAAAGATAAGGCGCGCTGGAAGAGGCGGGTTTAGATGGACGGTTTATGCCTACTACTACTTTGTTGACTTGCTTCGTTTTCTCAGCGTATGTTTGGTTGGAGAGAGAGGGGTGTGCTTGGTTATAAGTTCGTCTGGCTTCGGCCATACTACATTTGTTCCTTGTCTTGATTTTCAAGATTTCTTTATTTTGAAGATATTTTGGACAAGATGTAGATGAAGATGGGTGTGCTTCCGCACAATTAGCGCACATCGTACGAGAACACTCTTCCGGCTCATGCGGGGGCAGACTACAGTTTGCACAGACCTTGCTTCTAGATCATCTTTTTGTCGTGTGACCGAGTAGCTGGCAGTTACGGCACCTCATTGGGGTTGGAATGTATTCCTGCACTTTGGCTTTGTACCAACCAATATTGACTGTATTGGGAGGCTGATAGAGATCGAACGTTAGGAGAACTAGACCTGTAGGGCGTTGTTTGCCATCAATAATTTTTGTGAATTTATACACGTCGACCACGCCTTGTGATTTCATTTCCGTAATTATTTCACTATCTTCGATGTTAATTAGGCAAGGAGCGTACACAATTCCCTTGGAAGAGTTTAAATTAGCGTGCAGCTTAGTAATCACAGGGCATTGGTTCGCGATATTAGTGATACGCAAGAATTTATCCGCTACTCTTTGTGATTTGGCGAGAATGAGGAGGTTGCCATCTCTCAGTTGGGAAATACTCTCATATTCCGTGCTTATAGCATCTATGGCTTTGTTCAACACAAAGATGCTTACTGAAGTCAGTGGTTGTTTTTCGTCTTTGGCCGATATAAGAACGAATCGGGGATTTTTCACGTTTGTTAATGAAGGGAGGGTAGGGAAATCTTCTACCGTCGTGGTTTTATTTTTCTTAGGACGGGGTTCAAACGAAAGCGTGTCGACATCTGCCAACTCGCTAAATCTGTTCCCGGGTTTTGTTTTATTAGGCCCCGGGGCCATTTTGGGGTTGGACGAAATTGCCGTACGCGTGGGAAGTGTGAACACGCGGTTTACAAAAGAAAACAAACTGCACGGGAGTGAGGGAGAAAGAAATACTACTCGATATGAGCGCACTGAAAAAAATCAACTGTCAAATAGTCACGATGTTTACTCTACGAGAGCTAGACGGAGACTGTGCACAAATTATTTCACGATACATGGAGAAAAAAGTAGAGAAAATTGAGGTGTTGTCTTGCATTGGGGTGAGCTCAGGTTTACTGCGAGCATGTAGGTCTGGTATCACATTCAATGTCAGGTGCCATGCAATTTGATGCTGACGTACTGGGAACGGTAGTGAACAAACATTTTACGTTTGATCCATCGATAGTGATAGCTTTTGTACTATAACGATTATTAAAGTAGTTGTTATTACATAAATTTTAATTAGGCTCGGAATATATTACTCTGTTCTAAGAAGATGTTACTTTCAGTTTGCGTTGGTGCTTTAATACTATTGAATCATTATACTGTATAACTAAGCTAGTATTAAATTTAACTTAACCTTCTTAAACCATTCCACACTTATGCTGAGAGTATATAAACACTTTCAGTATATAGGCAAAATGCTACTTTAGTACGAAATTGAACATACTTGGTAAGCCGGTTTCTAAGTTAAGCGCATAATTTGGAGTGGTTAACGGCAGCCAAAATACTTTTTTTTTAAAGAAAAATCGAGGAAGCTTTTCTACTTCGTCATACAGTTTGTACCCCCAAGTTTGAGCACTATATCACAACACGGATCGCATAACTGTTTCAAAACTCGGTATTTTGCAGATAAAGGTAGTTCTTGTTTACTTAAAATAGTATTCCACGAGACGTTTATTAAACTTTTGGCTCAAGCAAGTTTTTTTTCGAGTTGAGAATTGAACTTCAAACTTGGAGTCAGAATTATTACAAGGTATTAATACTGCGTGAATATTTTAACAACTTTATTGTTAAAAAAATATTTTTCGACTTCTCAAGGTTTACTGTCAGGTTTCAAGTTTTGATAAAGTTAAACTGTTTGTTGATTGTTAATTGTATGCTTTGAAGTGATTCCGCGAGTAAGAAAATATCATCTGCATAAAGCAATACTTTTGAGTTTAGAAGTGAAACATGAACAAAATAGGGATTGGGATTGAAAACAAACAGTACTCAACTGGAGAGAGAAAATGAAAAGAACACTAACACAACAAGCGAATGTTCATGCATGTGGGGATATCGTTGAAGGATGTGTGATTTAAAATTTGCGTGCTCACTGCTCTCTCAGAAGTATTGCCAGATTAAATAATTAGTTGGGTGTGTTAGGTTTCTCCATCTACTTTGGGATTGAAATAATTTTAATGCACTAATGGCAATTATGTTCTCTCACGATTGACATTTATGCCTGAAACACAATAGTGCGGCAGTGCGTTCGACTTCAGTGTTAAGGCCCATAGAATCCGGTGCGTGCGTTGCAGATGACATCCACAAAAATCGTATTTGCCGGACTGCAAAGAGGTGCCAAATGAAATACGTGCGTTGCGTCCGAAATATGTATACATACATACAATCAGAAATAAGACAGCAAGGAGATATCCATCTTCGGCCATTTTTACCCCTAGTCCACAAAAGAGAGGAATGTGAGAGTAGTGGAAATCCCTTATAAATCACAAATACTGTCACAAAAAATATGGATCCACCACAATATGGCGGCCGATTCGTGGATTTTGTGGGATAAGAGAGAGAGAGATTCATGGATTTTCTGGGAAAATCGTGTGAAGTTGGCCACAACCATGTACTATTGCTCGAAGAGTGTTCAGTTGGTTCATGACTTTAATGGTAGGATTGGGTGAATAAAAATGTATGATTTCATTTCTCTCGTATGACATAGAAATAGGCTTTATATTACATTAATGTATTATATGTATGCTAAGTATATCTAATACAATAATAAATCTGTATTATTTACAGATATATTTAGCATACATTTAATACATTAATGTAATATAAAGTCTATTTCTATGTCATCCGAGAGAAATGAAATCACTTTCATAGCATTCATTCATAAATTCGAAAAAAGTTAACTAAAATTTCTTATTTCTTAAGAGAAATTCCCAGATATTGAAACTAAAACTATTGAGAAAAATAGTTGCCAAAATTTGGAAGTTAGTTCCATCATATATCTGTAGAAAAGGAAAAGCAGCAAAGAAACTGCTTATTTTATTGATTAATGCCAATGTTACAAAGTTATATATATATACCTGTACATAAGTCTCGGGCAATGCATTTTACATATATAACTCATATTTGAGCAAAAAAAAAAACATACATTTATCTGTTTCTTCATTAATATTACCCTAATGCTGCAGACAGAAACTCCTATAAACAGGAGCTTAATTAATTTACAGCGTGAACATACGCTTTGTTTGTTGCCTCCTCACTGTGTTGAATACTTAACAGAAAATTTGCAAAATGTCGGGTAAACGAGCGAATTTTCAAATAAGACCTTTAATCCACCCCAATACTATGGTTGGGGAAGAGGATCAACTGTTCTCAAGAGCTCACACGTATTCACAGACACGGCGGGGAAAGCTTATAAAAAACGCTGTCAGATGGAATCAAGGGGCAAGAGAGGCAAAAGATGGATATCTCTTTGCTCTCTTATTTTTTTTGTATGCAGAATCCCACACAACCATGAGAGTAAAATGATAATCATACATGCATAAATGATACATACATGTGAGAATAAACTGTCAAACGGAAGAAAAGTTAAAAGTTCGCCAACTTCATGCATTCTGATGTATTCCACATATAGCCAACACTTGTTGTCTCGCTCCCTCTTATTAGCTCTTATGAGTTGTCAATTTTTTGACAAGACGCAACGCACGCACCGGATTCTATGGGTTTGGGCCTTTATGCCGACTCCGAACGGTCAAATTTTATAGCTTTTTCTAGACAGGAAATACTCTTTGAGCATTGTCAGTGACTCGAAAGAGGTGGGGTCGTGAAAATGATTTGTGTCGCTCAGAACCGACGACGTCGAGGTTGGGGTCGACGAAAATACCCACAACGCCACGGGCCACCACCACCACTCTCTCAAATGCCAGATGAAAAATTTTGTGTCAGCTGTTTTCGTCTGCGAATTGTCAATTCAAAAAATATTGTGCTCAAACAATTGTACTTTGAGGACTTAATGACGGAAAATGAATGCTAATAAAGCTAAAAAATTAAGAAATAGCTTTTTGCTGCTAATTTTGCGTACTCATGCTACCAAGCACTTGAAATGTTGCAACAAATTATGTATCAATCAGAAAGGTGGTGGGTTCGTGAGCTGAAGCTTTGCAGACATACAAATGGATTCTACTCTAAAATATTATATATTAGTATATCCGAATTCAAATTGATTTTGTCGTTAAAACATAGTCAACTGTTCATCAACGCATTAATCTGTCAAAAATTGTACAACATGTTCAATAATGACATGCGATGGTCTTACGTGTTACGCTGCTCTCACCGCTCTCATTTTGTACTTACGTACGTCACCGCAGTATTCTATGCATGGCCATTGAATTATGTGCGTTGAAAGCTAACGCAACGCAAAACCGCACTATTGTGTTTCAGGCATTAAGCAGCGCAAATTTTTAGGTTAAGTTAAACCACTATTTAAGTGGAATCTGGAGATGGTAGTTGGGGTAATATTGATTTTACTTTACATAGCAGCCATTCCATCGCCTGTCTTTATCTATATCTTTAAGTATTTGTATGTAGACCCTTTTGTCCATTGTTGTTTCTACAAAAATTAGATTCCCAACGTCATTAGCTCCCATAGAAAATTTGTTTTATATTGTGTTATGTAGGGTCATATATTTTGACCAGGATATACACACCTTGTGCAGACGAAACGTTTCAAAATACTTATGTATGTACGTATTTCATAGTAATTGATATTTCTCACTAAATGGCTTTTACTATAGACAAATAAATATAAAAATATTCCATTTCATAATCATTTCACTTCAGAAATCGATTAAGATCTGTACAGGCGACAGACGCTGTGAGGAATTAGGACCCTGAAATCGCTGATTAAGAACTAACAAACTTTAATTGCACAGAATTACAGAGTTTCTGTTAACTGGAACACTAATATTCGGGCTGTTAGATGTAACAATTCGAGTGTGTTCTTCAGTGTCTTAAGCTGCCCAGAACGACGGACAACGAGCAAATACTGACTTCAGCGGGTATTGATCCTGATAACTCCGATAACTTCTTCGTGGTCGAAGATACGCACATAAAAGTTGATGTACTTTAAGAAATCTGCAACAATGACGATCTGAGAACATCGGCTTTGTCGTATTCAATGACAAAAACATGGCAGACAGTGCCATCGCCGACGAAGGGGTTAATCCACCGTTCATTTCGAAGACAGATATTCAACCGGTATTCGCATCTCTAAAGAAGAAAAAGTATGTTGGAATCGACGGGATCTCCAACATTGTGCTAGGACACGTCCCCCTGCAAATTGTTGATATGTATACTATCCATTTTAACAATGCCCTGAATAGCCCAGATAATGTGCTGACGGCATTAGAAAACTGCGATTGTACAGCCCATATCCAAGCAAAAAAAATATTCTTCGAATCCGTGCAACCTCCGTGGAATAGAACTTAAATGTTTCTTTGTTCAACACAAATAAGTCGCACCGACATTTGGGGGCGATGATAAAAGTGCTCATAGAAAGTCCTTTAACGATGAGAAAAAATAACCTGCTTGCAAAAAAAATTATATTTTGTTTTTTATTTATTTTTTATTTATATTTTACCAGGGCAGTGTAGTTGTGTGCGCTGTTATGGTCAAGATGCAAATAAAGGAGAGATTCGAAACTTTAACAAAGGAATCGCTAGCACCCTTGAATTAAAATTACATATATTTTATAGGAATAGGCTTACAATAGAGATGTGCTTACAAAACAGACAGGATTGCACGTAGATACTAGTGACCTTGAAATTGTACATTATTCTCAAACCAAAGAAAAAAGAAAACGAGAAAGACACATAGTGTAAACGTGCAATGTTCGACAATGATGCACAAATTATACAATCGCAATGAGTTATGTGTCAAATAACAACATAACTTGGTGATAAACTAATATTATTTGGCAATGACGTTGTTACAATAGGTATATTTGTTTGTAGGTACATTTGTTTTTACGCGGATACTTGCTAACTCAAACCCTACAATGACCAACCACTTGTCGGTTTTTTTAGGAAAACATGGCAGCACATACATCTTTGGTTGTTTTTGTTATATTTATCACCGCTTAGACTTAGCTCTACTGAATCATGTTAATTTTGAAAAGGTTTTTGAAAATGAAAACTCGTTGGATAAGATGTATAAGTAAGGAATTTCAAAATCTATAAGCAATTTGAATTTACTACCTATTTGATACCGGACATTTATTTGAATGGTTGTCTTCACCTTAGAATGAAAATATATTCAAATTTACATTAATCAAAAATCAATTCTCTATTTCGCTTAGATATTCTTTCTTTTTAATGGCACAGATCATTCCTTCTTCATGTAGATAAGATGTCTTGTGTATTCAAACTGTACAAAACTAGTATTCATACTTTATAACTGTCATTTGTCACTTTAATCTAAATGTAATTAATGTTAATAACCCAATGAACATCCATTATGTAATTTCAGTACCGTCCAAGTCAGTGGTCATGGAGGAGAGGCGAAGCTAGATACACAGCTGCTACTATACATATGTAAAAAAATCTAGGAAATTCAGATAACAAACAGAAAAGGAAACCTTATGATGAATCTATTTTTAGTCAGTTATAACCATATATAACGTGAAAACAATAACAGCAAGTAAATTTGTGCATGTAGGAATGTGAGTTGGAATGCTAGCTATTTTAAATATTAATTATTTTACAGTCAATTGTTATATCTTTCAGTTTGATATCCAATTCCGAGGAAATGTTTTAAGCAATCCTTAATTGAACACAATCTTATTCATATAAATTTAGATTATGCGAAGGCGTTCTCAAATCCCATACTATGCGACTTCACCCATTGAAAAGTAATATAATTTAGATTGATCCAGTGATTTGATGTTTTGGATATATTATTCATATAATATAAATACACGTACATTCAATCTACCCAAAAGAGATTTGTGCACTAGAGCAGCAGTTTGGATATATTACTTCACATATTGATGTTGCATTGTGAAGTTATTTTTTCCCACTTGCACCGGAAATATGTATTATTGTAAAAGATACATATTCTATTTAAAGGTGTAATATTCATATTTGCGTCGCCGTCATGCTAGCATTCCAGTCTGAAATTAAGTAAAGACATATAAATATCCGAGAATATTAGAAACAACATCATTCTAAGCATAAAAAAAGACGAGAAGAGACAGACTAACAAATATGCACCTGATGAAGGAATGTATGGTAATAAGGTTTAAAGTTGATTGTTTTGTAAAATAATATTAAGATAACCATTTTTTTTGTTTATACTTTTATTTTATCTTTAGAAATTATACGTGATTAAGAAAAGCAAAAAAAAAAATCTAATAACTATTTTTTATTTATAATATATAGACAAAAGTATAGTTATGTTACATATTTGTTTTGTTTTATTTAATAAATAATTTGTGACTCACCATATCTATAGTGGCAATATATACATACAATTCAAAAAACTAATATACGAGTATAGTATGGTATAAATATATTAATACGAAATGCACTTGTTTTATGATCCCAACTTTGCAAATTATTTGAATTTTTACTCTTTTTTTTATTCTGTGGATTCACAAAAAATACTCATACACGAATCCCGATTATTGGAAGATTTGACGTATTTTTATAAAGTATATATACATAAACAAGTGAAGTATTTGAGAAGTGAACATTTTATCTTTGATTTAAATGTGTAAATTGTCAGTTTTAAGCGTTGTGATAAGAGCATACATCTTTTTTAAAGAAATCACTTGCCTGACAATCTGCAATAATTTGAGGTGTCAACAATATATACTCATATAGAACAATATATACACAAAGAGAACAATCACCGAAAATTAAAGAACAAAAAAAATGAAATTGTGAAAAATGAAACAATGTAAAATTTATATGTAAACAGATCAATTAGTGATTCCCAAGCCTTATAAAATGAACAAAAAAGAAATGATTTTGTACGCAATTGAAAACTATTTGTTTAGAATGAATAATGTATACACAAATATGATAAGGTTTAAAAAAATATTTGAAAGCATTATGACTGCTCTTTTAGTACACCTAATCAACTGTTGCATATTTACATATGTAAATCACCAAATCCCGCTTACAACAAATTATTACCTCAATCCTCGTTTTCTTACATTTCTGATTGAAAATTACTCAAAGTTAGATAAACACATTCAAAAAAATGAATATAAAAACTAGTTAACATTTAAGACTCACCTATACTTATTTTTATATGATTTTATGTATGTATGTGTTTAAGAAATGTAAATATATTTTAAATAAAATATTTGCATACCATTTGTTTAAATGGGATGTATTATTTTAATATCAAGCGATTTTAAATTATCCGAGAATAATGCTTCTGGGATATATAACCAAGAATTATGGGTCTGTGCAAGCGATGAACGATTGCTAAAGAACATAGCAACGGACAGTTGTTGAAAACGTAAGTTGTCAATTGTCGGTTTATTCCGTTCTTAAAAAAAATAGAATATTTCGTCAGTCGTCACGGAGCTTTTGCCTGTGTATGTCACCTGCATCTGACTTTCATTTTAGTGAATATACTAAATCTACCAAAATTTCGAAACGCGGAAGATCTCCGGAAATCAAGGACAATTCCTTGCCCTTGAATAAAAAAAACTAGAGCCATGAGGAACAGTACTCGAAAAAAAAAGAATTTAGTCCCAACCGAATAAATTACTATGGCCCTCTCCAAACTCGCGATAATGATCATATGGAAGATGAAATCGTATCTGAACCAGTGAAAAAAGTGTATGTGCCGACTATAAAATTGCTTCAAAAATCGTGTGATTTTGTGCATTCACTTATGAACACTCTGAAAATTAGCGATTACTCCGTGAAAAAAATGTCAATTGGGATAAAAGTTATATTTGAATCTCTTGAAGCATACAATTCGGTGATCAGCTGTTTAAAAGCACAAGACTGTCAATTTTTCTCGCACGATTTAAAAAGTGCTAAAGCTTTTAAGGTTGTTCTGCATGGTATGGATGAAATAAATACAGAATATTTAAAAACAGAACTTATTAAACTTGGAATAAAGTGTATTGAAGTAACAAAAGTTGTCAATAAATTCGAACAATACAGTGACACAATTTACACCATTTCTCTTGAAAATGGATCTGTTAAGTTAAGCGGTCTGAACAAAAAACATCGCTCTATTTTCCATACCCAAGTCAAATGGAATTATCAACGAAAACTCAAAGGTAAGCTTACGCAATGCCACAACTGCCAGATGTTTGGTCATGGAGAGAGGAACTGCCACGTTAAGACCTATTGTTCGATCTGCTCTGGCACACATAAAACTGCTGAATGTAATAACACTCTTGCTCACAAATGTGCAAATTGTGGAAAACCTCACAGATCCACTGATCCCTCATGTGAGAGTAGAGCAGAATATATGCTGTTGATGGGAAAAAAAACAGTAAAGAGCAAATCGGCCGCCCATCAGGCATCGCATGTTTCTGGTCATACTCTCCCAAATCCGATATCGATCGCTTCTCTCTCCGAGTTTCCCATCCTACAACAACCACATCGACGACGACAGCAGACCGTCAGTGATGCACAGAGTGCTATTATTTCTACACCACCAACAACAATGGCTGAATAACTCTCCACAAAACCCTCTTGTGCAATTCAGCGGTAAACCCAGCAACATCACAAGCAACATCGCAAGCAGCATCGCTGACGATACTCCCGGAAACAAAACTGGATGCAACACCGGCTCTTTGTTTTCGCCGGAGGAATTAAACTCTCTGGCCATGGAAATGGTCACTAAGCTTTCTGTTTGTAAAACTAAAATTGAACAATTCAACGTTATCGCACAGTTAGCCACATGTTGCTCTAGTCACCGAAACTCTACTAAAAAATGATATAAATTTTTCTACATTTGATTTTAAATGCTATAGAAATGACAGAATCGGAAGAGGAGGTGAAGGTGTCGCCATCCTTGTTAAAAGATCAATTCAACATTCGCTTTTACCTGTTATAAAACTGAGTTGGTAGAAAACGTAGGTATTGAGATTAAACTGAGAAATCAAAATTCTATACGAATTTTTTGTGTTTATTTCCCCGGAGGAAATGCAAGAGCAGCAACAAAAATGGTTCTTAAAAATTACTCTTTATTAAATTGTTTAATCAGGGCAATAACCTACTTTTTGGTGGCGACCTAAATTGTAGGCATAGGGCTTGGGGCTGTCAAAGAGCAAATACTTGGGGAAAGATTCTACATGATCTCTCTATTACTCAACCCTTTTCTGTTTTGTATCCGTCCACCCCAACTTATGTACCTTCAAATTCTCGTTATAGTCCGTCGACAATTGATATTTTCGTCACCAATGTTTCTAGCAGTAATATAACCCAACCTGTTTCAGTAAACGACCTCAGTTCCGACCACAATCCTGTCCTTTGCCAACTTCTATGGTCTGGAGAGAGGAAAACGGAGTATTTTCAAGACCTTAAAAATGCAAATTGGACTCGCTTTAGAAATGAAATCAAAGCAAAATTGAGGAACTCACCAATGAATTTGGAAAGTATTTCCAATATAAGTGATGTGGATGCTGCACTAAATAAATTATGTTCAAGCATTTTAGACGCGGTTGAAAACTCTGTTCCGAAAGTTCCAAAACAAACTTTTTCTCCAAAACTTCCTCATCATATTTTGCCGCTCTTCAGACTAAGGAATAAGTGCAGAAGAGATTGGTCGAGATACTGTCAGCCATTTTTGAAATGTCAGCTACAGTATCTTAACAATTTAATTAGCAAGCAAATTTTTGAATTTCGCAACAAGAATTGGAACTCCAGACTTAAAATGCTTGAAAAAAATGATAAGCCGTTTTGGAACATAGTCAAAGTTATTAGCAATAGGAACAAGTTTTTGCCAGTTCTCAAATCATCTTCTAACGTGTTCTTTACGGATTCTGAAAAAGCAAATGCTCTTGCACAATCATTTTCAAATAACCACGTTAGTAGTCTAAGTGACCAAGGTACACGCGAGCACTATTCAGAATTATTTCGAGAACAGCTCTCATCAAATCCCTTCTGATGTTTATTTATCAGAAGACGACATTGCGTTTTTCGTCAACAACTTAAATGTTCGCAAAACAGGAGGGCTTGATCTGATTAGAAACATTTATCTCAAGCAGCTGCCCAAAAGTGGAATAAAGTTCTTAACTTTTCTTATAAATGCGTGCCTCAAAATGGAATATTTTCCTGACTCCTGGAAATTAGCCAAAATTATTCCAATACTAAAATCATGCAAGCCTCCTGAAATTCCTGAAAGCTATAGGCCAATAAGTTTGCTTAGTAACCTTAGCAAATTTTTTTTAGAAAGTTCTTAAAGAAGTGATTTTAAAACATATATCTGAAAACAACATATTCCCTAATGAACAATTTGGATTTAGGGCACACCACAGCTCCACCCATCAAGTATTAAGAATCTGCAATCACATTAAGTCAAACCATGCTATTGGCAAATCAACTGGAATGGTTCTACCTGACATAGAGAAAGCATTTGATACTGTCTGGCATGACGGACTTTTGTATAAATTGATACACTTCCGGTTTCCTCCTTATATATGTAAAATTGTCCAAAGTTTCTTAACTCGTCGTCGTTTCGTAGTCCAAGTGAACAGTGGTGTTTCTGACCTTATGTTTTTCAATTCTGGTGTTCCACAGGGTTCTGTTCTAGCTCCAATTTTATACAATATTTATGTATCAGACTTCCCAAAATTGCCAAGTTGTCACACAGCAATTTTTGCAGATGATACCGCCATATTTTCTTCACATGAATTAGCTCTCAATATTGAGAGCAATCTCTTAAATGTGATGAAAATTGTGGAAATATATTTCAGCAAATGAAACATCAAATTGAATGAGGAAAAGACGCAGGCTATCTTTTTCACACGAAAAAGAAAGCAATGCTTTGTTCCTACAAGGCAATTGCGGTTAAATGGATTGTCTATAAATTGGGAAAACTCCATACGTTACTTGGGTATCAATCTAGATACGAAACTAACTTTCAATGATCACATTAGTAAAACAATTAAAAAGGTAGGGGTAGCAACAAAAATGTTATACCCATTTATAAATAGGTAATCGTTACTTTCACTTGAAAATAAAATGATTATTTATAAGGTGATTTTTCAAACCATTATGCTATACGGGTGTCAAGTATGGGGTAACTGTTCGAAATGTCACATAAAAAGATTGCAAGTATCTCAAAATAAACTTCTTAAAATGATGTTAAATTTGCCTTGGCATCACTCAACTAAAGACTTACACAAAAAAACGTATGTTGAATTGATTCTTGGTAGGATACAGAAACTGCAATTAAAATTCAAAGAACGCTGTAGTTTTGTTGAAAACCCGCTAATTAATATTCTAAGTGATACTTAATCTCTATTGTTTATTCAATGTTACTGTGTTACATTTATTTATTTGTTTATTTATTTATTTATTTATTTATTTATTTATTTATTTATTTATTTATTTATATATTTATTTATTTATTAATATTTTTTTATTTACATATATATTTATTTATTTATTTATTTATTATTTATTTCACTTATTTACATACTTTTTCTTTTGTTTTTTTTTTCACATTGGAGGTTTTTTTTTCGTATTTTCCTCCAAAGTAAAATCATATTATTTTGAAAAACACAATTTTGTATAATTATTTGTAAAATATTATAGAAGAAAGATATTATAATATCATATCTCTAATCTGTAAAATGTGCGGTAACAATACTTATGTCATCAATATTATGCGAAATAAAAGATCTATCTATCTCTCTAGAATATTTCGATATTTTCAACGCCACAATAATAACAGTAATTGCGTTAAACAATCCAATTGACGAACACAAACCTTTGCAGTATACATTCTTCTTATGTACACTCTACACAATTAAATAAGCAAGCCAAGCAAGAATCATAATCGCAATATGTAGGAAGAAAATGACAGAAAGTGACTCTCCGATAAAGTTTACAATTGTAAAGGAATAACAAATATCACTATATCAAACCGATTGGAAAGAGTTACTTGATCTCGATACTTTTGTTATTGTCCCTGTTTACTGCAGAGCCGAAGATGACAAAAACCTTTTTTTACACTGAAGATCTCGATGAGTTCCTTACCAACCTCTATTGAGCAGCGAGAGAGGTCTCCATCGTCATACACAACCTGACGAGTTTGGCAGGAATGCAAAACCACTAGACATGGCGTTGTGTAGCTCGTTTCTATGCACGGTATCATATGCGGCCTTGAAATAGACGGACAGATGGGTGTCGATTTGTACTTTTTTGGTCTATTCCAGGATCTGCAGTAGTGTGAATGCAGTAGTGTGAA